>OX493402.1:25856635-26302135 GCA_950371165.1 Lacanobia oleracea
CCAGGGCCGGACGGGCTACACAATTAATGATCTCCAGGGCCGGACGGGCTAGGTACACAATTAATGATCTCCAGGGCCGGACGGGCTACACAATTAATGATCTCCAGGGCCGGACGGGCTACACAATTAATGATCTCCAGGGCCGGACGGGCTAGGTACACAATTAATGATCTCCAGGGCCGGACGGGCTAGGTACACAATTAATGATCTCCAGGGCCGGACGGGCTAGGTACACAATTAATGATCTCCAGGGCCGGACGGGCTATACAATTAATGATCTCTAGGGCCGGACGGGCTACACAATTAATGATCTCCAGGGCCGGACGGGCTAGGTACACAATTAATGATCTCCAGGGCCGGACGGGCTACACAATTAATGATCTCCAGGGCCGGACGGGCTACACAATTAATGATCTCCAGGGCCGGACGGGCTAGGTACACAATTAATGATCTCGAGGGCCGGACGGGCTACACAATTAATGATCTCCAGGGCCGGACGGGCTACACAATTAATGATCTCCAGGGCCGGACGGGCTACACAATTAATGATCTCCAGGGCCGGACGGGCTACACAATTAATGATCTCCAGGGCCGGACGGGCTACACAATTAATGATCTCCAGGGCCGGACGGGCTAGGTACACAATTAATGATCTCCAGGGCCGGACGGGCTACACAATTAATGATCTCCAGGGCCGGACGGGCTGGGTACACAATTAATTATCTCCAGGGCCGGACGGGCTAGGTACACAATTAATGATCTCCAGGGCCGGACGGGCTAGGTACACAATTAATGATCTCCAGGGCCGGACGGGCTACACAATTAATGATCTCCAGGGCCGGACGGGCTACACAATTAATGATCTCCAGGGCCGGACGGGCTAGGTACACAATTAATGATCTCCAGGGCCGGACGGGCTACACAATGATCTCCAGGGCCGGACGGGCTACACAATTAATGATCTCCAGGGCCGGACGGGCTACACAATTAATGATCTCCAGGGCCGGACGGGCTACACAATTAATGATTTCCAGGGCCGGACGGGCTAGGTACACAATTAATGATCTCCAGGGCCGGACGGGCTACACAATTAATGATCTCCAGGGCCGGACGGGCTAGGTACACAATTAATGATCTCCAGGGCCGGACGGGCTACACAATTAATGATCTCCAGGGCCGGACGGGCCAGGTACACAATTAATGATCTCCAGGGCCGGACGGGCTACACAATTAATGATATCCAGGGCCGGACGGGCTACACAATTAATGATCTCCAGGGCCGGACGGGCTACACAATTAATGATCTCCAGGGCCGGACGGGCTAGGTACACAATTAATGATCTCCAGGGCCGGACGGGCTACACAATTAATGATCTCCAGGGCCGGACGGGCTACACAATTAATGATCTCCAGGGCCGGACGGGCTACACAATTAATGATCTCCAGGGCCGGACGGGCTACACAATTAATGATCTCCAGGGCCGGACGGGCTACACAATTAATGATCTCCAGGGCCGGACGGGCTAGGTACACAATTAATGATCTCCAGGGCCGGACGGGCTACACAATTAATGATCTCCAGGGCCGGACGGGCTAGGTACACAATTAATGATCTCCAGGGCCGGACGGGCTAGGTACACAATTAATGATCTCCAGGGCCGGACGGGCTAGGTACACAATTAATGATCTCCAGGGCCGGACGGGCTACACAATTAATGATCTCCAGGGCCGGACGGGCTACACAATTAATGATCTCCAGGGCCGGACGGGCTAGGTACACAATTAATGATCTCCAGGGCCGGACGGGCTACACAATTAATGATCTCCAGGGCCGGACGGGCTACACAATTAATGATCTCCAGGGCCGGACGGGCTACACAATTAATGATCTCCAGGGCCGGACGGGCTAGACAATTAATGATCTCCAGGGCCGGACGGGCTACACAATTAATGATCTCCAGGGCCGGACGGGCTACACAATTAATGATCTCCAGGGCCGGACGGGCTACACAATTAATGATCTCCAGGGCCGGACGTGCTACACAATTTCTGGATCCCACCTGCTCCATAAATCTCTGCTCTTAATTTTGATCCCACCTTAACCTTGAAAAGAAGAAAAGATATAATAGTTGAAATTCCTAAAACGAAAACCAAGCTCGCCCGTATTCAATACGACAAACGCTCATCTCAGCTTTACAATCGAGTAAACAAAGATATCTACATATGCAACAAACCATTAACTGACTGTAAAAAAATAGTAACTAATTGGATAAAACCACTCACTTATGACGACACGGAGAAGCTACTGGAATAAATAAAACCTTACACATAATGCTCTTATCATTCGTATTTGTACGTACACAGTCTTTTTTCATTCAATTGCTATTTACACTCACTCTGTCTTTTACATTAAATTTAACAAACCCTCACACTACCACCTAACTTTCACAACACAGATGCTCACATTCAACATTCAAATTCACATTTACACAACTTTATACTCACAGTAACACACCTCAGTATTCACACTCACACACCTCCATTTTCACATTCACACACCTTCATAGTCATAGTCACATTCACACACCCTCATATTCACATTCACACACCCCTACTCTCACTCACACATTTGCATGCTTCTTGTCTAGTTTTAATTTTTTCTTTTTATTTTAAATCGCCTGTTTTTATAACACTTAAAACAAGTAATTTTATGTTAATATTTTAAGTTTTGGAAGAGCGGAGTCTCCTAACACAGGCTTTTTTGCTTAAAAGGAGGCTCCAATCACTAGTTGTTAAGTTTACTTGTAAAACAAATAAAACATTTTTCATTTTCATTTTTTTTCATATTTCATTTCATTTTCATAAATCAGGTAGTACTGAGCCTAAAAATTATAGCCCGACTAGCTTCTGTCAGCGCCTTCGCCCGCGTGATCCCTAAGGAACATACTCCCGGGATAAAAAGTAGCCTTTGTCCTTTCTCAGGCTCTAGACTATCTGTGTGCCAAATTTCATTTAAATCGGTTCAGTAGTTTTGGCGTGAAAGCGCAACACAGACAGAGTGATTACGTGTTTACCGACAGTCTACAAAGTTCTCACATCCTTTAGAGACCAAAGATTAAGAGTTATATCAACAACAACATCAGGTCTGCCTCTCAAAATGGATGTAGGAAGGGATCTCGCGGTACTAAGGAGCTACTCCTCATTTATATGGCCATTAGGTAACAGGTTTGTCGTTCTCGCAAGGATCTGTCGACATGCTGAATAGACTATAATAATAATATTACACGTTTACATGTAACATCGCCTACAGGAACTGTGGAAAATTGAAACTGAACCTATTAAGATCCAAAGGGGAATATTTCAAGGTGACTCTTTCAGACCTCTATGGTTTTGTCTGGCGTTAAATCCCCTATCCAATGGATTGAATACAATAACACCAGGATATAATCTACCATTTAATGATACTACAGCTGACATACGGACTGACAGACAAAACTATAATATTAACCACCTTCTAAATATTGACGATATAAAATTGTACGCTTCTACCCCAGCTGATTTGTTTGCAATGGCAGAAACCGCAGACTAGTTTTCAACTGATATTAAAATGGAGTTTGGAATTGATAAGTGCAAGATCAACTCAGTCAAAGCGGGCCAACCTTACCACCATTCATACACTATACAGACAGGTGAAACCATAGACTCCTTAAATACAAACGAAACTTACAAGTTTTTAGGATACATTCAGAATAGGCAAATTAAACATAAAGTTATTAAAAATAAACTTATTCAAGAAATTAAACATAGACTGAAATCCACTCTCAATACTCAATTGTAATCAAGACATACAGTAAAAGCTATAAATACCTTTGCTATCCCTATCCTCACATACTCCTTTGTTATAATAAGCTCGACAAAAACGGACCTTAAAAACCTACAGCGCGTCATTAATACCACTATGACCAAACATTGAAAGCACCACCCTAGATCTTGCGTCCAGCGACTGACGTTACCAAGGAAGGAGGGAGGACTAGGCATAATAGATATTACGAACCTAAACAACAAACAAATATCAAGTTGCAAGTTCGATCGTGTATGGAATACTGCTCTCATCTTTGGGACGGTTCTGCGAGATACCAGCTTGATGCCCTTGAGTCAATTGAGAAACGAGCCAAGAGGATCATTGGCAATGAGAGGCTCGTCGCGACGAAGCTCCAAAGTCTTGAGCATCGACGACGAGTTGCTAGCCTGTCGGTTTTCTACCGGTTGCATTTTGGGGAATGTGCGACGGAATTGCATAATTTAATTCCGCCAAGCTCGTTCCATCATCGGACCACAAGACGAACGGCGATGCGCCACCGGTACATGGTGGACATCCCACCCACACGCACAAAACGTTTTGGGAACACATTCATAATGCGTACAGCTAAGGAGTGGAATTCCCTGCCGGAGTCTGTGTTTCCCGATAGCTACAACCTGGGAGTCTTTAAGTCAAGAGTGAATAGGTTGCTTCTAGGCAGGCGTGCTCCATCTTCGACCACATCATCGCTTACCATCAGGTGAGATGGTGGTCAAGCGTGTGCCTATTATTAGATAAAAAAAAAAAAAAAAAAAATATTTTAACACAAAAAGTGCTACCTCTAACCTTCAGTTTTTGGTCGCTATATACAATTGCATTATAACGACCAAAAACTGACTCCATTAAACATGCACGAAAAACAACTCAAACGAGAAACGGACTGACAACCCGACAAAAATATTAGAATGGACCCTGAAGTCACTTCATGGCAGACATCGCCGCGGCCTTTGCCAGCCTAACGTCGACAAGTTAACGTCGAACGAATGGCTCAGGCGTGGATATTTATTCCCTGAGACTGAAGGGTTCATCATGGCAATCAGAGCAAGATCAGGTTATTGAAACTCGCAACTATCAAAAGCACATCATGCGAGTCCCGCTTTCAACAGATTCTTGTAGGCGGTGTCATAGCTCTTCCGAAACTATTCAACATATCACTGGAGCATGCAAAGCAATAGTTCAGACTGATTACAAACACAGACACGATCAAATAGTAAACATTATCCATCAAAAACTGGCTATAAAATATAAATTAATTACACACCCCCAGTACCTTACTACAAATATGTTCCTAAAACGGTGCTGGAAAACGCAAGTTGTACTTTGATCGAGCCATACTAACGGACAAAACAAAACATTACAATAGACCAGACATTACTCTACTAGATAAAATTAATAAAACAGCGCAAATTATTGACATAGCAGTACCAAACACGCACAACATACAAAGCACAATAGCCGGAAAGCTTTCTAAATACACAGACCTGAAAATATAAATAAGTAGAATGTGGCGACTAGGCAATGTTTCCATCATCCCTGTAGTGATCTCCAGTACGGGTGTCGTGCCTAAACAACTGCATCAATCTTTAAAAATGCTAGACATAGCTTCCTCCACCTATCAAACTCTACAGAAATCAGCTATCCTAAACACCTGCAGAATCGTCCGGAAATTCCTACAAAACGATAATAACGCAGACACGTCTTTTATAACTTAGGTTTACTCTCAGGGGTAGCACTTGGCTTCGGCCCGTGTTATTCTTAAAAACCGGCAGACTACAGCTGAGATACTAAAATGTTTACCAATAAATAATAATAATAACTATACCCACACAACACACCAATCAATCTACTGTAGATGATTTCACATTCATACAAACACAAAGTAATATAGAACTTGACTCCACCTTAGTAAACACATTAGATAACGATTTAGAATCAAATATGATAAAATATAACGGAATGGATCCATCGTGTAGACCATTATTGCCAAAAATAAGACCATCTCGCAAATTACCTATCTGATTTCATTAGTATTTTTATTAATCAAAAAATGATCCCTTCCAAACTATCATCTCTAGAAAGTCTAAGCGACACACATTCTTCAATTTACTCCATAGCTATTTCAGTAGTAACTCACTTTAAATTAAAAATAAATGTATATAGAACTAACAATAATAATAGAGCAAAAAACGATCCACCTTGGAAAAAAGATTAGAAACGGACATAGAACAACTAAGATAAGATATAAATAGATTAAAACAGTACAAAAATGGAAATGCATCAAGTAAACCGGAAAACAAAGTAAAACCGATTATTAAAAATACTAGACAACACAGTTCACATGGAAGTTTTAACAAGAGGATAGAAGATCACTTAGACTCGCGGAAACAAAAACTTTTAGTTAAGAGTCATAGGCTAGCACCTTATAAAAAAGGGAAAGAAAGAAAGGATAACAATAGATTATTTAAAACAAGTGAAAAACAATTTTATAGAAAATTTAAAGGCAACGATACAAAAATCCAGAACCCTCCATCTCAAGAGGCACCAAAAGATTTCTGGCAAGGAATTTAGTCAGACAGCACGGAATATAATAAAACAACAAGTGAATACCTACAAGAAGAAATAAGTAGATCAGAAACAATAGAAGATATGCCGTTTGAGTACATAAATGCGCTTGAGTTAAATACAATCTATCTATTCTAGTACATAAAGCTGAAGAGTATGTTTGTTTGTTTGCTTGAACGCGCTAATCTCAGGAACTACTTGAAAAATTATTTCAGTGTTTAATAGCCCATTTATCGAGGAAGGCTATAGGCTATATATCATCACGCTAAGACCAACAGGAGCGGAGCAGTACATTTCCCGTCACGCAAGTTTGTCTCCGCAAAGTACGCCGCAATCGGCTGCGCAGGATGTCATTTTGACAACAAACATACAACCGCGCATGCGCGGGTTAGCGCAAGCGCGCGGGTGTAATGAGTAATGGCATCTCACTCGCTCGTATACGTTCGATGCATAAGTGTGTCCCGCTTGCTCAATGCAATACGACTGTGGACGCGAAAAGTGTTACACGTTGTTATTGTTTTAATTATTTATTTTGGTTATTTCTTACAGTTTGAATTGTGTTCTTGTGGTGTATGTGTTTGTTGTGTTACTTTTTGATATTTTTATTGTTACTGGTAGTATTTGTTACTTGTTTATAGTATAATACATATAAACAAAAAAATATTTTACAATTAATAATAGTCTACGCATAACCGGTCCGTACCGTCCTTTTTCTTTACCAACACGATAGGGCTAGCAGAAGGCGCAGAACTCTCTCTGATGATATCTGCATCTAAAAGTGATTGTATCTTTTCTCTTACAATCACCTTCTCCGATGGTGACATCTGATGAGGAAGCCTTTGCACTGTTTTGTGCGGATCGACAAAGATCGATTTTCAGCTCATTAGTAGTGACTCTACGAACAGGCATGCCTTCTATAAAATACTCACTATATTTACTTAGAATCATGAACAGTTGCTCCTTTTTTTGGCATCTAAATCTGTGTCAATCGAGCTAAAATCTAAACGAGAAGTGGTTTGGCACGTGTTGATGGATTTGCGTGATAAAAATCGAATTTAGTCACTATTAATTTCAACATGAAACTCTTGGTTTAAAATGTCTCTACCTATAATTACAGACTCGACCAAAATATTGTCTATTGTCTGGACTCACGTGAAATAATATACTAACTGGAATACGAGTTCCCTGAATACGGACGAGACTGGAAATTTGAGTCGAGCATTTTACGTCCTCACCGCCTATGCCTGTCAACTTGTCAAGTAAACTGTGTCCTTGCGTATGCGGCCCAGAATCAGGGCCGCTACGCTATTCTTGATCAATGAACATGCTGAACCACTGTCGAATAGAAATGGAATTCACTTACCAGTCGACGTGGACAGAATACCTTTCACGAGATTCCGATCACAGTTCACGTCCTTCTTAGCTGAGTCTGCTTTGTTGTTTGGACAAGCCGTGCTGACATGTGCCGGTTTCTGGCAGGTGAAGCATGTGGCCGTCTTCTCTCGTTCTGGAACTTTAGTGACGGCGATCCCATCTCGACGTTTGCGGCACTCTTCGATCTTGTGTCCACGATGGCCGCAGTAGTTACAGGATCCTCCAAATTTTGAATCAGCAGTCACACGTGGCTTCTTAGAGTTGGAAGGCTGCTCCTCATCTTCATCATGACGTCTCTTCAGCGATATTCCACTAAGAGCGCGGTACAATTGAGCTCTTGTTGTAATGGTGTATGAATTTAGTTCTCTGCGTAGAGTTCCTTTGGCTGAGGACTGATATGACGAAGCCAGTGATGACCTCTTCAATCATCTCCACTTTTGGTATGCGCTCAATGAGACTCCACGAACGCATAGCTGCTTCTGAAGCCGTCTCTTGATGCGTAATTTCGAATCTCACTACACTGTCGAAATAGTCTTGCATCAGCATGGGTTCAAATCGTGCTAGTAGCAGTTCCTTAAACGAGGCCATTCTATCTCTGAACCTTTTAATTTGCTTAGACAGGATGCGGCGCGTCCCTTCAATGCACTGACTAAGGCGAGTAACAACTCAGTTCCAGTGAGATTTCGGCTAGAAACTATGATTTCCGTAATCCTGCACCAACCTTCGATATCGGCCTCGGCATCGTCGGGATCAAATTTCACCAGCAGACTCGAATTTTGTTGTTGGATAGACGGCTGAATATTGTGGGTAGTTCCCGCCAGAAGCCTTGTCAAAATCGATTCCGTGCCGGAGAGTAAATCGTGGGTACTTGCACCATGATCTTTATTTCCTCGATGTGATGCTGTCTCCTGTTCGTTTGACCCTTCGAATCCGACTTCTGATGAAGTCTTTCGACTATCATCAGGATTATGAGACCTGATCGTGTAGGCGTGGATTATCGGGTAGGAAGACAGTATTTCAATAAAATAACCATTGCTATAATCACTTCACTCATAATTCTCGATACTACAATCAATAGTTTTACCAATTAATTAAGGATCACTTAGCTTAAGATGGATGCTCCAGGGTAGCACGCGAAATTCAAATATTTTTATGTTTTTTTGCAATTTGCCGGTCAGTGTGAAGCTGTATGTGGACCAAATACGATCCGCGACCGTAACGCGTATTTATCTAAAGAATTATAACCATTTTAATCATCAATATAGCCCTCTAAGTTCATGTAGCTCGACAGAATGAATATTTCAGAAATAATCATTCTGTCGAACTACATGAACTTAAAAAACAAAAAAAATATTTGAATTTCGCGGGCTACCCTGGAGCATTCACCTTAACACGGATTAGAACTTAACGTCCAGCGAGCACGTGGTTGCGTGCGCACTCCACGACGGTACAACACTAAGTGTCACTTTTTACATGATGGCCGCCTCACCAGTGCTCGGTGTTCGCTATGGACATTGACATGTGACGTTTGACATTTTATAAAGTGACAGCAGACATATTGAGAGGCGGGTGCGTCGACAAATATATAAAGCTGAAGAGTTTGTGTCTAACTACTGGTCCGATTCGAAAAGTTCTTTCAGTGTTAGACAGTCCATTTATCGAGGAAGGCTATAGGCTATATATCATCGCGCTAAGACCAATAGGAGCGGAGCAGTAATGAAAATTGTGACGCAGACGAAATTGCGCGGGTCAACTAGTACTAATATATAAAGCTGAAGAGTTTGTTTGTTTGTTTGTTTGTTTGCTTGAACGCGCTAATCTCAGGAACTTCTGGTACGATTTAGAAAATTATTTTAGTGTTAGATAGCCCTTTTATTGAGGAAGGCTGTAGGCTATATAATATCATCACTCTAAGGTTGCGTGGGTCGACTAGTTATAAAATATAAAACACATAAAACCCCTTCTACATGGATGTAATCTAGCGTTCCATCCAATCCTATTCAAGGAGACCTTGGAGGGAGGCCCGGTTGCATCCGCGGATTGTGTTTCGACTACACGGATGTAATCTAAGCTCCATCACGGGCGAGCTTTATTGTGAATCGCGCTCGCGTAGAGATAAGACGTAGAAATAGCTCCTAATTTATCGAAACCGGTCAAGAGCGACATGCGCACCGAGGGTTCCGTACCATCATTTAAAACATGAATGACGGGCGGACGGTCGGTCGGACGGACGGACAGCAGAGGCTTTGTTATAGGGTTCCGTAACTAACGGAACCCTATAACAAAGCCTTTAGGTACTTATGGAACTCTAAAAAAGAAAAATGTTTGGGAATGTGCAAATAGCACTCTATATGATACGGTGATACCCCATATGCCCTAGTAGCCCCACTTCGAATTTTTAGAACTCTCTCAGTCGCTGTTGCAAGAAAAAGTTATACATTTTTATTTCTTTCGTATTTGCAAAATAATTGAACAAACGTCATCTAAAACTATTTAAAGTTGACAGTATTAGTAGTTCTTGTGATACCCAGCTGTGTCAGACGGACAGACTTAGTCACAGTATAAGGGTTCCGTTTTACCATTTTGGTACGGAACCCTAAAAAATAAAGAATAAAATGTGTGAAGCGCTGGTTAAAGGAACGATGAATTCTCAGTCATTCAGTTTATTGGAATTATTTATTTATTATATTTAATCGTATAGGTAGGTAGGTACCTATACCGGTATAGGTAGTAACATTTAAGTCATTATTGGACATGAATGTCACTTAGCACCCGCATACGTGCGCACTCGTTGCCTGCCGTAGCGCGACTGTCCTTGGTTGGATTAAATCCACCGTCTACACAGATGCAATCGCCGCGCTCCATCCGTGGATGGAAGTGCGCGCACTTCCTCCAAGGGCGTTAAAGGTCAATCTAAAATTTGGATGACATCAGCTGCCGTCTACACGGATGTAATCTAGCAAGGTCACCTTGGATAGGATTGGATGGAACGCTAGATTACATCCATGTAGAAGGGGTTTAACTGGAAAGCAGCAGGTATAAATGGTTTACATAATCTATACTAATATATAAAGCTGAAGAGTTTGTTTGTTTGTTTGTTTACTTGAACGCGCTAATCTCAGGATTTACTGGTCCGATTTGAAAAAAATTTTCAGTGTTAGATAGCTCATTTATCGAGCAAGGCTATAGGCATATCATCACGCTAAGACCAATAGGAGCGGAGCAGTAATTAAAATTGTGACGCAAACGAAGTTGCATGGGTCAACTAGTATTTGGATAAAAAGGCTTTTTCGCTCCATAAAACGTTAGCCGAACAAATAAGTGGCATTTAAAAGGCAACCAAACAATCCCCGAATTTTTGACTAAAGGTATCACATATATGCTTCCAAAATCGAGTAGAACCCAGGGTCCTTCACACACAGTACAGACCTATTACTTGCTTACCAACCTTATATAAAATCATAACTTCATGTATTACGAACAAATTCATTAAACACATTGAAAAGTATGATATCTTAACAGAAGAACAAAAAGGGTGTAGGCGCGGACCGCGGACATACGGGATGTAAAGAGCAATTATTAATTGATTCAAGTATCTTAAAATATTAGCATACATTGATTAGCAGCATTCGACAGCATTCATTCACTCATGGTTGATCGAAATCTTATATCTTATACTTACTAATATATATGTCGCATCATGGGTGGCCGAGATGCGAAACATCGGGTCTTCTTCACGATCCGACATAGTTAAACTTGGCTATGGGCACTGTCGTGGGTACTCGAACAAAAGATAATTTAAATCTTAAAAATAACTTTATTCACATTTGCAGTTCACGTAGGAAACAAACACGTGCGTTGGCACTGAGTGTCCGCCAAGACAGTCCAAGCTCAACTGACCGAACACTCGGTCCCTTCCCTGTCCTCGCTGCATCCCCTCTACCGACGATCGTGTCCAAGCAATATGGCGCGCTTGCGTTTCCGGTGACGATTATTATTAGGTTTACAAAATAAATTGTTAGATGGCGCTGCGTATTGACCATGGCGCCATCAATCCACGACACGGCCATCCCTGACTAGCACCCGTCCTCGGGTGTAGTACCTGTGGACAAAAATTAACTCAGAGAGTAATCTAGCTCGGCTATCCTGCCAGTGAACCAAAGATTGATTCTCTATGGTACTTTATTTCATCTAAATCTAAGTGAAATAATCAGCTGTACCAAGGCTTCATACAAGAAGCTTTCGTAGAACATACATTGGAAAAGATCCGATCAACAAGTTACACAATAATGCTTACAAAATTGTCCACCATAATTCATCAGCAATGTACAACCAACTCATGAAACTTTCACAATACACTGTGCACCAACACAGATCATAATCGCACCAACGATTATCAGACCCATCGCCACATGTTACTCATGAGGTGCGGTCTCGTGAAATGTTCATAGCAATTTGTGCACCAACACAAATCAGAATCGCACCAACGATTCTTTGTAGACCCATCGCCACATGTCTCTCATGAGGTGCGGTCTCAAGTTTAGAGTATGGGTGTACAAGCCTGCTAATCAGATGTGGTCTCACTACCACTGTCATCGACTATGACATCTAATTCTTGAGGAATTTGGTGATCGGGGATCCTTCTCACACGATCATGGGGGTATTTGTAAGTTCGCTTGGAGTCAAGCGCCTTTAGTAGGTATCTATCACCGTCTAGTACCTCAATGATTTTAAACGGACCTTTGAATTTTGGATCTAATTTTGTCTGATTTCTTTCCTCATTTTCAATCAAAACAATAATTAATTATTATTATTATTATATACTTTATTGTACACCTCATAACAAGCACAGTAAAAACGCTTATAAAACTAGTGTACAATGGGCGGTCTTATCGCACAGGGCAATCTCTTACAGACAACCTTTGGATGGACTGAACTAAAGAAGCTAGATTTAGGGCGGTCAGTGTACAAACATCATAAATAATATTAATAGAGAGACATACATAATAATATAAAACAAATACATACAATATTAAGTAATATACTAATAAATATCAAATATATAACAGGGAAAGGAGACAAAACGTTATAGTGAGAGGTAATGTTCCTTCACCAATTTTTTAAACGTTGGTAGCGTTTGAGCGCGCCTCACATCTATTGGTAATGCATTCCACAAACGAGCTGCTTGAATAGTGAAAGATTTGTCAAAGAAGGATGTGGAATGCATACGAATACTTAATTTAAGATTTTCCGATGATCTCAAAGACCTAGAATGCGTGTCACAGAGAAACTGAAACCGTTCTTTAAGATAAAAAGGAGTATAAGGATTAAAGAGCACATTATAAAGCAAAGAAAGTATGTGGGCATTCCGGCGAAGGCGAATAGGAAGCCATTTGAGCTTGGTACGAAAATCAGAAACGTGGTCATACTTGCGCAAGCCAAATATGAACCTGATGCAGAGATTTTGAAGTCGCTCAAGCTTGTCCAATTGGACTTGGGTGAGATCAAGATAGCTGGCGTCAGCATAGTCCAAGATTGGGAGAAGAAGAGATTGTGCTAAGGCAATTTTAGTGGTGATGGGAAGAAAATTACGAAGGCGTCTCAGAGAGCCCGCCGAAGCGAACAGTTTACGACTGACCTCCTGCAGTTGTTTAGTCCAGGAAAGAGTGCTGTCGATATAAATCCCCAAGTTCTTCACAGTGCGAGTTATAGGAATAGTAGTGTTATTGAAAGAAACCTGGGGAAGTGTCGACCAATCAATCCTTGAAACGGTTCGGGAACTACCAACAATAATCATTTGCGTCTTTGCTGGATTGATTTTCAGCCCAAACTCGGTGCTCCATTCACCTATTCGAGCCAGGTCTGTATTAATCGTCTCAATCGCAGTAGATAGCTCTCCTAAAGATAATAGCCAACTTAGAAACCTGAGCCTTATTTTGGTCAAATCGATTTTCAAAATATTAAGTGCTACATGTGCTACAACACATTGAGCGCTTCGTGCACTAATACAGTCACAAATCGCACCTACGATTCTGAAAATATTTAGCGCAATGTGTGCTTCAACACATTAAATCTTTCAATCAACAAGTTCTCTCGTCTGTTTCTATTCACCAAAATAAATTTCACAAATAGGCAACGCATACTCGACTCATGAAATTTTCATTAAAATCTGTGCACCAATACAGACCAGAATCGCACCTACGATTCTCTAAATATCTAGTGCAACATGTGTTACAACACACCAACGCTCAGTGCACCCACACCGTCAAAATGTGCTACGACACATTAAGCAACTCTGTGCTCCAACACAGTCAGAAATCGCACCAACGATTCTGAAGATACCTAGTGCAGCGCTCTGCACGAACCCACGCCCACTTTTGTGGGCGTGGGTTCGTATCCCACTTCTGATGTCGCATCATGGGTGGCCGAGATGCGAAACATCGGGTCTTCTTCACGATCCGACATAGTTAAACTTAGCTATGGGCACTGTCGTGGGTACTCGAACAAAAGATAATTTAAATCTTAAAAATAACTTTATTCACATTTGCAGTTCACGTAGGAAACAAACACGTGCGTTGGCACTGAGTGTCCGCCAAGACAGTCCAAGCTCAACTGACCGAACACTCGGTCCCTTCCCTGTCCTCGCTGCATCCCCTCTACCGACGATCGTGTCCAAGCAATATGGCGCGCTTGCGTTTCCGGTGACGATTATTATTAGGTTTACAAAATAAATTGTTAGATGGCGCTGCGTATTGACCATGGCGCCATCAATCCACGACATATATATAAAGCTGAAGAGTTTGTTTGTTTACTTGAACGCGCTAATCTCAGGAACTACTGCTAGCAAATCCATAAGTACTTACGCGGTACCAATACTTACTCTTTCAGTGTGTAATAAAATGGTCGAATACGGAATTACATACCCTCGAAGTTAAGACACGAACTATGTTAACACAACACAGATATCACCACCCCAAATCGGCAATAGAAAGAGTGATAATGCCCAAAAAAGAAAGAGGTAAAAGAAGGAGGCAAATATCACTTCTGTACAAAAGACAAGTCATAAATCTAAAACATTTTTTAGGCGAAAGAAAAGTACGAGTAAATTACACAAAATGATTACGGAGATAGATCTACAATATACACCTCTAAACCTTAGCGATGTTAGTAATGTTGAAAGTGTTGAAACAATATATCAAACGGGACATATAGCAGAGATAAATAGAAAATGGAGGCAAAAAGAACTGCAAGGTAGACATCCCAATGACTTACAGCAAACATACATCGACGAAGCAACTTGTAACAAATGAATAGAGTCACATTATTGTGCCAATCGTAATATCAACAACAGGTGTCGCAAAACAAATATTCAATAGTTTAAATGTTTTCGATCTATCGAAATTCACAAACTGAACACTACAAAACACCCTCAATATAAATACTTGTCGAATTGTAAGACAATGTTTACAACTTCATTTGGATAACTATTTTACTGCAGTACTTACAAAGTAATTTACCATCACAAAGTAATAAGTAGGATCTCACCTTGGTTCACACCCGTGAAATTCTAGCAAATAAATACCAGGTACTAACCTAAAATAAATTTAAAAAACCATAATAAATAATAATAAATTTATTTCAGACTTAGTCCATAACGTTTGTTAGTAACAATATTCTTAGCCTAGTGTTAGTAAGTACAAATAGTTAGGCGCTTGCTCTCGCGTGTAGGCCTATCCAGTGCGCCATCAGTATCGAGGCCCATCGGCCGGCACGTACGCGGCCGACACTATACAGGGTGGCCAGAACATTGACGTCCAAAAATAAAATTTAGGTCCCTCGTGTCGTGGGGTATCCGAATCACCGGTACTCCCTTTCTTCTCCTAAAATTGTTTGTCCGAAAATCACTATCCATAACACGTTTGCTATAAACTTCAGTATTAACCATAAAAAGCAAAAAAATAAAAAACAAAAATGATAACTTACTTTAAATCTTTTTTTTTTTAAAAGGGAACCGCCTTCAAAAAACCAACCCACTGAAAAAAAAAAATAAGTTTTATATACCCCACCCCTATCCTTATCCAGTCCCTATTCCGTCTCTATTCCTACCCCGTAAAGCAAACTGCCAAAAAGTAATTAATACCTAATAATAAGAAAATTTATAATTCTGTATTTAATATTTGGGTATTTACTTGGGTTTTGAAGTCGGTGCCAAACCAAAACTTTTGGACAACGAAGAACGCTGTCCTTGCATAATAAAAAGGACATGGTTTACTCATTAATTTAGTTCTTGCACTAGTGTCCCGCTCCAAAGTGGCCCATTCTATGCAGGTGGTTACTTATCGGCGTCTACGAGCGCTGAATTTCTGTTTGGCAGAATTCTTTTTGTTTTTCTTGGTTTGGCTCTTCAAAACTACATGTTCACAATCAACTGCTTTATTATAAACTAGCGGACGTCACGCGGTTTCACCCGCGTAGTTCCCGTTCCCGTGTGAGTTCAGGAATAAAATATAGCATACTCGTATGTTACTCCCTGATTATGTAGCTATCCATTGCTGAAAGAATTTTTCAAATCGGTCTAGTAGTTTTTGAGTTTATTCATTATAAAAATACACACAAATACAAAATATTTCCTCTTTACAATATTAGTGTAGATGTAGATAGTGTAGATATAAAGAATAAAAAAAAATATATTAAGAATATTATTAATATAAATAAAATTATGTAATTTGAATTTAGGACTTATAACTTTTACTGAAAACGGTTTTTATGTCTTTTGTATATTCTGGATTGTAATATTTATGACAAACGGATTTAGGACATATTATAATAGAGATGTCAATTGTATGGCATGTGATATTATGTGACATTAAGTTCGGGTAAGTTATCATTCGGAAAAATAATGATTAGGACAAAAAAAAGTTATGGCACTTTAAATTATGGATAAAATAGTTAGGTGACACAATAGAGAACCCGAATCACCCGGGTGCGTCTCATATCATCAAAAGTTATTTGGTATATTTTCATTTCAATAACATTCACAAGATATAATAAACGTGAGAAATACCTACTGCTGATATAAATTATTTACATATAACATGTATTTACTCTAAAACTTGTTTTGTAAAACGTTATTGGATATTTAATCGAAAATCATTAGGTCTATCGTTTAAAATAAATAAATATTGTCTGAAAAATTCAATATGTCGTGCTACAAAAGTAAGTGACAGAAACGAATCGCTGCAAAACCGACTCCACGTAGTCTTGTCTGCCCTACCCCTAGAGTTTATTTTAAGCCCGCGTAGGCGAGGAGGGGCGAGGCGGCCTGCGTGTTGAGGAGCAGGTGGCTTTAATGCCGAAACCGGCCAGCAAGCCGAAGCTGCGGTGGTGAGCGATGAAACCATGTGTTACGATAAGCTCGCGTGGAGCTGCCGGAGCCCCGCAGCACCGGAGCCGTGACAAAAAGCATGCATGCTGCATGTCGCACGCTCGCTTGCATGCTGCATATTGCATGCTTGCTTGCATACGGCACGCTTGCTTGCATGCTACATGCTGCACGTATGACTGGCAGGTGGTAATCAGTTGCTAGGTACATCTACTCATGCAACTATTTATGATATTTGTTAAATTACCTACAGGCTTCGACTTATCAACTGTGTTTTATTAAACTAGACGTTGTTATCATACACATTACGCAATATATCGAGTCTTCTACTTTTTTTGAAAATTGGTCAGGTCGATTATTCCCAAAAATTCAGAAAACTAAATCATAGCTCGTAAACTTTGTATTGTCGCGGAACATACATGATTCGAATACCCCACGCACGATACGATATGAGGAACCTACATTTTATTTTTGGACGTCAATGTTCTGGTCACCCAGCTTATAAGAAGGCCTACGACTCGATGCCTCATACATGGCTTAAGAGGGTGATAGAGTTTATAAAAAAAAAAAAACTTTATTTCAGACATAATATAAGTTGTTAATAATGAGTTAGTAACAAATTATGCTTATATGCTATATTAGTATTTTTAGTAGGCAAAGCAAGGTACGTAGGTAGGGTATAAAGCAATGCTACGCACCTTCCTGGTGTCGTTTATGGGGCAATGGAGGACAGTCCTTCGCTATCCAGGGTGTCGAACTTTCCAGAGAAAAATATATCGAGCGGGGTATACTCGTATTTCACGGCAATAGTTTGAGTGTGCTTTAGTTTTGCTGATGAATTCAAGGCTAAGCTATCGGTTGAAAAGAGGTGGTCAGGTAATATCTCACCTCCTTTACATGGATGATTTGAAACTTTTGCCCCCAGTAATCTACTGTGTAGGTACTGAAGGTAACTGAAACTTTCAGTAACGCCATCAGGATGGAGTTTGGTTTGGACAAATGTGCGGTCATGCACGTAAAGCGTGGAGAGATTAGCCTATCGGGCGGAAACAAGGTGCGCGCCTAAAACAATTGGTATTTAATTTAATGTACGAGTATTCTTTCGGCATACTCAAATAGACTCGAACGGAACTTGACGCCCTGGATGATGCGTCACCCATGGTCGTCGGTAACGAGACTTAATATCCCGCGAAAGTTTTAGGTCGAGGTTTTGTAAATGCTGGTTTGCGAAGGTTTTGCCTGTGTGATGGACGAAGTTATCATGAACGCAAATAACATCATTGGATTCTAGCCAGGAATCGAATCGATGGTTTAGAAAAACAAACACATCCTGACATGTGTTGTGTGTGACAGGTGCTGGAGTGGCTCGGAGGCGTCGGGCGCGCTGTTCGAGGACGGCGCCTTCCCGCCGGCGCGCGCGCTGGGCGACGCCCGCCTGGCGCGCGCGGCCGCCTGGCTGCGTCCGCACGTGAGTATACTCCCTCGCATCTCGGGTGTGTTGTGTGTGTGCAGCGCCCTCCTCTTCCTGCACCGCGTGCATACTCGCGTGCGTACTTGCGTGCCGCCGCTAAGGGTTCTGTCACACATACATATGGGGAGCTGGTAACGGGACCCGCTTCCGGCGCGCCGCCTGCTGCGGCTGCGCATGCCGTATCGCATACTTAGTACCTACATGTTGTCATAGACTAAACAAATAGTTCTTCTTTTCACGATACACGCACTATTATTAGATATTTAGTCCTCAAATGTGTATGTAGGCTTTGAAAGCCATCCAGAGGTCTGGCTCTGGTGTGTGCGGCGCACTGGGCGCGCAGGGTGTAGCCAGCTAGTCGCGCTGGATGCGCGCATCTTGCGGAGCCGCTGGGCGAGCGGCAGACATCAGCGCGCGACGTGCACGATCAAGTCGCACTATGCTGTGGCTACTAACACATACACACGCCGAGAGTAGCCGTTTCAATTATACTCAGTTCTGTTCTGACATATTGCATACGGTCGGCTTTATTTCACAATTATTACTGCGCTGTAGGTACTTGCTTATGGTCTTTCAAACGGTATGACGGCCTCGAGAGCGTTCTGACTCAGCACACCGCACGACCGCACGACGACCGCAACGGCGGCGGCGCGCGGCGTACTGCAATCTTATTTGTTGACGGCAGGCGGCCACCACTTCTGACCTTATACATAGCATAGCTCCTGCCGAGTTAGTCGTGCGTGGGTACGTAGTAGGTATGTACGAAAGCTCGTGTAGCTGTGTCAAGAGCCGCTGCTAACTTTCCGGCCACTCAGTGTTTCAACTTTGGCGTTGTAGATGTGGGCCGTGAGCCCGTGCGTGACACGCAGCTGTCGGCTGCACTTGTTTCAACATCGTGCCAGTGTCTGCCGAGTGCCGACGCAGCGCACGACTAACTAAACATTGTGCAAACACATTTTGTTTTCGTTTTCGCCTGCACGTAGCACCCGCCGGCGCCGGCCGCCAGTCCCGCCAAACCTGCGAGGAAAGTGCAGCAAACCGCGCCCCGGTCCGACCCGAATGTGAGCCTTGTCCGTCCCACAGTCCCACTCCACACTAGCCGTACTCTACTTACTTTTGAAAGGAGCGGCGGCGCTAGAATTGAGTTCCATACGTCCGAATGTTCCAGTTTCAATTCGGATGGAACACGGTCGGGGTGCGGATCGATAGGTACTGAGTGGATGTTTGGACCAAGTTCATAAATATTATCAACTGATGAAACTTGCCTGTGGTTAAGTATCTCAAGCATGAGTCACGGTTAAAGCAATAAGGCTCTTTCTTCTTGGTGGTTGGTGACTTGTGGACTATGGACGCGCGGCCGGTCACCGTTAGCCAACATCATGCATAGATATTAACGGCGCAGTAACACTTAAGAGCCGTTATGATAGCCGCCAGCCGCCTGCCGCCCCACATTCGAGCGTTACTCCGTTTGTAGGGCATGTTGGCGTTGCGGCGGTGGTCGGTAGCGGTCGGTAGCGGTCGGTAGCGGTCGGTAGCAGTCAGTAGTGTAGTGCGGCGCATTGTTCTGCGGCCGGTCTCACGAGCGCGCGCTGGTCCACTTCCTACAGTGGTCGCTCTCGAGTGCGCTGCGCGAGTCTGACTCTGTAGAAGGAATACGGATGGGTTTTAGTCAGAAAGAGTCTGACACTCCCTTCTGCTCCGCCCAGCGCGGGAGGAGTCACTTCATGATTTCCGTTCCTAAAAAAATATAAAAACTTGCCAAGTGCGAGTCGGACTCGCATGCAAAGGTTCCGAACCAATTTCGTTTTTTTAACTATTATGTTATTTTAACACTACAGACTTCTAATAGGTTTTCCTGTAATCTTTAGGTACAGCAAGTCGGAGAAGGAAGCGTCAGGGAGGCAAGCGCCTCGATGCCTAAAAGCTGAAACCCCGCCTGCGTTATTAAAAGCAGGTGGGTCTCCATTGTTTTCAAAAAGGGTCAGTAGTTTCGGAGATAAGTGGCGGGAGTGGTCACTTACAGTACAATTTCTTGAATAACTTCAAAACCTTTTATTTAAAAAAAAAATACAGTCGACTTCCAAAAACAAAACACCACAAGTTACAAAATAACTTCGGAAGAAAGAAAAAAACTTTAATTTCTGAAGTCGGTGTTTTTGGTTATTTTTTGACACCGACTTCCGTAATTATTTTTTTTTTATTAAATTTTATTTATGTACTATATAGTATACACAAAAGCTAGTTGTGTATATAGTAGTGATTTCTGTACTATATACACAAAAGCTAGTTGCGTATATAGTGGTGATTTCTGTACTATATACACAAAAGCTAGTTGCGTATATAGTGGTGATTTCTGTACTATATACACAACTAGTTTCAGCCGTTTTGCAACTAGTTGTTAATATCAGAGATAGCTTTGAAATATTGAGGCAAGATGTTTGAAATTTGGTGTTTTTAGATTTGGGTTTGCTGATCTCAAGGTTTAAAAGGGCTGCTGCGTGGTCCGTGATCGCTGTTTCCAGTATTAAGGTGGTCTCTGTTGCTGGTCTTAAGCAGATCTACACAGCTGTGTAAGCGAGTAGGTTGTAGGTAAGCTGGGAGAAATCCGTGAGATGCAGTCAGATTTAGGTACTGCTGTGGACGTGGGTCATTACAATCCGGACTGATATTAATGTTCATATCTCCAATAATTGTGATGTAATTGTGATTTTTAAGGTCGAGTATGACGTTGTTTAAGTTTTCTAAGAAAGGGTCAATATTTCTTTTTGAGTGTGGTCTATACATAATATAGCTATAATACGAGTAGGGTCACTTGTTCTACAGTGGTTATACCAGAAACAGTGGCTCAGTTTAAGAATCTATGAAACTACCAGAGATATTATCTGTCTCTTTCACCCAATGTAGCCGTCGGCACATGAACTCGTCGAAACCAGTCGGGAAGCGCGTACGACGTGTGGTGTTTGTGTGCAAAGATAAAAAAAAATATTTTATCTTTGCACACACTATAGTTAATTGTTCCGTTATGTTTGAACATGGAACGATCAAATGTCAGGTGTAGGTTAGTATCAAACAGTGTAGCATACCTATTCATGAGTTTAAATGTCAAGATATAACAAATTATAATTAAACGTTTCTTCATGAGTGATTCATGAGTTATACAACGTTGATACGACAGAGGGGCTTTCCTTTAAACTGCCTATACTAGGTACCATTTTCAAGCTCTGTACCAAAAATTAATTCAATAGGAGCAGTAGTTTAGTCGCAAATGATTTTTAAAGTTTTTACACCGTTTGAACACGATGTAACTTTTCTAACAGCTGATTATCGTCTAAGCATAGGTCATGTCATGCACCTTACAACGATAAATCTACGATGCGTTATTGCCGCTCTGACGCATGTCGAAGGACATTCATTAAAAATTGGCAATGCAAACAAGGAAGCAATAAATACACACACACTTGCACTTTCACTACGAAAGCGACTAACATAGAGCGACCGAAAGAAACAGAGATAGGTCAGTTTGTTGCATTCTTGTTTTTTGCGATCGGTAAGTGGGGCCTCTTGTTTTTTCAGTGCGCCGACGCTGTCTTTTCGGAACGTACGGTTTGTGGAATTCGCGCGCAAACAATTGTGATTTTTATTTTGTTATTGCAATAGGACACTAAATAAGTTTAAGACAGTATTTCTTTCTTTTATTGTGAGAGGACACGTAACTTAGGATTGTTATTATTTAATATTAGTGTTTTTTTTTGTGATTTTTTATGGTGATAGGACACGTAACTTGGGATTATTATTATTTAGTATTAGTATCTCCGGACCTCACCATGGATTTCTTTTTGTGGGGGTACATTAAGGGTGAAGTGTATGCCTCAGAGGTAAATACAATTGATGAGTTAAAAAATAGGATTATTTTAGCATTTCACAAATTAAAGTGCTTAGCGACGGACAGTGATCTAATTAGAAAAATAAATAACAATATTCTCCGTCGATATAATTTGTGCATCAATGTGAATGGAGGACACATCGAAAATTTTAAAATTTTGTGTGTTTGTTTTTCTACGCGTACTTGGTCTGGTAGGCAGCCGCTCCACGTAAAACACTGGTATTCAGCTGAATCCAGTTTGACTGGAAGCCGACCCCAATATAGTTGGGAAAAAGCTAGGCAGATGATGATGGTAGGCAAACTATAACATTGGTATGTTGAACAGTCATTAACGTCGGTCTAATAAAGATAAAATAAATCTTCGTCTCCGAGGAAAATTATACAATAGTCATCTCTTGAGTACTTAGTTAAGCAACATCACCATAAATGGTGATGTTGCTTAACAGATTTTTGATTCCATTGTGTGGCAGACGGAAGTGACATTTCTGCTTGTCAGAAAATGTGCTTTCAGCTAGTGATAGTACATTGTTGGTGTTATAATGTTGTTGCTACTAATAAGACACAATTTTGATTTTTGGTGCGTCAGTTTGTCCATTTGAGACATGTGTGCATTCGCATTTACAGTCTCTGCTTTTTGTAACGGTGTGTTTTTTCTATGACATGGTTTTTCCTGTACACGGTTTAGTTTGCTCTTTTTGGACATCTACAATTTTTGAATCACATTGAGAGGAAGTTTTATTTTATTTCGTTGTTTTAGACTTGGCGGTAGAATCATTCCATACATGTATCAAAGGGGATGTCATCGTGTGTTTGCTTTTTGAAGCTAGGGTTGTTTTTGCTTACGTTTCTGTCCAGTTCGAGGTGTACCATTTTTGTTGTCCGTAATACTTACATTTTTTTAGGTATCTATGACTTTCAAATATTATTGCAAATCTGACTTAAGCCGAAAGCTTTCCGAGTTGAGATTTTCAATTTCTTGGTGTGCTATTAATAAATCATCAGATAATGACTGACTTGAATTTAAGGATGTGTCAGGTAGACTCATCATAGTCGCATCAAAAATCGCCGAACTATCATTGCTGATGTCATTTGACGAGCTGGTTCGGTGTATTTGACGATACGTAATGTTGCTATATTCCTCCATATTTTATAAATAATAGGTCTTTACCTATGAAATTGCCGTTTTGTATGAAAAAATTTAAACGAATTTTTTTCATGTATTTTTTATTTGTATTAATCGAAGTAATCACCCATGCAATCAATGCATCTTTGCCAACGCAGTGGCAGTTTATTGATGCCCTTAAATAAATCAGCTGGACGGGAGGCAACAAATTCTTCAAAGGCATTTTGTACTGCCTCTCGGGTATTGAATTTTTTTCCCGCCAAGAAGTTATCCAAATTCTGGAAAAAGTAGTAGTCTGTAGGCGCAAGGTCTGGTGAGTAGGGCGGATGACAGAGAGCTTCCAACCCCAGTTCCTGCAACTTGGAGACCGTCTGCTGTGCAGTATGAGGTCGCGCGTTGTCGTGCAGGAGCAGCGGAGAGGAGCGATTGACCAATGCTGGTTGGAGATGTGCCAGCTTCTCCATCATTGTGTTCAGTTCTTCACAGTACACATCTGCAGTAATGCTCACCCCGTTTGGTAAGAAGCTGTGATGTATCACACCGGCGCTAGACCACCAAACAGTGACCATCACTTTTCTAGGGGTAAGTTTTCGTTTAGGGCATTGTTTAGGTGCTGAACCAGGATCCAACCCACTTGCTGAGCGCTTGCGGTTATCAAACAGAATCCATTTTTCATCGCAGGTAACAATGCGGTTCAAAATTCCTTCATTTGTGTGTCTGTTGAGGAGTGCAAGGCACGTCTCGACTACTTCGCGCTGGCGATCATTGAGTTCGTGGGGCACCCATTTGTCAAGCTTTTTTACCTTGCCAATTTGACGCAAATGGACCAATATTGTTTTGACGCTAACGTCGAAAGCTGCTGCTAATTCAGCCGTAGATTGTGTATCATCAGCTTCCACAATCGCCTTTAAATCGTCATTGTCGACCAAAGTCTTCGGTCGACCGCGAGGTTCATTTTTCAGGTCGAAATTTCCAGAACGGAAGCGAGCAAACCAATAACAGGTAGTGCGTTGGTTTGTAGTGTTAGCTCCGTAAACGTCGTTGATGTTGCGTGCCGCTTGTGCCGCGTTGCTGCCACGACGGTATTCATATTCCATAATTACTCGAATTTTTAACGTATCCATGATGACGAAAAGATTGAAATGCGATGAAAATGTAACACTAATCAATAAACAAATGACTACTTTTGGAAAAAAGAACATGTTTTTAAAATAAAACTAATTTGAAATTAGAATTCTTAGCCAAACAAAAATTATTTTGATTTGAAATGGCTAGTACTGCAGAACGGCAATTTCTAAGGTAAAGACCTAATATTAAGTCTTATGTTATCTGTGAGTAATGAAACGCAAATCTCAAAAGGCCAGTATTCAAGTCTGATGAATTAAGTTTCCGAACGATGATTGTCCTTTCAAGTTAATGAGCTAATTGGTGATTGATCAAACAAGTCATCTCTTCTTTGTTTACTTCGAAAACACTTCGGTCTTTGAATTTACAACCGCTATTTATGATGTTAATTTGTAGTTTTAGGGCGGCGTGCCATGTTAAATGGTTTACTGACGACTTATGGAATAATGGTAAATTATAGCCAATCTGATTTTATGGTATTTATAGCAATGGTGGTCCTTAATCACAGGTGATGTTACTCTCACTCTGAAACAGTGTTATCCACGGATGCAAGCTACTTTAGGTAAGCTTAGATAACACTGTCACTGTTATAACTGCTTATTCTTAGTGAAATTATTAAACTTTAGAGAATATTTATTTATTCGGGATCGCCCGAACTCCGTAAAAGAAACAAGATTGGTAAAAGAAACAAGATTGCAAGTGGAGGCGACGGCGGCGGCGAGGATCTGATGCGGGAGCTGGCTAGTCAATCGGGCAGAGGTTCGCCTTTTCTTATTAGGCTGCTGGAACTCGAGTACTCTGCGAACTATGCCCTTACCTATTTTATATCATTCCTATTTGGCTGGCCAGCGGACCCTTCCTCACCCCCGCTATCACATATTTATTAAAAATCAGTATATATACATGTCATGAGCTGGCGCGTCTCTTATTATCTAATACCTAAACCTAATACCTAACTAATGACATATAGTTCTTACCTCTGCGACGTCCCATTGCGCTATGGCGTGAGGACTCCTGGTGGATGTCGCTGCGTCCCCTCACGGGGGCGCGGCAGGCGGTGTCGGGGCAAAGCCCCCTGACCGCGGTGGTCACTCCTCGGCCCGTTACTACGGGCCGGTCTTTGGGTCGGCAACAAAAATGCCATAAAAATTTGGCGACTATTTTCTTAGCAACAGTCGCACGCCTGTGATTGGATCGCTGAAGTGTTTTACTACAGGCGCGTCGCGACTGTTTGTCGCTTCTTCACGGCACCTTCGGCGGTCAGTCCCCGCCGAGTGAGACCCCCAGTGACCTGGGGGAGGCCCAGCGAGAACGACCAGCGACGAAGGTGTCGACTTTGGTGGCGCACCTGCAGCAAGGAGTGAGTGGCTCTCGTCCGCACCGGTTCTCAGATCTAGCCGATTGCGGCCGGGACTGCAGAGCCGAGTGTGTGTGTGGGCGGCCGTGTATTGTGAGTACTGCCGCCCAGTGCTAATGCACCGAATAAGCCTATATTAACCTAGGAAACATATTCGGTGCGTGAGTACTAGCGCCTGTCTAGTGGTGAGTTTGTGAGTTTCGGAACGCAACCTGCCTATATTAACTTAGCACAGGTCGCGCGCCGGGATGCGAGTATGAGTACAGTGTCACTGTTTGAGTAGGCCGCGTGTAGCGGGAAGCGGCCTACTCAGGCGTCAGTCCGGTGAGGTGCGACGGGGCCGTCTACGTCCCCGACCAGGTCGCGGGGTAGGCGCTTCGCGTCAGGCGGGCGCGCGCGCCAGAGCGCAATTTGCTTGACGTGGGGCCAAGCGGATGCGTCGGCGCGCGCGAACATGCCTTTCGCGAGGCGCTGTATGAACTCATCCAGGCTCTCGATCCCGAGGTCCCGCTGGATTACGTCGTTCCTCACTAAGTGAGGGGCGTGCACAATGGTCCGCAGCTCAAGGTGCTGTTGCGCGCGGAGCTTCGCGCGGTTCCCCTCGCACGTGAGGGAGAACCAAGCGGGGGCGGCGTACGTCAGAATCGGGCGTATGTACGTCTTGTACACACCCAACTTGACGCGCGCCGGCAGCTGGGACGAGAGCACTGGGTGGAGCCGTGCACGGGCGGCCCTCGCCTGTGCGGCGACCCGGCAGACGTGCGGCCCCATCGAGAGCCGGCGGTCGATGGTCACACCGAGGTACTTCGCCTGGGGGGACCATTCGACGTCGACTCCTTGCAGCTTCAAGGGCGGTGGGAGGCGCGCTGAGCCTATGGCGATCGCTTGCGTCTTACCCACGTTAACCGACAGTCACCACTTGGCGAGCCAAGCGGGAAGCTCGTCGAGCGCGCGCTGCATCTTAGACGCCGCGTGGCTGGTGTTGAGCGAGGTTGCTATGTACGCGGCGTCGTCGGCAAACAGCGCGAGCGTAACGAGAGAGGTGGCGGGGATGTCGTCGGTGTAACGTGAGTAACACGCTGGCGACACGCAGCTGCCCTGCGGTACGCCCGCCCGGACAGGGCGGGGGGTGGACAGCGCGCCGTCGACCACCACTCGGAAGCTCCTGTTGGACAGAAAGGATTGGACCACTTTGACCACGCGACGGGGCGCGGCGGAGGTGGCCAGTTTATAAATCAGCCCTTCGTGCCAGACTCGGTCGAAGGCCTTCTCCATATCAAGGAATACTGCTACCTATATTCTTTCTTGTTCCTTGTTGAAGACAGCAGGTGCAGTACCCTTGATAGCTGAAGCTAGTGCTGTGCTCCGCCCTAAACCCGAACTGCTCCGGTCTCGGAGCGATATGTGGCTGGAGATGTCGCAGCAGGAGCGACTCGAACACCTTGGAGATGGTGGGCAGCAGAGTGATCGGCCGATAGCTCGCCGGCTTCAGGATATCTTTCCCTGCCTTGGGCAGCATGATGACGCGCCCCTCTTTCCATTGTGTAGGAAAGACCCCCATGCGCAGTATCCCCGTAAACAGGCGCGCCAAGGCCGCAACCATGCGGTGCGGCAGGTGGCGCAGCGCTGTGTTGGAGATACCGTCGGCACCGGGGGCCTTTCGTGGCTTCGTGCGTAGAAGGGCGCGTCTGACTGCGCCCGGCGTGAGGATAAAGCGGCGCGCATATTTAAATGGCCTCTCCCCCCGCCTCACCACTATAAAACCTTACGGCTGCGCCGCAAGCCTGTTTATTGCTATTGTGGGCGTCGCAGAGATAAGTTGAGGGAAAAACAGGTGGTAATCATCATTTAATTACATCATCATCATCTTCCTGCCCTTATCCCATGTTACTTGGGGTCGGCGCAACACGTTTTATTCTTCCATTCTGTTCTATCAGTCGTCAATCTATCACTAACTCCCTTTTCTTTCATATCGCTCCTCACACAATCCATCCATCTTTTCTTTGGCCTTCCTCTCCCTCTCCATCCATCCACATTTATGTTCATAACTCTTCTAGTTATATGCGTTTCATCCCTCCTCTTCACATGACCATACCAAGACAAGCGATTCCCTTTCAACTTTTCCGTCACTGGCGCCACTTTTAAAGTGCCTCTAATGTACTCATTTCTCACTTTATCCACTCTCGTTACTCCACACATCCATCTCAACATTCTCATCTCCGCTACATGCAATCTATTTTCATCCGTCTTTTTCGCAGCTCAACATTCTGATCCATACATTACGACAGGTCTTATCACGGACTAATATATTTTCCCTTTTAATTTGAGGAGCATCCGAGGGTCACAAGTTGTTCCAGTGACCTGTCGCCATTTCATCCATCCTGAGTTGATCCGGTGCGTTACGTCTCGGTCTATAAGCCGGCTTGGTGTCGTCGACTTTGATTCAAGAGTCATGTCGGCGACTTTGCTTCAAGAATCATGTGATTGCCAGATGTTGCTCTTCTTGGCTACCTCCCATCTTGCATTCGTGTCGAGAGCGATGAAGTGTTTGCAGTCGGTGAGCTTGTGTTTTTGTTTGCATTGAGGGCACAGGTCGTCTGATGTCATCTTCTTCCCCATAGGCATAGCGAATGTGCGCTCCACCTTCTTCTGTCTTCTATCCCTCCCCCAGGCTTCATCAGCAACTGACTCGGGTAGGGCGTAGGCGCCGCACTTGTCCGCTTCTTCGTTGAGGAAAGTGGACATCTTCTTTAGTTCTGGGGCATCTTCTCTCTTCGTAGCTGCATAGTCGTACCACTTGTTCTTCAGGATAGGAGTGAGCTTCTCAATAACTGTTCGCGCCATCTCGGGACTGTGTAGATATTGAGGTTTCTTCAGTGCTTCGATGGTGCCGACTATGTTCGCTATCCGCCCAGCGAAGATGCACAGGTCTCGGGAATTGTCAGTGACCTTGCTCAGTGACTTCAGCTTCTCCATTTCGACGTGAATGAGTGCTTCTGGTCTCCCAAATCTTCTTTCTAGAGCTTCTAGGATCGCTCTTGGGTCGGGTTGACTTAATAATAGGCAACCGACAGCTTCTTTTGCAGTTCCATGCAGACTCCGACGTATCCGCGCTATATTCTCGTTGCGGGTGAAGTATATGAACGTTTCCTCAAATGCAGCCTTGAAACCAAGCCATTCGGCGCTAGCCCCATTGTAAAGTGGAAGCTCTTGTATGTACTTAGACGGTTCCCTCGTGCTTTGTACCGCTTGTGAGAGTGCGGCGGCCAAGGTGGACACGTCTATCAGTGGCTGGCTGGTCACAGGCGTATCTTCTTTTTTCGTCTTGGATTCGACGTCTTCTTCTTTACTTTTCGTGACTTCTTGATGAGCTTCTTTGCTTGCTGGGTGCGTCTGGTCCGCGTTGGGTTCTTGGAGCCACGTACTGATGCGTACGGAGGCCAAGTCGTCTTCTATTTCTTCTTCTTCTTCGTCAGAGGCATCTGCTTCTGCTTGCAATCGTTGAATACGTAACTGTTGCATTTCTGTTTCTGCTTGAATCTTCGCTTGTTTCAGCTTCAGCTCGGCCAGACGCTCTTTCGCCTCTAACTCCGCGAGGAGTTTCTTGCGTGAGGCTACGGAGCGACTGGAACGGGCGTCAGCAGGCTTGAGGGTTCGCTGCGAGGTCTTATCTTGATGGGACGCGGCGCTAGTGCCCTCGGTTCCTGATGACGTCGTTGCTTCAGTGCCCGTCGAATCACTGGTTCCGCTTCTGGTGCCCGACGTGTCGGTAGCGGCGTTCAACGTGCTGGTGGTAGCTGTGTTCCCTCTTGAAACTTCTTCTGCAGGCTTGACGATGCTCAGCTCGTCCTGCCGACGCTTGGTCTGCTCTCCATCTTTGCTTCGTGTCAGCACCATCTTCTTTGGTCTGGAACAGCGATCCGGCTTGCGAAGGACCAATAATATTCGGGATCGCCCGAACTCCGTAAAAGAAACAAGATTGGTAAAAGAAACAAGATTGCAAGTGGAGGCGACGGCGGCGGCGAGGATCTGATGCGGGAGCTGGCTAGTCAATCGGGCAGAGGTTCGCCTTTTCTTATTAGGCTGCTGGAACTCGAGTACGCTGCGAACTATGCCCGTACCTATTTTATATCATTCCTATTTGGCTGGCCAGCGGACACTTCCTCACCCCCGCTACCACATATTTATTAAAAATCAGTATATATACATGTCATGAGCTGACGCGTCTCTTATTATCTTATACCTAAACCTAATACCTAACTAATGACATATAGTTCTTACCTCTGCGACGTCCCATTGCGCTATGGCGTGAGGACTCGTAGAGTAGTCGCGGCGCCCCCGCGAGGGGGCGCGGCGAGCGGGCATAGGCTATGCCTTTAATCCCGCGGGATCAATATGCGTGCCCGTAGCGACGGGCACGTCGTTGGGTTGCCAGTTTAGGCGCAGCTGGTGGCAGCGCGACTTTATGTCGCTGCATGCCTGATATGTGTATCTGTTGAGCGTCGGCAGAGGGCGCCACGGCACTGTCCCACAGTGCCGTCTCTTCACGACCCTGCGGCGGTCAGTCCCCGCCGGGTGAGACCTCCGGTTGCCCGGAGGAGGCCCAGCGAGAGACGACCAGCGACGTAGGCGCCGACTTTAGGGCGCCCTGCCGAGGGTGCTGATCCCCCGCCTGTCCTGCTTCCAGAGCGAGCCGGTCACTCTTCAGGCTGAGGGACCGTAGTGAGTGTATGAGCGGCAATGGAATGTGAGACACCGTCTCATGTAGCGAATGAGACGTACGTCCGCGCCGTACGTTCATCGCGTGTGTTTGGGCGCATGGAGAGTCGTGTATGTATAGGGTTCGACGCACACTATGCCTATATTAACCTAGCACACAGTGCGCGCCGAGTGCATGTAGTGTTGTAGAGTCGATACTTCGATAGTGAGGGAGAGAGTCGCGTCAGTCGCGTGTCGGTGTCTGCGACTCACTCGGTGTTGGCGTGAGGATAAAGCGGCGCGCATATTTAAATGGCCTCTCCCCCCGCCTCACCACTATAAAACCTTACGGCAGCGCCGCAAGCCTGTTTATTGCTATTGTGGGCGTCGCAGAGATAAGTTGAGGGAAAAATAGGTGGTAATCATCATTTAATTACATAACCTACCTATTTACATAACTCTGTTATCTTTCATAAAATTATTTCTGATTAGACAGTTTCCTTAAAACATTGTTTACACGGTAATTTGGGGTTCTAGATGCTTTATTTTTACATACTACTGGATTATTCTAATAAGATACTATTCTAATTATAAATTAACAATCTTATTATTATTATTATTATTTTTTGTCGGTGGCCACTCGCAGTTTCAACCCTAGAGGGTTGTCAACTACTGAACCGTGAACCGGACTTGATAGAACATAACTATTTTATAATAAAAACTCTCCCCCACTACTTGAGCCTAGGTGTGAGTTGACCTCAGGGCGTCGTGCACATTATTGAAGAAATACATTAATTCTCAATTAAACTAAACAGAGCGATGCTAGACGTTTGGCAGCTGTCAAACGAAAGTGAAAGTGGCCTTCAATCTTAACTGCTACATTTACGTAGCGCAGAGTGATCAGAGTACCTTCATCTATACCTATTTTCCTTGGTCACGGCATCACTCGTGAACGGCTGGACCGATTTCGCTAATTCTTTTTAGGGTGCTCAATAAAAAACGGAACCCTTATAGGATCACTCGAGTGTCTGTCTGTCCGTATGTCACAGCCAGTTTTCTGGACCGATTCTGTTTAAGATTGGCAAACATATGGACTTCTGTGACCACAACAAGGACGCGTTACGTAAATGATTATTTTATTAGTATGGGGTCACTTTTGGGGTCAAACAAGAAAAAAAACAAAAAAAAAACAAACTGTTTTGTGACATATCAAATGAAAGGGCTAATGTGTGGGTTTTAATTATATGTAGGATCAGGAGTGCCGAGGGGTATATCGTCAGGGTTTGTAGTTCCCATTTTATTGGGATAAACAAGACTGTTTAACCAGATACAATGTTTATATTAAAGTAGGCACTAATTAAAACACCATACACAATACAAAAGGTACACAATATAAATGGTAAATAGAAAAAAGATTAAGCAGGTAAAAAGGTAATAAAACAGTAGGGCGAACAGACTTTTTAGGGTCTCAGTTCGTATAATGGCCAAGCCACCCAAACACAAAGTGTATCAAATACAGCTATGTGCAATATACAGCAGCGCTGTAACAAGTAAACCGACAGTTTTGTCGGGAGCAGGGGAGCTCTGTATCGAGTCGAATCCGAAGACCGACTGACTAGCTGGCTGGTAGATGTCACTGCGCCCCCGCAAGGGGGCGCGGCAGGCGGTGTCGGGGCGAAGCCCCCTGACCACAGTTGCCACACCTCGGCCCGTCAATACGGGCCGGTCATCTTGTTGGCAACAAACATGCCATGAAAATTTGGCGTGCGCCTGCCACTATTTTCATAGCCAACAGTCGCACGCCTGTGGTTGGGTCGCTGAAGTGTTTTGCTACAGGCGCGTCGCGACTGTTTGTCGCTTCTTCACGGCACCTTCGGCGGTCAGTCCCCGCCGAGTGAGACCCCCAGTGACCTGGGGGAGGCCCAGCGAGAACGACCAGCGACGAAGGTGTCGACTTTGGTGACGCACCTGCAGCAAGGAGTGAGTGGCTCTCGTCCGCACCGGTTCTCAGATCTAGCCGATTGCGGCCCGGACTGCAGAGCCGAGTGTGTGTGTGGGCGGCCGTGTGTTGCGAGTACTGCCGCCCAATGCTAATGCACCGAATAAGCCTATATTAACCTAGGAAACATATTCGGTGCGTGAGTACTAGCGCTTGTCTAGTGGTGATTGTGTGGATTTCGGAATGCGGCCTGCCTATATTAACTTAGCACAGGTCGCGCGCCGGGATGCGAGTTGTGTGTCGAGTGTCACTGTTTGAGTAGGCCGCGTGTAGCGGGAAGCGGCCTACTCGGCGTCAGTCCGGTGAGGTGCGACGGGGCCATCAACGTCCCCGACCAGGTCGCGGGGTAGGCGCTTCGCGTCAGGCGGGCGCGCGCGCCAGGGCGCAATTTGCTTGACGTGGGGCCAAGCGGATGCGTCGACGCGCGCGAACGTGCCTTTCGCGATGCGCTGCACAAACTCATCCAGGCCCTCAATCCCGAGGTCCCGCTGGATGACATCATTCCTCACCATGTAAGGGGCATGCACTATGGTCCGCAGCGCAAGGTTTTGTTGCGCGCGGAGCTTCGCGCGATACCCCTCACATGTGAGGGCGAACCAAGCGGGGGCGGCGTACGTCAGAATCGGGCGTATGTACGTCAGAATCGGGCGTATGTACGTCTTGTACACACCCAACTTGACGCGCGCCGGCAGCTGGGACGAGAGCACCGGACGGAGTTGTGCGCGGGCGACCTTCGCCTGGGCGGCGACCCGGCGGACGTGCGGCCCCATCGTGAGCCGACGGTCGATGGTCACACCGAGGTACTTCGCCTGGGGGGACCACTCGACGTCGACTCCTTGCAGCTTCAGGGGCGGTGGGAGGCGCGCTGAGCCTGTGGCTATCGCCTGCGTCTTACCCACGTTAACCGACAGGCGCCACTTGGCGAGCCAAGCGGGAAGTTCGTCTAGCGCGCGCTGCATCTTAGACGCCGCGTGGCTAGTGTTCAGTGATGTTGCAATGTACGCGGCGTCGTCAGCGAACAGCGCGAGCGTAGCGAGAGAGGTGGCGGGGATGTCGTCGGTGTAACGTGAGTAACACGCCGGCGACACGCAGCTGCCCTGCGGCACGCCCGCCCGGACGGGGCGGGGGGTGGACAGCGCGCCGTCGACCACCACTCGGAAACTCCTGTTTGAGAGGAAAGATTGGACCACTTTGACAATGCGACGGGGCGCGGGGGAGGTGGCTAGTTTGTAGACTAGCCCCTCATGCCAAACTCGGTCGAAGGCCTTCTCCATGTCGAGGAATACTGCTACCGCGTATTCCTTCTTGTTCATCGTCGAAGACAGCAGGTGCAGTACCCTCGACAGTTGGAGCGTCGTGCTGTGGTCTGCCCGAAATCCGAATTGTTCGGGTCGTGGTATGATGTGCTGCTGGAGATGTCGCAGCAGGAGTGACTCGAACACCTTGGAGATGGTGGGCAGCAGAGTAATGGGCCGATAGCTCGCCGGCTTCAGGATGTTCTTCCCGGCCTTGGGCAGCATGATGACGCGCCCTTCCTTCCATTGTGTAGGGAAGGCCCCGGTGCGCAGTATCCCCGTAAACAGGCGCGCCAAGGCCGCGACCATACGGTGCGGCAGGTGGCGCAGCGCTGTGTTGGTGATACCGTCGGCACCTGGGGCCTTTCGTGGCTTCGTGCGTTGTAGGGCGCGACTAACTGCGCCCGGCGAGAAGAAGATGGCGTCCTCATCGGGAGCTATCGGCGTGGCAAAGTAGTCCCCAAGGTGTTGCTCGACTGCCGCGACATGTGCGTGCTCGGCGGTCGGGTTCGGGCAGAACTGACGCTCCAGGTGGGCGGCGAAGACCTCCGCCCTTTCCTCTGCAACGTATTTGAGCGCCCCGTCGCTGTCTTGTAGAGGGCGCACCGGAGCTGGGGAATGTGTAATTTGGCGGCACAGCTGGTGCACGGACGGCCAGTCGCCCACTGCGGCGTCAATGCGCTCCTCCCAGCTCGCGGCGGCCTGAGCTCGCAACTCGGCCTTTACCCTCTCCGCGAGACGGTTGAGTGACGCTTTTTGTGTGGGGCAGCGAGATTGCTGCCACTGTTTGCGCAGGCGCCTCTTCTCGGCGACCATTGCGCGCAGCCTGGGCGGTAGGGGCGGCTGTAGGCTGTAGCCCTCTCCCCTCCGTAGGCGTGGTGGTAGTCGCCTCCTCTAAGGCGCTTTGCACGCAAGCAGTGACGTCATTGGCAAGTAGGTCAACGTCCGCGGCGGTATTGATGGGCCGAGTCGGTGTAGTGGCCTCAATCTTTCCTGTGAACTTTGTCCAGTCCGTTCGTCGGCGTGGCGCTAACGGCTTCAGTCGGGTCGGCATCCCCGATAAGACGACGAGTACAGGCTGATGGTCGGATTGTAACTCGTCGTCGATCACTTCCTGCGTGATCTGGCAGTTTAGCCCTCGATGGACGACGATGTCCAGCACGTCGGGCATGTGGCAGCCGTTATCCGGGTAGTGGGTTGGAGTTTCAGGGCCGGACACCGTCAAGCCGAAGGCTTCGGCCTCGGCGAAGAGTTGTCTCCCCCCGGTATTCGTGGAATGCGCATTCCACGCTGGGTGCTTACAATTTAAGTCACCGGCGAGGATGGTCGCGTTCTGCGATTGGTACATAAGCGCCCGCAGCTCAGTCGGAATTAACTTTGTTTGGGGCGCCTTGTACCCGGCGTATATGTTCAGGTCCTCGCCGGCTACGTGCAGCTGCACACCCAACGCGTACATGCTCTGCAGTGACGGCAGGGGGAGTTCCTGGTGGACGATCCTTCGCCTTACCAGTACTGCCAGACCTCGGTATGCATTGTTCTGAGCCGACCGTTCTTCTTTCCTGTAAACGAGATAGCCCGGGAACCTTATCCTGTCTTCAGGTTTCAGGAGCGTCTCGCTTATCAGCGCCACGTCGACGTTCTGATCCCTCAGAAGATGGCGGAGAGGGGCGACCTTGTCTTTTAGGCCACGGGCATTCCAGTGAATGACCCTCAACGGCCTACTAGACATTGTAGAGGTGTAGTAAGTCGGTCAGGCCGTCGAGGATCACTTGCCCTGCGTCCTGTCCCTGCCTGATGGCCTTCAGCAGGTCCATGAGCAGTCTGATGGCGCAGGCCGTGACGTCTTTCTGGTGGCTAGCACCGGCATTCTTGTTGGTACTCTTGCCTTCGTGTGAGTTGTTGCTAGTTATTTTGGGTAGGCGCTTGGCTTGCGTTTTGCCGACGCTAGCCAAATTGACCTGTTTCTTGCTTGCAGCCTGCGCCTTTTCCTGGGCAGGGACGGCCTGTGCGGTGGTGGTTTCCGCCTGGGTCGCTGGGGGCTTTGGCTTCCTGCCTTTGCCCGCCCTCTTCTTGCTCTTCTTCCTCCGCCTTGAGGAGGAGGCTCCGTTGCGGTTGGTGGGCCCGTTGGCTGCCGCCATTAACGAGGCGCCGCCTTGTGCCTCTCCTTGAGGCCCGTCTGCGCTGGATTGGCGGCGCGGTACTGTGTTAGTGATCGCTACCTTGAGTAGCTTCTCCGCTGGGAGCGAGTAGGCGAACCAGCGGCTTCCTTCTCCAGATTGGTGAGGTAACGCTGGACCAGCCGGTATTCGTCCTCGGACTCCGGTGAGAATCGAACCCCGGAGCCATAAGGTCTAGCGTTGGGCGGCCGGCCCAGTTTGCCGGCTAATGCCCTGAAGTGGGTCGCCCAGTTTGGTAGTTTTTCGACTACCAGCGGAGGGTAGCGAGGCCTCTTCTTGTTGGCCGTTTGGGGGCCTGCGGCCGCGTTGTTCGCGGCGGCGCCCGCTACTGGGGCTGCCTGGGACGAAGTACTGAGATTGGGACTTACCCCGTCTTGCTGCTGGGAGGTGAGGCTCGGCGACAAGTTGCTCGGGCCCCGCGACAGGCGCTCGCTGGCGTGCGAGCGCGGCGAGCCGTAGCGATGCGCTTGGCTTCCTCCTCCTCTTCGTCCGAGCTCCTGCGTCGGCGCTGGGCTCTGACCTCCTGGTACTCCAGGTCCATTCCCTGGTCCTCCAGTGGTGGAGACGCCGGCGCGGAAGGAGCGTCGTCTAGGGACGCGAGCGACGCGTTTGACCCCGCGCGATGAGTGGGCCGAAAAGCTCGCAAAGCTCGCGGGCGCGTCGTAAGCGGACGAGCGCGGCGGCGCGGGTGAAGCGGGTGTAGAGGGGGTTGCGGGCCGCGCGGCGCCCCTCTGCAGGCGCGGGTCGCGCGAGATGATGTGCGCGGACGATGCCGCAGCGACCGCCGGCAAAAAGCGGGGCGCGGCTGGTGACGCGGTGCACGGTTTGGAGTGCGCAGTGGGTACACAGGGTGCACTCACCTGCGCGGGCGCAGCCCCACGGGGGGGCGCCGGCGGCGAATTTTTATTTTTGTTGCGGGTAGGCGCAAATATTTGGGTGACGGTAGGCGCAACGGTTTGCGCGTACGACTTCGCCTGCGTCGCCCCGGGGCGCGCAACGGGAGCACGTTGCGGTGCTGAGCGAGCGGCGGCGGCGGACTCGCGAGTCGCGGGCGCTGCGGGCGCGGTCGATGTGCGGGTAGGCCGAGCCGCTTTTGACGGCGGCGCGGCTGTCCTTGCGGGCGTCTGCGACGGCATCGCTGTGGCGGTGGCTGCAGCGACACGCTGGTTTGCTGTCGCTGGTGAAGGATGCAGGTAGGCTCCGGCGGCCGCCGAGCCGGTCAGCGCCCTGCCAATATTTGGCATAGACGCCACCCGGCCCAGCGTCGGGCGGAGCTCAGCAGGTGGTGGGTCTTCTTCTGGGGCGCCATCGCGGCTTGGAGGGCCACGGGCGCCGGTTGATGACATCTTCTGTTTTTCGAATATTTTTTCCTTCTCCGCGACCGAAGTGAGGGTACACTGGCGGCGCAAAAGTGCTCGGCCCCGCGGCTGTGTGAGCGAACAATGTCCGAACACACAGTCGGGGGGTAGGTTGTGAGCGCGGTCCGTGCGGTGCGTGCGGGTAGTCGGATGTTTTGACACGAGAAGTGACTACTGCACGCGAAGACTAGCCGATCCTCGACTGACTAGCTTACCGAGTGTAGGCTGTTTTATAGGACGATTTCCCCACTTTCCCTCCCCGACAACTCTGTCCGTTGACGTACGGAAGTACGTCACGCGTTTACTAAATACAAAATGTGCTAAATCTAATAAGATTTACATTAAATCTCTGAAAATTATACAAGAATAATTGTCGTAAGTAGACAATAACAAAGTAAACCATTTTAAAATTAAAGCAACATGCCATCATATTCATCAACTGTCATAAACAAAACTAACGGTCACACTTGTCGAAATAAGTTGCCAAAAATCAACTAGTAGTACTTAATAAATTAAGTTACGATTTATGAGACAATAATTGATAGTAAAAAACACTCCGATTAGTAATACGAAAATCAATTTCTAATAAGATTTGGTGACTACCCACTATTGTGATTGACAACTGACTCCGACATAATATATATATTTTTCATAATTTTAAAATAAATTGTTTGGAAGTTATTCCAGAAATGGATGAAAAGTTACTCCCTATCTCCGAAACTAATGTCTAAAATTTTGAAAAAAAATGGAGTTACTAGATACATTACCTATAGATTACAGGGAAACCTATAAGAAGTCTATAGTGTTAAAATAACATGTTGAAAAAAAATTAAATTCGTTTGGAACCCTTTGCACGCATGTCCGACTCGCACTTGGCCTTTTTTTCCATAATATTGAGAATTGTGCGGTACAACGTTTTTGTTTAGGAAATTTTACCTCGTGACAACCCAAACAAGTAGATAGGTTGATTTGGGTGGTAAACGTAAGCAATTGAATTTATAATGTACGTTCGATAGCGGTACTAGGTAAGTGCCGGCATCATTAGTATTGGGTGCCGACTCCCGTTTGAAACACATTAACTAATATTTAAAAAAAATATTTTATGCTAAAACATAGGTACAATTGTGGGTAAAATAGCTTGCAAATAAAAACACTACTTACAAAGTATAAAACAACTTTATTGTAAGTCTGAGTTTTTGGTTTTGTCACAACATGAAGGCGCTGGTATTTTCTTTCTTTTTTGTGAATATGATCTGTACGAGCAAACCCGTACATATCAATTGTTTCATTTTTATGCTGACAGCGCAGCGAATGAATAAAATCACACAATTGAATAATCGTTTTAGTAGTTGCATAGCATCGGTGAAAGACTCATTCGCCGCGGGTCGATCATCTATCGGTTTTGGGTCAATACACAATTTAACGTAAAAACAGTTTATCATTAAAATGTAGGTACCTTTACCCGTACATGATCAAATGGAGGGCGAGTCACGACTCTAAACTTTACTGACTCTCGTGTGTTTTCAAATACCGTTTGCGGTTCAGGGCCGCGGCAACTCTTTCGAACAATTCCGCAAGCCTGGAACGCGCGGCATTCTGTACCACAGTCTGTATCGTGTCGCGTTGTGTTGCAGGAGCTGTGCGCGCGGCCGCGCTTCCGCGGAGACGACGGCGCCGACGACGCGCCTGACCTGCTCGCCGACAGGTACGTCACGACGTCACCCTCACACCGTCACACGCACGACGCTAATGCTTGGACCGACCAAGGGAGATGAAAGGGGTTTTTTTCTATGGACCCGAATCGGGACCGGGAACCCGTGGGCCCCCCACGGGTCCACTAATCTTGTAAGATTTCCTAATTCCAATGATGCTCAAAAATGAGTTAATTACGAGTATCAAGCGAAATTTATGACAATAATGTAGGTGATTTTCGAAATAAAATAAGGTAAAATTATGTATTATGTATTATGTGCTCGGTCGCGCGCGCGCTAGCGATTCGTAGGTAAGACGTCAACACTCACGCACACAGCTGCATTGTCGCTGTGTCCATAGTCGGGTGATTCTGTTTTCTTTGCATTGAATTAAGGGTTTAATTCTGAAATACTGTTAAATTTCAACCACAAAAAAAGCAGCGCTTATTAATCATTGCCCGCTACCGTACTTTCAATTGATTATTATTTTGTGTCTTTTATGACAACGTCCTGAAATTTGACGAGGATGCAAAACAACACCTTGTATATATTTACACGAACAATCACTGCAGATAATTAATGGCATTGAGAAAGATGTCGCACATATTATGATTGCAAGATACTGAGTAAGATTATACGATGTGAGCAAAATTTGTCACAGAGGTCAGTGCAGAGTGCCCTTTTACCACCGGAATACCAGACGTACTGCAGGGTACCATCCGTACTTGGTCGATATCTCGACTAGTCGTACCCAGCGCTTCTCTTCCACATTTATTATACGCACAGCTAAAGTGTGGAACTCTCTGCCAGCATCTGTGTTCCCGTCCACATATAACCCGTCTGCCTTCAAATCAAGAGTGAACAGGCATCTTCTGGGCACGCTCGCTCCATCATAGACCTCATCTATCGCTTTCCATCAGGCGTGATTGTGGTCAAGAGCTAGCCCATACCTAAATAAAAATAAAAAAAATTATGAATGGTACCAAGATAACGGTGCCGCACAGTTGACCGAAGATCGTGACAGATTGTGGAAGTAACAAAGAATGAGAATGCAGATCCAGCTTCATGAATTTGAATTGTGATAAAGATTTATGACCTAGATAAAAACGATAAGCTGAATTGAGATAGACTTAGATTTTGCATGAATAAGAAGACACTTTGAAATTTTGATTGTGATAAGAATTTGTGGCAGACATCAGACAAAGACATAAGAATATAAGCTATACATATAGGAAGGTAAGCTCACCTTAGTTGAATTATAAAGTAAATTGAAATTTATATTGTGATAATGAATTATTGAAGAATGTAATTAGTTGTAGAAGTATGTATTTATAGTGAAATTATTTCTTATAGTTTATTTTTTTTATTATTATCTTGTGTTATCAAATTGGCTATTATATAAATTTACACCTAACAAGTGAGAGGACTCACTTACACAGGACGGCCGAGTTGTACCTAATGTTAAAAAGGCAAGATGTGGGTATTTATATAAAATCCTATGTATAAAGCAACCATGGATACATTTTAATGTTTGCTAAATTAAATATTAGTATTAAATTTTGTAAATATTAGAATGTAGTTATTATTATTTTCTATCTAAATAATATGTAATTGATTATTTAATTGTATCGGATCAGAGTGAAGTATGGCAACACTGTGTGTTGAAAGCGAGTTGAAATGGAGGCATTCGTCATTCGACGGTTGAACCGAACACTTGTCATAATTAAATCCGTTTATATCACTTAAATCATAGTTTTATTTGAGAGATAAAGAATAGATCCTTTACTCATTAGTTGGGTAATTTGGGTCAGTTTGATAGTATGTCGGTTCGAAACGCCTGCTGTTGTCCGTGACATTTAATTAATAATATTATTGTTCACTATAGATAAATCAGAGATTTAACGAATTTGGTACATAGCAGATACTTTTCAAGACCTTTAAGAACCGAACCTATAGCCCTAACGAATAAAATCGCGTGAGGGTCGTTCTCCAATGGAAAATATTAACACCGCGATTCAGAAAAACGCGTCGTCAGTGCAACGCCATCTATCGACCTTCTCGTAAACTGACAAAATATTTGACAGCGGAAAACGTTTAAAGAACGTATGTTACGATTAATAACTATACGGTTTTAATTAATTTATATCTTCACTATTATTTTGGTACGTATTAAAAGTTTAAAAATTTAACCAATAACTCAAAATAACATCATAACAAAATGATGTTATTTTGATGCTATCGTGCATTTTATTTTTTCTCAATAGATGGTGCTCTGACTGATCAGAATACATTAGGAAGTTTCTTCCTCAACCTAAAAAAAATCAACATCTTTTGATTTTGTTAGTCTTTTTTGATAAAGTAAACGCTAAATGTTACTCGGGATAACACTTAACTTTTTTAAGTACAGAGATTTTAAATCCAATCATAGTTCTAATCTAGGTCAACGGAAAATAGCCTTTGAATTATGATTCCCTTGAGAGTGTCGAAATATTCGTTTTTTGCGGCATAAACGGCCGTATCTTTTTTAATGTTAACTTACCTATAACTATGTTTTTTTCACAGCTTCAAGGAACCGTAGCCCTTGAATTGCCACCCGTACTATAATATACAAGGTGTTGTTTTGCATCCTCGTCAAATTTCAGGAGGTTGTCATAAAAGACATAAATAATCAATTGAAAGTACGGTAGCGGGCAATGATTAGTAAATTTTTTTGTGGTTGAAATTTAACAGAATTTCAGAATTAAACCCTTAATTCAATACAAAGAAAACAGAATCACCCGACTACGCACACAGCGACAATGCAGCTGAGTGCGTGAGTGTCGACGTCTTACCTACGAAATGCTAGCGCGTGCGCGGGCATTGACCGCTACATAATTTTACCTAATTTTATTTCGAAAACCACCCATTATTGTCATAAATTTCGCTTGATAATTAACTCATTTTTGAGCATCATTGGATTACGGAAATCTTACTAAAGACAGTAATACTAGTGCGCCAAAAGTTCACTGACCTGGTCTCAGATGATTAATAAAATGTTAGTTTTACTTTATCCTTCAACCTAAAGTTTTCGTAGTGATTTTGTTTTATTTGTGGATTAAATTGGTTGATTTGAAATTTTCCTTACTACTTAACGGGCTTCGGACCGGCAATAATACCTACATTAGTTGGTGTACCGATCTACTAAGTCTAAAAATGTTTTCTACGTTTGACGGGAATGGGAAGACGTGTTAGTTAAGTGTAAGTACATGGTGATACTTTCGACTCTTAGGTATTTTTGTCGTAGTTAAAAATTTTAAATCAACTTATTTACACTAATAAAATTGATTAAGCTAACAGCTATATAAAAAAATTACAAATAAATAAATTACCTACTTGGTCAGTGGGTCTTAGTTACCCGGAGGTATTGTTCAAAGTTGCCACCATCACATCACACTTTTCGCACAATCGAGCACAACGTAGCTGGTTTTCCTTTAGCTTAAGTAACACTAACACATTCGTTTTTAAAGTGTCGAAAGCCACCATGACGCTCTGTGATAGGGTTCCCGAGCGGGAAAGATTTTCATGAACATCTGGATGGCTCCACGTAGGCTCTCTCCAATGATGGCATCACATGGCGGACCATCTCTACCAACTCGACATTTGAGTAACTGTCGTCATCTTGCACTTTCTACCTACGGCCGAGAGCGGAAATCGCACACCGCACCCGCATTCGGCGACATTAAGGTGGAAGCGCCAGGGTAGCCCGCGAAATTCAAATATTTAATGTTTTTTGCAATTTGCCGGTCAGTGTGAAGTGTTTTTTGAACAAAATACGATTCGCGACCGTAACGCGTATTTGTCTAAAGAATTATAACCATTTCAATCATCAATATAGCCCTCTAAGTTCATGAAGCCCTATTGAATGACTTTTTCATGAAATAACCATTCAATAGGGCTTCATGAACTTAGAGGGCTATATTATCGCTCAAATCCCAAATATACTGTAAGTTTAAAGAAGATTGTAGATGAATCCTTTTGCGCGTTTTCCATGTAAAAAATATATGGTATACTTAAGGTCATCACAAATACATTGTATTGTTTAAAAGTTTAATAAACTTTCCTAAATTTTGGGAAAAAATCTTATGAAATAGGTCCTTTTCCAACCTAAATTGTAAATTTTCTCTGTAACGGCTGAATAGTTCGGCATGAATTTTGTACCAAAAATACATTCAGTCAAAAAAGTATCGGGAATGGATGATTTGTTTATGGATCCAAATTCAAATTTTTGTTTTTTTGTAGTTGTTAGATTGGCACAACTGTTTTCCATTTTGGCGCGGAGTTTGAGTTGCATCTGTTATTTACATTAAATACAGTGCTGGTTTTAGTAATATCATATATAGTGTGTATTGCGAATTTCATAATGGACAAAAATATCGAACAAAGAGTTTGTCTTAAATTTTGCATCGCCAATGGAATTTCGTGTTCGGAGTCACTGAAAATGTTACAGAAGGCTTACGGTGAATCGGCTTTATCAAAAACTCGTGCTTATGAGTGGTTCAAAGCGTTCAAAAGCGGTCGAGATGTGATGGAAGATTTGCCTCGCTCTGGTAGGCCGTCAACGTCTGCAACTGAAGTTAACATCGCAAAAGTGAAGGAAATAGTGACTGAAAATCCCCATTCAACTCTGAGAGAGATAGCCGCCGAACTTTCTGTATCTCACGAGTCGATCCGTACCATTTTAACTAATCATTTGGGTATGAAACATGTTGCTGCTCGGCTAGTCCCAAAAGATCTGAATTTTCTCCAAAAACTCAATCGCATGAAAGTCGCTGAGGACATGCTAGAACGAGTCAGTTCGGACCCAACATTCATGAAACGCATTGTTACTGGTGACGAGACGTGGGTTTACGAGTTTGACATGCAAACTAGTCAACAAGCTTCGGAGTGGCGCCTTCCAACTGAACCGAAACCGAAAAAACCACGCCAAAGTCGATCAAAAGTCAAAGTCATGTTGACTGTTTTCTTTGACTATCGCGGTGTTGTGCACTCTGAATTCTTACCGGAAGGTGTAGCGGTAAATAAAGAATATTATTTGAGCGTTATGCGGCGTTTAAGAGAGCAAATTCGACGAAAAAGGCCAGATTTGTGGAAAAAAAATTCTTGGATTTTGCACCACGACAATGCGCCTTCGCACAAGGCATTTCGCATTGAGAACGAATTTTTAACCAAACACTCAACAAATACCATCCAGCAACCACCATATTCATCAGATATGGCTCCTGCTGACTTTTTTCTTTTTCCTAAACTCAAATTACCACTTGGTGGCACCCGTTTTCAATCGATAGAAGACATAAAGGAGAATTCGCGGCGAGAACTGAACTCAATTCCGGAAGCAGCGTTTAAAAAATGTTTTGATGAATGGATTATTCGTTGGCGCAAGTGTATCGTTTCTAAAGCATACTTTGAAGGTGATAACATAAATTTGGATGAATAACAGACATTTTGTGTATTATTGATCTTTTCCCGGTACTTTCTTGACAGAGTAGTATGTAATGACGTATTCGACATTTTGAACTTATTGTTTTTTTTTTGTTATTTCTTTTAATATTTTTAAATAATGAATAAAAAGCCGAAACTTCACCAGTACCCCACTGAAGCACCCCCGCTTAGGCCTGTGACGCGTACTCAGAACGCGATACGTCAGTGTCTTGATGACTCTTGTGGAGGGTGGACTGCACGCGCGGTTATTTTGTGTGGGTGATAGACGTACGAACTTAAAGTACCTACGCGGTATTTTAGTTCGTGAATTTACTCTGCTCGATGTCGGTGACTCACGTGAAAGCTTATTCATTACTCTGGTACCAGGGGCCCGCGATGTCGTCAATGGAGGAAACATTTTGTTATTCAGGAACGATATTTTATTTTAGGCCGACAGGATACTTGTATGAGAGGACCAATTTCACATTTATTTATTTCGTATTTGTTTTGGTTTATGCATCATTTTTATTTTTTTATAAACAATTTCACATTTTTTTTATACAATTTGTCATAATTAATGACTTTATAAACTATTCTAATTATTTTAATTATGGATTATTTATGATTACGATGTGAATTATTTCTTATTATGAGTAATTTTAATGTTTGTCTGGCAGTTTGAGTGCTTTGTACGGCCTACACAAATGTCCTTTTTTGATATTGTTCGTCGAGTTGTTGAGCTTCTAAGTAGATCTGAGTTGAGCTACACGACTACTGACAAATGCTTGCACTGACTGGTCAGGTTTCACTCAAATCTGTGTGGTTAATATAATTTCAGGTACTAATCTGCATGGTTCTTAACTTTCGCATTTATAATATCAGTAAGGATAATAAAATGCTCGCTTATGTTACGCCAAGTGGCATTTGCCAGCCGGGCCTTGGGCGTTTGGCCTCCACGGTACACGGCTTGCGCGGCTACAACAAACTAGGCGGTCGGTGGAGGCCCGGCTCTTACTGAAGGCTCTCACTTTTTGTTTTACTATTGATATGCACGTGTTTGACCACTATATCACCTGATGGTAAGCGATGATGTGGTCGAAGATGGAGCACGCTTGCCTAGCAGTAACCTATTCAATCTTGACTTAAAGACTGCCAGGTTGTAGCTATCAGGAAACACAGACTCCGGCAGGGAATTCCACTCCTTAGCTGTACGCATTATGAATGTTTTCCCAAAACTGTGGTGTGCAGGTGGGCCTTTCACACATGAAAGGCTGCCCCGCCAACTGTCGAAAAATCCCGGGGTGCGCCATCGTGCTGGCTGGCGACCAGATGGGAGGACAGCTCGGGCGTCTCCGCAGTCTCCAGACTAGTCCTCCAAAGATATCGTCCTGTCAGAGCGTGCCTGAGGGTAGCAGCAAGGAGCCTCATTTCACTTCCTTCTCCTCCACCACATTCACTCAAACATGACGAAAAGGAAAAAATAAAAAAAGCTGTACAGCGGCGGCACTTCCTCCCCCACAAAGTGCACCAAAGCAATATTCGAGGTCTGCACTCTAACCTCGCCGCAATCCATCACGGCTCAGAAGCGGTACCCTTCTGCCCAATTGGTGTTACTGGGGGACTTCAACGCCCACCATCAGGAGTTGCTCTTCCAATACCAGTGCACAGACCATGCTGGAAGAGAGACGAGAAAGCTAGCCCTAGCGCTAAATCTTACCCAGTTGGTCCAGGGGGCAACGAGGGTGCCGGATGTTGATTCGCACACTGCCAATTGCTTTGACCTTAAATTGACAACAGATCCAGACTACTAATCGGTGTCAATTTCTTCTCCACTGGGTAGTTCCGACCACTGTCTGGTGAAGTCTGTGTCCGTATACTCCCCGCCCGATCCTAGCCCAAGAGGCACCCGGCGGGTATGGCGGTACAGGTCAGCAGATTGGGATGTCATGCGATATTTCTTCGCATGTTATCCTTGGCAGTCTACTTGCTTTTCTTCGACTGATGCTTCGTCGTGCGCGGACGCCGTGACGGATGTGTTGCGGAGGGGAATGAAGTACTACGACATTCCGTTCTCTGGCATAACAATGTCTGGCGAAGCTCGTCCATGGTTTGGTGCTGAGTGCAATCGCGCTGATGCGCTTAAACACGCGGCTTACCTAGCACGGGTCGACGCTCGTACGCGCAAAGCAAATGACGTGACTCGGAAGAAGAGAGCCTTCAACAGGGCTGCCAAGTCCTGTAAAAAGGTGTTGCGGAGGGCACGGTTTGACCACATTAGCCGAATAGGGAACAAACTTGCTTCATACCTAGCAGGTAGTAAGGCTTTTTGGTCCCTGGCTAAGTCGGTAGAATAGAACTTCTGCCGCCCCTCACTACTACCACTGCTGAGACCCGACGAACCGCTGGCCCACTCCGCTGAGGAGAAAGCGAACTTGTTTGCTTCCTTTTTTGCGGAATCTTCGCATCTGGCTCCTGATGGATGCGAGTCAAGCATGTCGAACATTCGCATTTATCAGAAGGACGTCCGTAGGGTACTGCGTAACCTAAACGTGAACAAGGCTAGTGGCCCCGTCGGGATACCGGCAATTGTTCTGAAAACTTGTGCGCCTGAGTTGTCTCCGATTTTGACACGCCTATTTCGCCTTTCGTTTGAGACTGGAAAAATGCCGTAGGCTTGGAAGCAAGCTAATGTGCAACCCGTGCCCAAGAAGGGTAGTCAAGCTGACCCGTCGAATTATAGACCCATCTCGGTAACGTCCATACGACTATGGAACGCGTGCTGAATCATAAGCTCCTGGCGTACCTAGAAGCGAATGATATCCTTAGCGACCGACAATAGAATAGAATAGAATAGAATACTCTTTATTATGTACACCATATAAGTTACAGAAAAGATAGATGAAGAAAACATTACATAGGGTGACACAATGGGCGGCCTTATCGCTAAAAGCGATCTTTTCAAGACAACCTTTGGATGGATTTCAACGATAACGGAAATACAGTACTGCAGGTAGTCTTAGGTGTGCGAATTATATAAATAAATACATAATAGATAAATATATACAATTATAATTATGTTACAAATAAATAAAAAGCATAGGAATCGAGTGAAAACGATCAAACAGAAAGGTAGTGATTTTTGACCATTGTTTTGAAAATGGACAAAGATTGAGCACGTCTTACTTACTTACTTACACGGGCAAAGCATTCCATAACCGCACCGGTTGAACCGTAAAAGATTTGTCGTAGAAGTTGGTGGAGTGCATCGGCATCTCTAATCTCAAGTACGGGTTCCGCCGATATCGGTCAACTGGGGATCTTCTAATGTATGCCATTCACATCTGGAGTGAGGCCATAGAGAAGCACGGGGAGGCACTAACGGTCTCCTTTGACATCTCGAAGGCCTTCGACAGGGTCTGGCACGATAGCCTTATTAGTAAGCTTCCTTCCTTCGGTCTGCCCGCCGGTTTATGTCATTGGATCGCAGATTTCCTGAGGGATCGGTCTATCCGACTGGTCATAGATGGCTGCCCGTCTGGACTGCTGGATATTAATGCCGGGGTTCCTCAGGGGTCGGTGCTTTCGGCAACATTGTTCTTGCTGCATATTAATGATCTGCTTAAAACCAGTACTTTTGGGTATGCAGACGACAGCACTGTTGCTGAGAGATACGTGTCCGACACACGAGCTTGTGGGTCGCAGATCCGGTCGCTCCGGGAGGCTATGGTTGAGCGCCTGAATGTGTCCTTACAAGCTGTCTCTGAATGGGGTGATACCAATCTGGTCAAGTGCTGCTAAGACCCAAGTGTGTCTATTTTCCGCCAAAAGGAGCCAATTCCACCCAGCTCCATCTTTCTGAGGTGCAACCGTGCCGATAACCGACCAACTTGAGCTTCTTGGGGTTACATTAACATCTACTCTCAGTTTTGGCCCTTTCATAGAGGCAAAAGCTCAAGTTGCTGCAAGGAAGTTGGGGATCTTAGCAAAGGTGAGATGGTGCTTCACGCCGGAACAGCTGCTCAAACACTATCAAGCGCAAGTTCGATCGTGTATGGAGTACTGCTCTCATCTTTGGGACATGTCTGCCAGATACCAACTTGATGCCCTTGAGTCAATTGAGAAACGAGCCAAGAGAATCATTGGCAATGAGAGGCTCGTCGCGACGAAGCTCCAAAGTCTTGAGCATCGACGACGAGTTGCTGGCTTGTCGGTTTTCTACCGGTTGCATTTTGGGGAAGACGGAATTGCATAATTTAATTCCGCCAAACCCGTTCCATTATCGGACCACAAGACGAACTTCGGTACATGGTGGACATCCCACCCACGCGCACAAAATTTTTTGGGAACACATTCATAATGCGTACAGCTAAGGACTGGAATTCCCTGCCGGAGTCTGTGTTTCCTGATAGCTACAACCTGGGAGTCTTTAAGTCAAGAGTGAATAGGTTACTTCTAGGCAAGCTTGCTCCATCTTCGACCACATCATCGCTTACCATCAGGTGAGATGGTGGTAAAGCGCGTGCCTATCAATAGTAAAAAAAAAAAGTTATGGAAAATAGCTAATTAAGGAATCCATCTGCGACATAATTATGTATACTGTGAGAATGATCGTGCAGGTGGAGTGTGCAAGTGGGCGCCGCCGGCGACCCACACGTGTGCTGCGCGGCGGCCGCGCTGGCGCCCACGCCGCGCCTGCTAGACCGCGCCGCGCCGCCGCAGAGCTTCCGCAAGCGCTACACCGGCGCCTTCAGGTGTGTCTCTGTGTATGTGTAGAGTGTGCGAGTGCAAGTGGGCGCCGCCGGCGACCCACACGTGTGCAGCGCGGGGCACGCGCTGGCGCCCACGCCGCGCCTGTTAGACCGCGCCGCGCTGCCGCAAAGCTTCCGCAAGCACTACACCGGCGCCTTTAGGTGTGTCTCTGTGTATGTGTAGAGAGTGTGCGAGTGCAGGTGGGCGCCGCCGGCGACCCACACGTGTGCTGCGTGGTGCCCGCGCTGGCGCCCACGCCGCGCCTGCTAGACCGCGCCGCGCCGCCGCAGAGCTTCCGCAAGCGCTACACCGGCGCCTTCAGGTGTGTCTCTGTGTATGTGTAGAGTGTGCGAGTGCAAGTGGGCGCCCTCGGCGACCCACACGTGTGCAGCGCGGGGCACGCGCTGGCGCCCACGCCGCGCCTGTTAGACCGCGCCGCGCTGCCGCAAAGCTTCCGCAAGCACTACACCGGCGCCTTTAGATGTGTCTCTGTGTATGTGTAGAGAGTGTGCGAGTGCAGGTGGGCGCCGCCGGCGACCCACACGTGTGCTGCGTGGTGCCCGCGCTGGCGCCCACGCCGCGTCTGCTAGACCGCGCCGCGCCGCCGCAGAGCTTCCGCAAGCGCTACACCGGCGCCTTCAGGTGTGTCTCTGTGTATGTGTAGAGTGTGCGAGTGCAAGTGGGCGCCGCCGGCGACCCACACGTGTGCAGCGCGGGGCACGCGCTGGCGCCCACGCCGCGCCTGCTAGACCGCGCCGCGCCGCCGCAGAGCTTCCGCAAGCGCTACACTTTAGGTGTGGCTCTGTGTATGTGTAGAGAGTGTGCGAGTGCAGGTGGGCGCCGCCGGCGACCCACACGTGTGCTGCGTGGTGCCCGCGCTGGCGCCCACGCCGCGCCTGCTAGACCGCGCCGCGCCGCCGCAGAGCTTCCGCAAGCGCTACACTTTAGGTGTGGCTCTGTGTATGTGTAGAGAGTGTGCGAGTGCAGGTGGGCGCCGCCGGCGACCCACACGTGTGCTGCGTGGTGCCCGCGCTGGCGCCCACGCCGCGCCTGCTAGACCGCGCCGCGCCGCCGCAGAGCTTCCGCAAGCGCTACACTTTAGGTGTGGCTCTGTGTATGTGTAGAGAGTGTGCGAGTGCAGGTGGGCGCCGCCGGCGACCCACACGTGTGCTGCGTGGTGCCCGCGCTGGCGCCCACGCCGCGCCTGCTAGACCGCGCCGCGCCGCCGCAGAGCTTCCGCAAGCGCTACACTTTAGGTGTGGCTCTGTGTATGTGTAGAGAGAGTGCGAGTGCAGGCTACATATCATCATGCTAAGACCAATAAGAGCGGAGCAGTAATGACGCAGACGAAGTTGCGCAGGTCAACTAGTCATTAATAAATTCTTAGTGGTTAGGTGATCCGGAGTACACCCGAAACAACCTTCTCCGGAGGATACCTGCATCAGGCGGAAGGTAAGGGCGCCGTGGCGCCTCTCCAACCACTCTTCAAAGAGTGGACTTACCGCCACAATAGAGGCGCGGGTTGCAACAGTCGCTCTCTCATCTATACTTCTATACTAATATCTATATAAAGCTGAAGAGTTTGTTTGTTTGTTTACTTGAACGCGCTAATCGTATGAACTACTGTTCCGATTTGAGAAATTCTTATATATCATCACGCTAAGACCAATAGGAGCTGAGCAGTAATGAAACTTGACGGGGTCTCGTCGCCGACACTAGCACAACTTGTTTCAGCTATTGTTTGATCTGCATAAGTTATATTTAAGTTTTTTGTTCTTTGACAAAATGTCATAAACTTTCTCTTATCTATATCTATATGTATAAAAATGAATCCCTATTTCCCTTGGTCATCGCATCACGCTTGAACGGCTGGACCGATTTCGATCATTCTTTTTTTGTTGTGTGCGTTCTGGTCACGAGAAGGTTTTAGGCTATATAATATCACGCTATGTCCTTTGGAGGATGAGCAATCGTCAAAAATGTCCGTTTTAACGACAGGCACAAGGTTCGATCCCCAGCCAGCAATAGCAATTATTTTTGTGTTTATTTTATCGTTTGAACTTTATTTTACACCAAAGTATTGTCAAAAAAATAATAAAATGTTTTTTTTTTTGCACTTAAAATAACATTTAAGCTTATATTTCACATTTTGCTAAACAGTTTAGTGGGGAATTGTTATAAAAACCACAACTTAATATAACTTTGCAGATACTTATGCGTCTAACCTTAACAATGTTTATCATCACGCTATACTTTCAAGGGGCTGAACAGCGAAAAACCATGACTTAAATAAGATTGGCTATTTCAATCATATGTCAACGGATCTCATAGACCATAGGTATAGCGACTTGGCTATAACGACTTGGTGTGGGTTCGAATCCAAACAGTTATGATTATTTTTGAACTTTGTGCATATTTTTAAATTATTCCATTTCCTCTCTTTTTTATTTTTGGTAATATTTAATACATTGATAACATGTTATTATTGTATTTTGTATTTTTTTTTGGGATTTATCTACGTCAAAATATAATGGCCCACATGTTAAATGATAATTAACAGAATGCATCACGTTCAAAAATACAAAACCATTGTAGATAACTTTTACACATAAACCGGATAGGAATTGTAGAAATTTACATGAAATCAACATTACATAATGCAGATACCCATAATGCCATCTATTGATCTTAAGACAGCATGAGAATTACATCAAAACATATTTTTTAATTATTAGTGCTACTTTTAAGATGTCTAAAAAGGGATTCTTTTATTACCTTAAAAATATCGTTCTGAATGAATTCCCATTAATAAAAATAAAACAAACTCAGAACTAATATTTAGACAGTTCAACTTCAGATTCCATAGATGGCGTTATGTATTTGATCTTATTTTTTTAAATCGTCAACTGGCGTCTGCTTATATTTGCTAAGCTTAACTTGAGTTGTCGTCTTGAGGAGACGCGAAAAGAGTTGAATTAGATTGGTTAATCGGATGTCTAACTGGGTTTTAAAAACTTAAATCGTTTCGATTTACGTTCCCAATTTGAAATAAATTGAGAATTAACTTGATTCATCAAGTAGCTTCTTAACTTAGTAGTTTGAAGAATAGCACCATTCATATAGCGCAAAATAATATTAGCATTGGTACTAAAGGTCAAATATGCAAACATACGGCCTTTTTTATGACCAGACGCCATAAAGAAGGCTGTTAAAGCCAGCACGCACAGAGCGGTTCACACTGCAGAATACCGCATGGATACGCGGCGTGTGTGGTCGCGATCCTCAACATTCCAGGAACGACGGAGAAGAAGAAAAATGCGAACATGATATAAGAAGGCCATTCAAATGCGCATTATTTTACGAATACTTACTGTTAAAAATTGTCGATGGTATACACCACAATCAAAAGATGGTTATGTTATTTTAGAAGATAGCCTATGTTGTCCGTTGCTTCAGCAATAATTGATTACTTCTGTGAACGGGGTATCCACCGACCAAGCGGACCATTAATACGGATAATATTGACAAATGTTTTTGGGAAAAATAAGGAAAATATTTCCATGAAAACGCAAAGAAACAAAATGATATTACCATCCGATCAAATTTTATGATTTCTATTTAAATAATTAATTTATAAAAAACTTTGCAACGGCACATGGCTGAAAGTCACACGTATCTAACAAACTGTCATAGTAGCTGAAATAAGATTTCGGTTGATTGCTCCGGCAAGGCTTAAAACTGTTCAATTCCCAGTGAAGCAACAGCTCAGTGCCAAAAACTATCCGTTGCGGGTTTCACCCTCCAGTGGATCATGGGAAACTGTAGATGCCCAGGCAATGACGGGAGATACGAACTTTGCGAAGCGAGTTTCCGAGACGGTACTGCTGGACCTGTACCCACTTCTCCTCTTACCTTTCTCACTGATTCGTACATGAATTTGCTAGAGATCAACTGAACATCAAGACAACAAATGGTCACCGTCTACAAATTACAGTGCAGCCTATGCAAGCGACTAACTAAGCGACTTCTGAACCCAAGTAGAAATACCCTCCGAATAATAATAGGTATAATTACGGGTCATTTCCCCGTAAAAAAAATATCTTTTTAACATAGGCATTGCGGCACGATGGATCGATGATTTAAAAAAGGTGGCTGGCAGTGGATGGACGTGGACTGCACAAGACCGGGATGGTTGGCGCTTTGTGGGAAGCTTACATTTAACAGTGGACGGCAATTGGCTGAAATGATGACGATGATGATAGTCGCCATAGACAGCCCAATGTACAAAAAAGGTGGCACAAGACCGGGATGGTTCGCGCTTTTTGGGAGGCCTAGATTCAACAGTGGACGGCAATTGGCTGGCATCATCATTTGATGATGATAGTCACCATAGACAGCCAAACGTACAGACATTGCTTCGATACCGAGAAATCAGTAGCCCACTTCATTCTGGAAATGAGGCCTTTGCTACCCGACGTGCAAGAATCTTCGGAAAGATGAGGACACTCAGCGAAACCTATATGCGTAGCTTCGCTGGCTAACCTGGCCAGGACTCCTAAGCACAATGGCGCGAATGGGAGTCTAAGTGCGGATAACGGAATCTTAACTGTACTCTCTCCGTTGCGAGGGTAGTCTTTCCTTCTGAATAGAGTTTTCCATTTCAACTTTATGTAGCTCTATCCTAGCAACTTTTTTTTACATTAAAACGTTTCACATTACGAAAAATTACTAAGGTTGGTCGGCGTTTTGAATAGAAGAGGTGATACAGCCAATGCCTTGCATTCTAAGCAATGCTAGAAGTTGACTGTTCGTATATCTTATGCCACAATGGTTGCTGGTCGCTCACAATGAGCCTCATCAGAAGGCTTAAAGTCACTCAAAGGGCAATGGAGAGGGCAATGCTTGGAGTTTCCCTGCGTGATCGAATCAGGAATGATAATATTCGTAGAGAACCAAGGTTACCAACATAGCCCGAAGCATTGCCAAACTAAAGTGGCAGTGGGCAAGGCATATTGCTCGCAGAACAGACGGTCGATGGGGCCGAAAAATTCTGGAGTGACGACCGCGTACCAGAAGACGCAACGTTGAAAAGCCTCCCACAAGGTGGACCGATGAAGGTCGCGGGTAGCCGATGGATTCGAGACGCGCGGAACCGGTCGTTGTGGTAACGCTTGGGACACGCTTTGTCCAGCAATAGAGGTCTTTCGGCTGATATCATGATTATCTTAGCGATCTTACCTAGCGACATCAAACTATATGACATACACGCAAACGAAGTCACCTGCAACAGCTGTCTTTTTCTAATCTTCTAATGTATAAAAATCTCGAATGAATTGTAATTTTTGTTATCGAACTCCTCCGAAATGGCTTGACCGATTTATATGAAATTTTTGTGTTAATTTATATGGCAAAACAACGTTTGCCGGGTCAGCTAGTTATATTATATTTTACACTATTTAGTATACTTAGTCGGTTTTTTAGGATTGTCGGAGGAAAGCAAAATACGCAATTTCATGTACTTGAATGACAAACCAAATACGTCATCGCATTCCAGCTATTTTGATTTAAAAGCCAAACTTTTAAACCGATTTTGATGAAATTTAAATGTTGTGGTTGTCGCTAAGTGTTGCAGCACTAAAATATATTTTTTTTTAAATAGGTAATGTTTATTAGCTTAAGGTACTGTATTTATGCAATGTTGACAATCGTAATAAATAAATAAAGTAAGTATAACGATACACAGGTTCCGGTTTTGGGTGTTCGGCGAGTGGCGCGAGGTGCTGGTGGACGACCGGCTGCCGGCGGCGGCGGCGGCCGGCGGCGCGCGGCTGGCGGGCGTGCGGCTGGCGGGCGTGCGGCTGCTGGGCGCGCGGCTGCTGGGCGCGCGGCTGCTGGGCGCGCCGGCCGCCAGCGACGACTTCACGCTGCCGCTGCTCGAGAAGGCCTACGCCAAGTGAGTAGGTGCGCCGGCCGGCTGCGGGCGCTGACCGGCGCTGACCGGCTCTGACGCGCTCTGTCCGCAGGCTGCACGGCTCGTACGCGGCGCTGCGCGGCGGCAGCGTGGCGCGCGCGCTGCAGGAGCTGTCGGGCGGCATCGTGCAGAGCTTCTCGCTGCGCGTGCAGCCCCGCGCGCTCACCTTCCAGGTGCTCAACTCCGCCGTGCCGCGCTCCACGCTGCTGGTGGCCACGGCGCCGCGCCCCGCGCCCGGCGGCCTGCTGGCGGCGCAGCCCTACGCCGTGTCCGGGCTGGCGCGCGTTCGCGGCGGCGGCGCGCTGGTGCGCCTGCGCGCGGCGGCGTCGGGCCGCGGCGCCTGGCGCGGCGCCTGGGCGGCCGACAGCGCCGAGTGGCGCGCGCTGGCGCCCCCCGACCGCGAGCTGCTGCAGCCGCGCGCGGACCGCCCGGGGGACTTCTGGTCAGTGCGTGCTTAATATAAGCAATAGTTAGTTTCATATTAGATTTGAAATCTGACAATTATATTTATAATAATTATGTCTAACTTGTCTCAGTTAATCAAGTTAATATATTATCCCCCGCTACCCGCTCCCGGGATCCCGGTGATAAAAAAGCTGGCAAATTGCGAGTCGCCCTCGCGCGAAAAGGGTTCCTAACTAACTTTTTTTTTGTGACATGCTTAGAGCAACTAAAAAGTCCAGCAAATATTGTTGGTAATATGTTTCTAAGTAATTATCTACTTAACAACTTAATACGTGTAAACCAGGCATCTAATACGTTTAAATCAGCCATGAGTTTTTAACTAAATTTTAAGTTGCAACTTGTTACTAAAATGTTCGTTTACATGTATTAAGTCACTTAAAATTAAGTGAATTAAAATTTAGTATCTACTTAACAACTTAATACGTGTAAATCAGTTCATTAGTCAACTTAAAGTAAAAAGAAATAAAATTAGGTCAACGCGTTCACGTTTTATATGATGGTACCTATGATAGAACACTAGGTGCTCGAACCCGACTCACTCTTAGCCGGTTTTTATTTATTTATTTAGTTCGTGGAGGACTTACAGCTCTGTTTAATATTTCCCTCGTGGATTCGACCGACGTAGCCTAGCACCGGTACCCAACAGCGTAGCTCATTTTTCTGGGGGACTTTATCGCCCACCATAAAGAACGGTTGTTCCCGTACCAGAAAACTGACCATGCCGGGTTAGAGGCGCGCAAGTTTTCTGTAACGCTAGATCTAACCCAGCTGGTGAATGTGACAACGCGGGTACCGGATCTTGACACCCATACACCCAATTGCTTGGATCTTTTGCTGACAACTGATCCGGGCAGTCAATCAGTATCAGTCTCAGCCTCGCTGGGAACGTCTGACCACTGCCTGGTGAAATCTGTGTCGGCCTGCTCTCCCCCTGATAAGAGCTTTTTGCTTCTCCTCGGGTGACCTTTCGTGCTGCGCTGATGTGATTGCGGACGTAATTCGGCAGGCAGCTTGGGCACAACAGCGCTGTGCCCTCGTTGCGGCACTTCGCGTAGATGATCTCACGCTTCCGTCCGTAGTTAAAACCATGGTCGGAAGCGAGAACGCGTGGGATGCCATCGCCTCTTTCTGCGAGGAGGTGATGCACGCAAAGGAGGCGGCGGAGAGGGAGAGAGAGCATACCTCTCAATCCAACCGCAACAGAAGGGCACCTGGGCGTCGAAGGGCGCTAAATGATCTCCGGCCACCATAAGGAGGGGCCTGCGGGCGACTAACTTGGGGCTGAGTAGTCGCCTGACCAGCCAGGCCGAAAAGACGTGGTGCGCAGTTCCATGTGTGCCTTTAATGGAGCATGTGAGGTCGTTGAAGTGGCCACACTAAGAGGTGGAGCCCGCTAGCAATGGCGGTCTGATACCAGTCGGGGGTGCGCGGGAATTTTATTGTATCCCGGGCCCTCCAGTCATGGTAACGGTAGGAACTGTGGGGTTTTAGTCGGTAAGAGTCCGACATAATAATCCGTCTCCCCAGACGGAGTATATCCATGAGGATTTCCCCACACAAAAAAAAAAAAAAAAAAAAAAGGGGATGAAGTATAGTATTTTATTCCATTCTCCGACATCCCGCTCGGTCACAAATCCCGGCCGTGGTATAATGCAGAATGCGCCCACGCTGAGGCACGTAAAGAATCTGCTTACCAAGCCTTGATCAATGCAGTGACCGTCAATACGGGTTCTGCCGAAATCGGTCAACTGGGGATCTTCTAGCGTATGCCATTCACATCTGGAATGAGGCCATAGAGAAGCACGGGGAGGCACTAGCGGTCTCCCTTGATATCTCGAAGGCCTTCGACAGGGTCTGGCACGATAGCCTTATTAATAAGCTTCCTTCCTTCGGTCTGCCCGCCGGTTTGTGTGATTGGATCGCAGACTTCCTGAGGGATCGGTCCATCCGAGTGGTCATAGATGGCTGCTCGTCTGGACTGCTGGATATTAATGCCGGGGTTCCTCAGGGTTCGGTGCTTTCGGCAACACTGTTCTTGCTGCATATTAATGATCTGCTTAAACCCAGTACCTTTGGGTATGTAGACGACAGCACTGTTGCTGAGAGATACGTATCCGACACACGAGCTGGTGGGTCGCAGATCCGGACTCTCCGGGAGGCAATGGTTGAGCGCTTGAACGTGTCCTTACAGGCAGTCTCTGAATGGGGCGATGCCAATCTGGTCAAGTTCAATGCTGCTAAGACCCAAGCGTGTCTATTTTCCGCCAAAAGGAGCCAATTCCACCCAGCTCCATCTTTCCGAGGTTTAACCGTGCCGATAACCGACCAACTTGAGCTTCTTGGGGTTACATTAACATCTGCTCTCAATTTTGGCACTTACATAGAGGCAAAGGCTCAAGTGGCTGCAAAGAAGTTGGGGTTCTGGCAAAGGTGAGACGACACTTCACGCCGGAACAGCTGCTTAAACTCTATCAAGCGCAAGTTCGATCGTGTATGGAGTACTGCTCTCATCTTTGGGATGGATCTGCCAGATACCAACTTGATGCCCTTGAGTCAATTAAGAAACGAGCCAAGAGGATCATCGGCAATGAGAGGCTTGTCGCGACGAAGCTCCAAAGTTTTGAACATCGACGACGAGTTGCTAGCCTGTCGGTTTTTTACCGGTTGCATTTTGGGGAATGTGCGACGGAATTGCATAATTTAATTCCGCCATGCCCGTTCCATCATCGGACCACAAGACGAACGGCGATGCGCCACCGCTACACGGTGGATATCCCACCCATACGCATAAAACGTTTTGGTAACACATTCATAAAGCGTACAGCTAAGGAGTGGTATTCCCTGCCGGAGTCTGTGTTTCCTGATAGCTACAACTTGGGAGTCTTTAAGTCAAGAGTGAATAGATTATTTCTAGGCAAGCGTGCTCCATCTTCGACCACATCATCACTACCATCAGTTGAGATTGTGGTCAAACGCGTGCCTATCTATAGTAAAAAAAAAAAAAATGCCCGCGACCGAAAGGCTAAAGCACGCAAGGTTCGCGCGAGGAAAAAAGCCTTTAATTCTGCCGCGAAGTTCTGCAAGCGGGTTTTTCGTAGATCACGTTTTGACCATGTCGGACGTATCGGGGCCAAACTAGCATCGCACCCTCCGGGTAGTAAGCAGTTTTGGTCCCTGTCGAAAGTGGTTGAAACGAATTTCTGTCGACCCACTTTCCCTCCAATGCTGAAACCTGATATTTCGCTGGCTCACTCTGCAAGAGCAAAGCAATTCTTCAGCTTTATATATTAGTATAGACTAGCGGAAGTCACGCGGTTTCACCCGCGTAGTATCCGTTCCCGTGGGAATTCGGGAATAAAATATAGCCTATGTTAATTCCTGATAATGTAGCTGAAAAAAAATTTCAAATCGGTCTAGTAGTTTTTGAGTATATTCAGTACAAACATATACACACACAAAAATACAAATCCTCTTTATAATATCAGTGTCTTCGTTTTTCGGAACGAAAAGCTAAGGCCTGTATTAACTGTGAGCTATCGCGTGGTGTGTACTGCATCAATGAGGAGTCGTAGTATCTCGCGGCAGGATGTCGTTCGAGGACTTCGCGGCGGCCTTCAGCCAGCTGGAGCTCGTGCACGTGGGGCCCGACGACTGGCTGCTGGAGCGCGGCCTGCACGCGCGCCGGCCCTGGCGCGCCGTGCTGGCGCGGCGGCGCTGGCGGCCCGGGTACAACGCCGGCGGCCCGCCCGCCGCCGCCACGGGCGCCGCCAACCCGCAGTTCCACGTGCAGATCCCGCGCGGCGAGGCCGGCGCGCGCAAGTGCCACGTCGTGGTGTCCGTCACGCAGCACTACGACGTGGGCGCCGCCGCCCGCAAGCTGCGCGCCATCGGCTTCGCCGTGTACGCGCTGGGCGAGGGCGGGGCGCGCGCGGGCCCCGCACTGCTGCGCGGGCTGCGGCCGCTCGACGTCACGCACGAGTCGCGCGCGCGCGAGGTCGTGACGTTCTTCACGCTGCCGCCGGGCCGCTACCTCGTGGTGCCGCACACGCGCCGCGCGCACGCCGACGCCGCCTTCCTGCTGCGCGTGCTCACCGACGAGCTCGCGGACGTGTGGGAGGCGAACGAGGACAACGCGATCGTGCGCGACGTGGCGGCCGAGCTGCGCGGCGCGGCGCTGCCGGCGGGGCTGCGCGCGGCGGCGGCGCGGCTGCCGGCGGCGGGCGAGCTGGACGCGCCGGGGCTGCGCGCGGCGCTGCGGCGCGTGTGGCGCGCCTGCCTGAGCGCGCCGCCGTCGCTGGAGCTGTGCCGCGCGCTGGTGCCGCTGCGCGACGCGGCGCTGACGGGCGGCGTGCGCGCGCGCGAGCTGCCGGCGCTGCTGGCGCTGCTGGCGTACTGGCGCGCCGCCTTCGAGCGCGCGGCGGCGGCGGGCCGGCGCTGCGGCGCGCGCGCGTCGTCCTACGAGCTGCGCGCGCTGCTGTGGGCGGCCGGCGTGTCGGCCAGCAACAAGGTGCTGGAGGCGCTGGTGCTGCGCTACGCGCGCGCGCGCCGCCTGTCCGAGGAGGCCTACGTGATGTCGCTGGCGCGCCTGCACCTCGCACACGGTCGGTGCTCACTGTTGGCCGACGCCGACGCTCAGTACGCGTACGTCAGTGAAACAGAAGGAGTGAGGTTGAACGTGGCGTTTCTGTTGCAGAGCGGTACCGCAGCCTCGACACCAAGGTGAAGTCGAACCCGCTCTCCCTGGAAGAGGTGCGTACGGCGGCGGCGAGTCGCTGACTGACTGACTGACTGACCGACTGACCGACACTACCGCACGACGCTTCGACACTGACTCGAGCGCGTTTGTTCGCAGATGATCCTGATGACGATCTACTCGTAGGCGGCGGCGCCGGCGCGGGGCTCCGCACAATATTGTAGCTGTTGTCTCTTGTGTGACCACAGAACCGTTTCATGATTATGAAAATGTTAATTATCTAAGTAGTTAAAACAAGTTGTAAATATTATAATTTATTGGGCGGTATGTCGGCCGCGACGTAGGTACTAAGGTATAGTTCAATGACCAAAGATTATCCGATCCAAATGAGCTGCGGCCGGCGGCGCCGCAGCCGAGCGACACCTTCAAGTTGTGATATTGTTGAACTAGTTGATACGCATACTGTACGAAGTACATTGTCTAACAGGTGCTATTTATTTTATATTATGTGTTGTGAAATTATACGAGTGTGCAGCGTGCAGCATGCAGCGCGGATGACTGTTCCGTGAGTATTATATTATTATACACGCGGCGTCACGCGGGGTTGATAGTATAATGTTTGCAAGGATATATGTCGCGAGTATGGCAGCGCGCGGCGCCTGTGACGTCACCCCTTGCGGCTACGTCATACGTGTGACGTCACCCCTTGCGGCTACATCATACGTGTGACGTCACCCCTTGCGGCTACGTCATACGTGTGACGTCACCCCTTGCGGCTACGTCATACGTGTGACGTCACCCCTTGCGGCTACGTCATACGTGTGACGTCACCCCTTGCGGCTACGTCATACGTGTGACGTCACCCCTTGCGGCTACGTCATACGTGTGACGTCACCCCTTGCGGCTACGTCATACGTGTGACGTCACGTGTTGTGCCGCACTCTCCACTCGCAGCTCTGAGCTAAGTAGGTACATAACTAATACTTCCAACAGACGCAACGTAACGTTCATCTGTTCATTCTGTTTTATAAATTTTCTAATGTTATAGGTAGTTATTTCTTTACCTACAGTTTGTTAAATGATTGTTTATTTATTGAAGTTAATATTTTAGGTTATTATAAGTAGGAACCGAACTCACATAACTTTAGAACTCAACTTGCGGTAACAGACGTAACAGTGTCCCAATTCGAAAAGGTTTAGGTAACTAAAATTAATTTCCTAGCGTAAAATAGGATCAATCTGTAAGTAAAAAATTACAAGAATTTTCCAAATACTTACTCAATTAATAAGCGACGGAGCTAAACAGTAGCAAACATAAAAAAATAATTCCATCCAATTGAGAAAGAGAATCGTAAAAAAAAGCTTAAAAAAAATAGCGTGCAGATGAAGCAGTCAGACTAACAGTTTCGTCGACACTAACAGAGAAAAATTACATCTGAAAAAAATAGTCAGTAGGAAATCTACATGATTTGATTCGCAATTTGGTATTTGTCTTTCGCCATCAATCACATGTAAGTATAAGAAAAATAACCACCACATCACCTCCAAATAACCACCACATCACCTCCAAATAACCACCACATCACCTCCAAATCGTTGAGATGAAACCATTTTACTTAATTTTTTTTTATCAAAAGAGTATAAAAACAATATTTACTACTTTTCAATACAAACGAAAATAATTTGGTTTTGTTACTTTTTAAAAAACATGAATTATCTTATACTTCTTATATATCTATATAATATATGTACTAATATATAAAGCTGATAAGTTTGTTTGTTTGTTTACTTGAACGCGCTAATCTCCGGAACTACTGGTCCGATTTAAAAATTCTTTCAGTGTTAGATAGCCCATTTATCGAAGAAGGCTATAGGCTATATATCACCACGCTAAGACCAATAGAAGCGGAGCAGTTATGAAAATTGTGACGCAGACGAAGTTGCGCGGGTCAACTAGTAAATAAAAAAAATTAAAAAGGGGGTAGTGGAGTAGAGCGCAGAGGCTAAGTTAGCTCCGTTTGTATGCACAAGGTCACTGGCATGAATACAAGCCTTAACAATAAGATAACTTTAGACTAGGCTGCTGCTGCGCTGGTACCGCGGGCTAAAGCAATGTGGTCGTACCGCTACTCACTAGGTAGGCTTACTCAAATTGAATATAATTTTATTTGAGCAGCACCTAATTACGGTCCAAAACTTAGTGCTCGTGAGAGTATCTTTAATTTTGTTAGTAATATAATTGAGTGATTGGTCACTGTTGACCGTAGAGCTACCTACTGTTCCAATAAATGTGTATCGCATGAAGTGTGTCTTATTGAGCGCCTCGCCGCGGCCTCGTGTGTATGTTCGGCTGTATGTATTTTTTTTTAGGTATGTTCACACTAATTCTGGACCGATTTTAAAAAATATTTTTTTATTCGAAAGTACTAAAAAATACTACTATAAAATACTCCCATAGGTGGTCCCATTGTCACCAAGTTAGAATCTGATGATGGGATCCCATGAAAATCAATGTTTTTCATAAATTTTCTAACGCAATTCAGATATTTGTGCCTGGTAATCATCATCTCATGTTGCTGAGCTGATGATGGAAGGTATAAGTCAGGATCTGATGATGGGATCCCATGAAAAATGTTTGTTCAGCGATATTTTCGCCAGTTGTTAACCGATTTGGATAATTCTAAAACTTTAATTTCGGAAGTCGATGTTCAAAAATAAAATAACTTAACCCTTTTCTCCGGAGTATTCCCGTCCTTGTGGCGTAAAGCTTATGTTCGTCCACTACCAAAAGTTTCCAATCCCACTCTTCCAACCCACTTTCGCCCAATTTCTATACTTCCGTTCCTATCCTCCACTACCGAAAGTTTCCAATCCCACTCTTCCAACCCACTTCCGCCCAATTTCTATACTTCCGTTCCTATCCAAGATGCTCGAGGCCTGTGTACACAAACAGCTCTCGCACTTTGTGCATTGTAACTCCCTAATAAGCCCTCTACAATCTGGATTCAGGCCCGGGCACAGTACTGTTTCCGCTCTCCTTAAAGTGACTGGCGATATAAGGGCAGGATTGGAAGACACCAAGGTAACTGTACTAGTGTTGGTCGATTTCTCAAATGCGTTCAATACCGTCAGTCACGACATCCTGTTAGCCATTCTCTCCTATGTTATGATCTCTCCCGAAGCACTGAAGTGGTTCACCTCTTATCTTCAGGGACGTCAGCAGTCGGTTCGCGTTGGGGATTCCTCATCTTGCTGGCGTGATTTGGAAACTGGCGTTCCTCAAGGTGGCATTCTTTCTCCTCTTTTGTTTTCTATTTTTATTAATCTTATAATTTCTAAACTTCAATGTGCGTATCATCTGTATGCAGATGACCTACAGTTGTATTATCAAGGGAGGGTCGACGAATTACCTGACGTTATCAAAAAAATAAACAAAGACTTGTTAGCCATAAAAACATGGTCGGATAGCTTTGGTGTTGCTGTAAACCCTGATAAATGTCAGGCGATCATCATAGGGAGTTCTCGAAGCATCGCTAAAGTGGATGAAACAGCTTTGCCGAATGTCCTGTTCGACGGTGCGATTGTCCCGTTTAGCACTGATGTGAAGGATCTAGGTTTGCGTATTGATAGTACCTTAAACTGGCGTACACAAGTTGCTAGTGTCAGTCAGAAGGTTACGGGAACGTTGCGGGCCCTTTATCGTCTGAATTTTTTTTTACCATCAAACACGAAGACAATGCTTGTACAGGCCTTAATTTTTCCTGTTATCGATTATGGCGATGTGTGCTACTATGACCTGAATGCAGATCTCCTCAACAAACTTGACCGTCTTTTGAATTACTGCATTCGATTTGTTTTCAATCTACGTAAATATGATCATGTCTCGCTTTTAAAGTGGTTGCCCATACGCGAGCGCAGAGAGCTAAGGGCTCTTACTACCTTGTTTTCATTTCTTGTCTCTCCCAACTCTCCCAGTTGTCTAGCCCCTCACTTTCAATACATTTGCGCCAGCCACAATTTTTTTTTTTTTTTTTTTGCTATTGATAGGCACGCGTTTGACCACTATCTCACCTGATGGTAAGCGAGGATTTGGTCGAAGATGGAGCACGCTTGCCTAGAAATAACCTATTCACTCTTGATTTAAAGACTCCCAGGTTGTAGCTATCAGGAAACACAGACTCCGGCAGGGAATTCCACTCCTTAGCTGTACGCACTATGAATGTGTTCCCAAAACGTTTTGTGCGTATGGGTGGGAAGTCCACCATGTACCGGTGGCGCATCGCCGTTCGTCTTGTGGTCTGTTAGATATGTATAAGTACGTACGTGCGGGCTGCGTCCCCACGCCCACAAAATTATTGAAATAAATGACCAGTGCTAAGCGACCTGTCGTCTCATTCACACGCACCTGCATATCGTACATTGGCGACGAGTGAACCAAGCCGCGTTCTAAAAATTCAAAATGGCGGCAACGTATTTCGGCATACTCAATAGTTTTGACCATATAACACAAGATTGGGTGTCGTTCAAGAATCGCCTGCAACAGTGGTTCATTGCAAACGATTTGGTGGATGCAGACAAGTCGGGAGTAAAACGCAGAGCGATATTACTCACAGCACTCAGCGAGTCCACGTACAAGCTCGCAAGTGATCTTTTACTGCCAAAGCCAATAGAAGAAGAGGAATTTGAGGTTATTCTTCAAGCATTGGACAAGCACTTCATTCCAAAGCGCCATGGATTTGCCGAGCATGCAGAATTTTATGCGGCGACACAGAGGGCAGATGAAGGGCACGCGCAATGGGCGGCCCGATTGAGAGGATTAGCAGCATTCTGCGGTTTTGGGAATCTCGAGGAGTCTTTGCTAGACCGTTTTGTTATGGGTATGACAAGCGGACCCGAGCGAGACAAGCTATTCACGAAGGACATCAAGGAGCTGACGTTGGCAAAGGCGGTGGAGCTGCGGCCAGCGTGCGCGGCGCGCGCGCGGCTGCAGCCAGCGTGCCAGCGGCGCCGGCGTCCAGTGCGGTGTACAAAATAAGTGATAAAAAAGTGGAAGAAGGACTAAAATGTGCGGTGTGCGGGTTTAAAAATCATAAAACAATCGAATGTCGATTTAAAAACTTTAGCTGTCGGAAATGTGGTCAGAAGGGTCACTTACGTCGCATGTGTTCTAACAAAACTAAGTGCGTGAAACACGTTGAAGAAAGTTCCGAGAGAGAAGGTACGGTTATTAATCATATTCGTTGTGAGTCAGATACGATGCCAATGTCCGTGCGCGTCCTAATTAACGGGGTAGGTCTACAGTTTGAAGTCGATACGGGAGCGGCCGTTACTGCTATTTCAGATAAAACATATTACAATAATTTCGCCGACGTACCCTTATCACAGGCGACAAAGACGCTAAAAGGTTACGCTGGGGGTAGAATTACAGTAATAGGTGTCATACGAGTGCCGGTAGCCTATTTAAGACAAACACATACCCTGACAATATATGTAGTTCGCGATGGGGGACCATCGTTATTGGGTAGGGATTTTATAAAAGTTTTTAATTTAGAAATTTCCCGAATAAAATACTGTGCCGCGGAAAATAACCCAGAAAATAATAAAATAGTAAGTAACTTAATGAGCGATTTCCCATCAGTATTCTCAGAGGAACTAGGATGTTTCACGAAATATAAAGTTAGGTTAGCATTAAAACCCGAAGCAAAACCGGTTTTCCGCAAAGCTCGGCCAGTCGCATACGCGCTCCGGAGCAAAATAGATAACGAGCTAGACCGTCTTATCTCATTGGGCATCATAAAGCCAGTGCAATATTCCGATTACGCATCCCCCATAGTCCCGGTTCTAAAAAAGAACGGAGAAAATAGAATCTGTGCAGACTATTCGGCAACAATAAATAAACAACTCGTTATAGAAAAATATCCATTACCAACCGTTGATGACCTATTTGTTAAGTTACATGGGGGTAAACAGTTCACAAAATTAGATTTATCGAGCGCATACAACCAATTTGAATTAGCGGACGATGACAACACGCAATTGTATACGTGCATAAATACGCATAGAGGTATCTTTAAGTATACGCGGTTAGTATTCGGGTTGTCTAGCTCCCCCGCCATCTTTCAAAAAGCAATGCAAGGCATTGTCTCAGGAATAGATGGGGTACTCTGTCTAATGGATGACATTTTAGTGACCAGTAGGAGCAGATCAGAGCACTTAGAACGACTAAGAACGGTACTGAGAAGATTAGAAGAAGCTGGGTTGACGTTAAGGAAAGACAAGTGTGTTTTTTTTCAAAAAGAAGTCAATTATTTAGGTCACGTTATCGATGAAAATGGTGTACGAAAATCACCAGACAAAGTAAAAGCTATATATTCGAGATGCCCCATGCCCTACCAATGTTAACGAGTTGCAATCCTTTTTAGGGTTAACAAATTATTATAGAAATTTTGTGCCCAGGGCGTCAACAATCTTAGCGCCCTTATATCAATTATTAAACAAAAATACTAAATGGGTTTGGTCCGATAGTCATCAACAAGCATTTAATAAAATAAAAAATCATTTAATATCTGATAACGTGTTAGCTCATTTCAATCAAAACGCAACTATTAGGGTAAAAGTGGGATAGTTGCCCTAGGAGGATTGATGCCCCAAAATTCAAATTATGACTTGCAAACGTTCTATGATCGCAGTTAATACTTATAAGCAAAGAACACCCCCCACCCCGCTAGTGTGCGAGCGGCAACCGTTGTGATCGGACGTGTTGCGTGTTCATGAAGAAAGATCGACGAGCTCGCTCACAAAGATCGCGGATTACGAACGTTGATATTTTAGAAACGCGTGGAACTTTCCATTTCCAAAGGTAAGTTATATTATTTTATTATTATTTGCAAGTGTATAGTTTAAATATTACCGTCAGTGTAACATTTTGTCATTTTTTAAAAGGGATTTTTTTATTTTAATTAGGGCAACTATCCCTATTGAAAAGGATAGACGCCTCGTATTTTGTGAGTATAGATGCCCTTAGGGGCATCTACCCCTATGGATTAAGTTGATGTTTGCATATCATGTTCCCATTTTTTCTTTTCAGAAATGCCTCGCAAATATATTAGAAAGGTTGGAGTTCGTCCACGAGCTGAATGGAATCAACTGCAGATTGGATACAATGTGTAATGTGTAAAAAATGGCTACATGAGGATTGTACCATGTATGGCGACTATTGCAATGAATGCGGTAGGATTAAACGAATGAATACGAAAAAAACACCGTAGACTGAACTGTAGAAATACTTTTTTTTTTCTGAAGCTGATTAATATAAGAACTAATAATAATTATATACCAAAGTGAAGAAGTGAAATATACCTAAGTGAAGAAGTAGAATAAACCAAAGTGAAGAATATTTTTTTTTCTGAAGCTGATTAGTGAAAGAATATGAAAATTAAAACCAAAGTGTAATGTGCCATAACTAAATATTAAAATAAAACTTGTTAATTATAAATATGCTTTGATTTATACTTAAGGGCAACTATCCTCATAGTGACAACAGCATCGGGGCATCTAACCCATATAAGAGGCATCTATACTCAGAACTAGTACTGTAACTTTTGTTTTTTTCTATATGTATAAGCAATAGCTGCATTGAATTTCTTTTTAAAATATAATAAATAATAGACCAATGTACGATTACATTGAAAAATTGGTTTAAATATAATTTATTTGTAGGAAAAAAAAAACAATTTCAAAATGTGGGGCAACTATCCCACTTTTACTCCTCACAGTTGATGCGTCACCGTATGGTCTCGGCGCGGTGTTATCACAAATTGACAGGGACGGACTCGAGAAACCAGTATCGTTTGCCTCGCGTTCATTAACGACAACCGAGAAAAGGTATTCTCAAATTCAAAAAGAAGCCTCCGCGATTATTTTTGGGGTTAAACGGTTTCATCAATATTTATATGGCAGGGAGAACCCGTTTATACTTCGAACTGACCATAAACCTCTTTTGTCTATTTTTGGGTCTAAAAAGGGGATACCAGAGGTGACAGCGAACAGATTGCAACGTTATGCAATATTTTTGGCGGCTTATAATTACAAAATATTATATGTCCGAAGTGCAGATAATGTAGCAGATTTTCTGTCACGTTCTATCGCATGCCCAAATACGTCCCTGTCTGAAGAAGGGAACGAACACGAGGATCGCGCCGCGTATGTTAACTTTATTGTAGAAGGTGATTTACCTGTCACACTAACACAGTTACGCGACGCCACCGATAGGGATACAATTTTACAAAAGGTTAAGGGTTTTGTACAAAATGGTTGGCCCCCCAAAAATAAGGATTTAAATTTAAAATCGTATTATCAATGCAGGACACAGCTATCTCTGGAAAATGGTATCCTTATGCGTGGGCATAAAATTGTAATTCCAGAGGAATTATGGGGAAAGATTATAGCTGAACTACATAGCTCGCATTTAGGTATAGTTAAAATGAAATGCGAAGCGCGCTCGCGACTGTGGTTCCCGGGCATCGACGCGGCACTCGAGAGCGCGGCGCGCGCGTGCGCCGTTTGCGCACAGCTGCGCCCGGCGCCGCCGCGCGCCCCGCTCGCGCCTTGGCCTCATCCACCACACGCATTCTATAGGATTCATATTGATTTCTTAGGGCCGTTGCATGATCGAATGTATCTGATAGTTGTTGACGCTTACTCGAAATGGGTTGAATGTTACTCGATGAAGTCCACGATTTCTTCAGACGCCGTAATTGAGCGTTTATACGAGTTAATGTCTAGGGTAGGGGTGCCGGCGACCATAGTTAGTGATAACGGTACGTCATTTACTTCTCAAAAATTTGCTGAGTTTTGCAAAAACGGCATACACCAAGTTTTTTCACCCGTCTACCACCCGAGCAGCAACGGTCAAGTCGAGAGCTCCGTAAAAATAGTAAAAAGGGGAATTAAAAGTATTATATTGTCAAGTCCGGATAGTAAAAATATGGACAGTAAAATTAACAAATTTTTATTTGACTATCGTAACTCGACTCACAGCTCAACAGAACGCACGCCGGCCGAACTTGTATATGGCCGACAACTTAGGAGTAGATTAGACTTGTTAAAGCCAACCCCGACGCCATCTTTACCGGAACTTTCATCAACGATAGAACACAAACAATCGTTACAGAGTAAATATTACGGGGGAAAGAAGAGTAAGGACTTTACTACGAATGAAGAAGTTTTGATAAAAAGATTTGAAAATGCAAAGAAGTACTACTGGATTAGAGGAACTATAGTTAGTAAAATCGGCAATGTATTATATAAAGTTTTTGTACCAGAACTGAACTCCTATGTTACTCGCCACAAAAACCAAATAAGAAAATATCATCGTAGCATCGCTGTACCATCATGGGACATAGAGAGTTTACCCGAAATACCTGAACCAGACACAGCTCCAGTAAGCTCTCAACTGCAAGGTACAGACTGTTCATCAGCTTCAGGGGACCAAGAACAAGAAGCTAATGTCAGTGAGGAAGAGACCCGGAGTAACACGGTTACCAGGGATTCCCCGGTACTTATAGACGCACCTCAAGACTCATCTTCGCCGCCTCCAAGAACAAACAAGCGCAATCGTCCTAGGGTTAACTATAAGCAATTTTATTAGCAAGTAAGTTTAATCTATTTTGTTACTATAGGGAGAGAGATGTTAGATATGTATAAGTACGTACGTGCGGGCTGCGTCCCCACGCCCACAAAATTATTGAAATAAATGACCAGTGCTAAGCGACCTGTCGTCTCATTCACACGCACCTGCATATCGTACATGGTCCGATGATGGAACGGGCTTGGCGGAATTAAATTATGCAATTCCGTCGCACATTCCCCAAAATGCAACCGGTAAAAAACCGACAAAAAACCGACAGGCTAGCAATCTAAATCTACGCTCATCAAACAACCGTCTCCTTCAATGTCCCTCTCACCGTACTGACTTTATTCACTCTTCTTTCTTCGTACAGTCTATCTCTCTGTGGAATGCGCTCCCTCAGGAGATCAGGATGGCCACCAACCGATTAATCTTCAAAGCCAAAGTTCGTGAACACATTCGTAAGAAGTTGGCAGTTGTATCGTCACAGCGTTAATATTTTCCAATTAGCTATTTTTATTAATTGTTTAAGTATTTCGTTTACACATTTTTCTTGTTAATTTGAGTACTTCTTATATATTTGTAGCGTATGTATGCTTTGTATATGTATATTATTGTTAAATTTTATAGTATTTAAATAATTTCAATCGCTTTTAATTTTTCATATTGCACCTACCACTATTCTCTGCATCACCCAAAGGTTGACTGGTAGAGAATGCCTATGGCATTAAGTCCGCCTAGGTATGTACATTCGTGCTGAAAGTGTTAAATAAATAAATAAAATAATCAAGAACGCCGACTTCCGAAATTAAAGTTATTTTTTACTTTGTAGGTAGTGTTTTGTTTTTGGAAGTCGGTTTTATTTTTTTGTAAAAAAGTTTTTTTTTTAAGAAGTCAGTTAAAAAGCATGATGTCAAAGCAGATGTCAATTGGATTCTCGTTTTCATGTAAACTTTATTAATTAAACTTTATTAATAAAGTAAACTTTAGTATTTTAGTTTAATATTTTAGTAAACTTTATTATTTTAGTTTGGTAGGTTGAATAAGTTATTGATCAAGGTTTCTTTTACATGTAATATTCGAAGGAAATGTACAGTCTCTTGGCAACATTATCTTACCCACCCTAAAAACAAACGAATTTGGACCCTCTGACAGTAACATTAAGGTTTATTCAATTTATACGAGCTTATCAGACAAGTGCTCGAGGACTTGATAAACAAATACAATAATAATACAGACATGCAAATTTGATCTTTAGCATTAGGTTTTAAGTTATAACTACTTGTTATAATATAATTAGTGTAATAGCTTGTTTTAAGAATTGCGTTCAAGTAATTCTGGTCTCGTGGTCTGTGTATAAGACTGAGAAAAACAAGTTGCGAGATCAAATCCTGCGACGAAGATGTTGTTTTGCTTTCAATTAAGAATTTATTCCAAAACTATTTCTTGTATTATTGTAAAGAACTATAGACGGATAACCTTCAAATGTATACTTTCTAAAATGGTAAAATTTTCGCATAACTTGTAATAAGTGGGTAGTTGAAAAATAAATATTTGTATTCATTATAAAACTGGTATTCAAATGCTACTAAGGGTATATGCAGTGACTACGCGCAAACATATTTTACCTTGCCTTACTAAATTGCAAAACCAACGTCTCTTTACAATTTTTTATAATCTATTTTATAGGTTTTATTTTTATTATGATGTCTCAATGTAGTGATTATTTAAAATATAAAATAATCTATTTGCACGAGGAGAAGGTTGGCTGCTTGTGCTGTGCAAGAATAAACTTTATGAAAGTATACTATATGGTTCAAATTGTTTAGAATATTGCGTCTAGAAATTACAACTAAGATCAAAATTTAAGGCGCCTTATAAGAGTTGAGTTGGTCTTGCGGTCACTAAGGTAGTGCGATGTTCATCGTTATCTACGTTCGAACCAAGTTTAACCTAAATATAGCTTTATGCTCAGCTGTTTTTTTTATAATTATTTCATAACATTTATTTTACATTTCTTTAATGGACGACGTAGGGTCTTGTCTTTTTAAACGGGCGGTTTGTATAGAAATAAAACTAAACAATTGCAAGTTTAAAATGTTTATTATTTCATTAAAACACTTAGTTAAGATAAAGTAAGTAAATGCTCATATATTTCCAAATTAATATACATTTTATATTAGTATGCCATAATCAAATCTAACCATTTATAAACATTAAAAAAGGTGTGCTTATGCTTAAATGTTTGTTATCGAGAAAAAATGAATTCTTCTGTGAAATGCTTTACAGATTTATAGCTGCCTATATGTAGTGAATAAACATGTTATTTAAATAGAAAAATCTATTTATAACAATAACATCACCACATAATCAGCAACATTTTAATGGCTTAACAGTCAATCCATTGAGCATTTACTTACATGGTGTGTTTAAAAATGCCTAGACACTAGATTAATTAGTAGCGGATTGGCGCACCGTCCCCTGCTATAACATGCTGTAAGCGGCTACGCATACCGCGCACCATATTCCAACACAAATCTTTGCCTCTCATGTGCTCCCAAGTCGATGTCACGATCTCAGCCAAGTTGTGTTTGTTTCGCACTTCCGTTGTGTCCCAATTTAAAATCATTTGACCCCATAGATTTTCTATAGGGTTCAAATCAGGACTTTTAGATGGCCAATTAATAACTGTCACACCTTCTTGTGCAGCTAACCAATCCTGCACAATGCCTGCACGGTGGATGGAGCAGTTATCGTGCATGAAATAAATATGTGATGTTGGATAGGTAATTCGCACAGTCGGCAGCATGACGTCACGCAGAATCTCCAAATACAAACTACTATTAAACCTACCACCAACTTCCACCAATTCACCAGGTCCCATAGACGACATCCAGCTCCAGTAGCCCAGGGTTATTCTACCGCTGGTTCTACAAGGTAGCAAGCACTTCTCATTGTAGCGTTCTCCTTTCCTTCGCCATAAGATTTTACGTCCATCTTTGTCCGATTTAAATGATTTTTCATCAGTGAAGATCACAACATTTTCTTCCCAATTAAAATTTAAATATTCCTGGCCAAAACGGACCCTTTCTTCGCGATGAGCAGGTGTTAATGCAATTTTCAGTGCCGGTTTAGAATTCCTTATCCCAGCAGCGTGTAAATGCCTTCTTACTGTTTCCACTGAAATATTGTGGTTTATTGCGGTTACACGAATGGGCAAAAATGGATTATCAACATGGCTTGAAACAATAGCCCGGTGGCGTTCGAATTCGGGACTATACTTGATGGCTTTTACTCCTGGACGAATCCGCTGAATATTTCCATTGTCTTCATAACGTCTTAGCCATAGCCTGACCGTATTTCTCTAAAACAAAAAAAAAAAACATTTTTGGAACCGTGTATGTAACTTGTAAGGAGTAAACTACGCGTTAATCACAATCAATAAAATAAAATAAGTATAAAAAAACACTTACTGCTATATTAAGTCGACGACCAATCTCTCTAATTCCAACATTCTGTTCACGTAAAAATATGATTTTATGTTTGGTATAGTCATCAAGTTGCGACATGATGCTTTTTTACACCAAATTGCTAACGAGTTATGTGGAACGATTTACAAATGTGTGTGCGCAGTCACTGCTTTTAATCGTAGTGTAACTTACACTTACACTCACTTATATGAATTTATTATCTACCTCACAAAGCAAATGTATGCTTTACTTCGTATCCTACCATTCTTGGTAAATTTAAATTCTCTAAACTTAAAGTTTTTATAATTTACCCACCTGTTTACAAGATAAGTTATTAGGCGTAAATCATATTGGTCGTTCTTTAATAATACAAGCAATATTGTAGTTCCTTTTTTAATTGATTGTCATTACAACTAATTAAAAAAGGAACTAATACTATGTGGACTGTGTTTTCGAACCCACATGTTGTTCGTCGCCAATCCAGCATCAAACCGCTAAGCCACAAGAACTTGTCGAGAATACGCGAAATTAAAGATTGGGTTGTAATTATATAGAGTTACTTAAGGTGGATGCTCCAGGGTAGCCCGCGAAATTCAAATATTTTTATGTTAAAGTTATGTAGTTCGAAATAAACTTAGAGGGCTATATTGATGATTAAAATGGTTATAATTCTTTAGATGAATACGCGTTACGGTCGCGGATCGCATTTGGTCCACATACAGCTTCACACTGACCGGCAAATTGCAAAAAACATAAAAATATTTGAATTTCGCGGGCTACCCTGGAGCATTCACCTTAGAAGCTTTTCAACTTTAAAGTCGACGAGATAATGATTAAAATAGCTTAACAAAATGATACATAATGCCGGTGGCTCCAACAATGTTGGGTGGGTTTACCTTAACGTTACGTGTTAAAGATCAAATTTGCGTGTCTGTATTATTATTGTATTTGTTCATCAAGTCCTCGAGCACTTGTCTGATAAGCTCGTATAAATTGAATAAACCTTAATGTTACTGTCAGAGGGTCCAAATTAGTTTGTTTTTAGGGTGGGTAAGATAATGTTGCCAAGAGACTGTACTTTGATCGACGACTTCGAGGGCGCTCCCAGACTGCGAAGAGCGCGTTAGTAAAAATAATTAGCTAGGCTGAAGTTATTCCAGTAGTGTTTGTTAGTAGTGTAGTTAGGGGTTTCGCATTCAGTTTAACGCTGGTAAAGGACTCCATGGGCAGTGATACTGACCTTGTATACGGGGCATAGCCTTTGCAAGGGGTGGCTAGTTGTGACCATTGGTTGAGCTGTTTATGGAGGCAGTTAATTTCAGTCTCTATAAATTATGATTGCTGGAGTAAGTTCAAAGTTAAAATTTTGACAGAGTAGACCTACGATGATCGTTCGACGGGCAACCACATGGATTAGTTAGGGTAGTTTATAAGCCACATCGACTGTAGTAAGAGGTCGCATACGGTGCGAATTTTACTCCGGTTTTTTCGCATTGGGGCTCGAACATGCCTGCGTTGCTTAAGCAAAGCATACGCACGCAATAACTTTGCAAAGATACTTTTCTACGCAAGGCATGATTCAAGCTGCATCTAAAGATGTACTTGCGTTTGTCTGCTATGTCCTGATATAGGTAGGGCCTTCTGGTTTGGAGTAGGTAAGTAGGTGCTTAACTCTGCCAAGGCTGGGAATGGATGATTACAAGAAATCATTCTTAGTACCCTCCCTATATAAAAACCGACCGATTTTTCATATAATACCATAATAATAAATGCTCAAAACAGCCTATGTGTAAATAGAATAGTTGCAATTTCTCGCGGTATAGCACATAACGCGAGAAATTGCCACTTTCTTAAAACTGGAAGAGCCTCAGCTATACACAGGTCACTGCTTTCGGAGAACTTCGGCAACGCTCTTGGCTGATTCCGGAGCCGATCTCACCACTTTAAAACGTTACGGCGCGCGGCGGATGGAAGTCCAATACAGTTGCAGAAGGCTATATTGAAGACTCGATAGAAAATAAGTCGAAAATCTGTAAGCGTGTAGTGGATACAATAAGTCTGAATTCGACCTCGGATCCTTGGTCTCACCCACGCCCATCCACTTCCAAAGACGCACAGTGTACTTATACAGAAAGCCGATCAGAGTCCTTAACCCCAGATAATCAAACTCAACTCAATGCAACTATAACGTTGCCAAATAAATCTGTTACTTTTAATTTGCAGAATTGTAGTCATTTTAGTCTTTAAGTACTTTTAAAATATTCCATTTTATTGAATTGGTAACTCTATCTACAATTTTAATTATTTTGATTTTACAATTAACATTTATTTCAATCTATTCCTGTTTTGGGAGGTATGCGGAACAGAGAGTAAAGTCCCACACACCTCAATTGAAAAGGAGGATCCTCCGACCAGGCGGCTGTTGTGCCTGGCGGGCTACTGCCCCATAGTTGATATTCGGGCTGATGTATATGTTCAAATCGCACGGTAAACTCTGCTTGCGCGATGCAGGATTTCAACGTTGTAGTTCGCTGCTAGTCGGATAGATGGCGTCGCGGTTCTTTTTGTTGCGATGTGGATTTGCTCCGTAGGTTTTTCTTGTGGCGGTCTTGATGCCGCTACACCTGTTTATTATTTTATCTCCTAAAGTATTCTCGCTGCTGAAGTGAAAAGTTATGTGTGTTACACGAGAGCAAAGTTTTTGCATCTCGTTCCTTTGAATCCCTCCCAACACTCAGGATTCAAAATCAGCACTCGCAGCAAAAAACAGCTGCTCTCTTGTTGCACAAATAACTATATCCTTAAAAGTTCCATGAGTTTTGATTTTTATAACTAGCTACTGCTATGCCCTAATTCGTGGTACCTACAGTAGGTACCTCCTGTATCAACATTCCTACTAACCACTCTTCTCCTAGCTGGGTGCTTACTCTGGAATATAATTCCGATAGATCGACATTGGTCAAACGTCAGTTGGTTGATTTAATGGTCAGGGATTGGCTGGACTCACAGAGTCTAGCCAATCCCTGACGTTTGACTGACAATTCCAATGTCGATCTATTGGAATTATATTCGAGAGTAAGCACCCTGTTCAGCTTCGGGAATGAATTCGCCAGAATCGCCAGAGTCCAGAGATTAATAACAACCGCACGGTCAGCAACGGACTCGCACTGTAGGCAGTCAAAATTATTTTTTTTATTATTTTAATAAAATTATAAGTACCAAGTTTATACTCGCAATAACAATTAAGAATTAAACAAACAACTATTATACCTATGAACCTCGTGTGTAATAGTCATAATAAGTCCTGAAACTGACCTGTCTGCTCTGGAGCCGGCGACTCGGTAGTCGCAGGAGATGGCCAGACGAGTTGGACTCCTACCAAAGGAATAGGTTCGGGTAGCCCAAGAAAAAGATTAGAATGAAAAACAAAACCGTTCCATGGTGCTTTGTGATTTTATCCATAATTTGACATTATTTTGCTAGGTACCTACTACCTAGGTAGGTAGGTAGGTACCATGAATTTTTTGAAGTCTAGAAACAACCGTTTAGCTGGCGAAGGGGAGGGGGAACACTTGATTCGTAACAATAAAAACCGGCCAAGTGCGAGTCGGACTGTACACGAAAGATTCTATACCATAAACCTTATATTTTATTATTTGTTGTTAAAGCTGCCATCGAAATAATACACAATCTGTGAAAATTTCAAGTAAGTATCTACCTATTACGGTTCTTGAGATACAGCCCGCTGAAAGACGGACGGACTGACGAATAGCGGAGGCTTAGTAATAGGGTTCCGTTGGTTACCTTTTGGGTACGGAACCCTTAAATCTTTCGTAAACGGATCCTTGGATGGACAAATGGTTTCGCACACCCTCAATATTTTTAAACGACCTATACAATGACACCCACAGGCTACACCACGGGTTAAACGAGAAAAAACCATCGCCACTACTTGTACGAGGGTTTATCCACCCATACCAAATTCCAACTTTGTATTGCTGAGCGCCCTGAGCTAAACTGCGGACAGACAGACAGACGTATATGGCGAAACTATGGGTTCCTTGCTTGTGGACTACGGAACCCTAAAAAGTGAGGGAGGCCTTTGCCCCGGAGTGGGACACTACGGGCTTATAATAAAAATAACGGGGTCAACGGCCGCAGGTTGGTGTAGTTGCCTGAACACATTATTTTAGTCAGATTTTAGTTTATATCCTCACAGGAAATCGATCAACCACCACCAACTAGGTACGTACCTATCAGTGGTAATTTAACCTTTTATTTATGTAGATACTTACTATCCATCTATACTAATATTATAAAGCTGAAGAGTTTGTTTGGTTTGCTTGAACGCGCCAATCTCAGGAACTACTGGTCCGATTTGAAAAATTATTTCAGTGTTATATAGCCCATTTATCGAGGAAGGCTAAGGCTATATGTATATCGTTACGCTAAGATCATTAGGAGCGGAGCAGACGAAGTTGCGCGGGTCAACTAGTTTTATAATACATACTTAATGTATAGATGACGAGAGAGGTACTATTGACTTAAACGTATGAGTGGATAAGTGTAGATATGCAAGGTATGTGCCTAATTACCTGTCTTAGTAATTTTTGTACATATAATATTGAGACATATAACATAAAAAAGTAGGTACCTACATAGAAATATTAAAAATATATGTATGAGTACCTAGTTACCTACCTAAGTGTTAATTACTGTAGTTACACCTTACCTAATGATTTTGCAAATATTTATAAGACTTTGATCTCATTAATCGTAATTAGATACTTAAAACCTAGTTAGGTAAGTATACCCGATACCAACCTAATTTTAAGATTAGTGTTATTTTGTGAACATAACACTAATCTAAAAATTAGCGACAGCTTTGATATTATTTTAGCTAACTGCCCAAGTCTGAACATAAGTAGTAAATTAACCATGTCGTTAAATATTGTGATTTGTGAACGACGTACAAACAAGAACATAATGTAGGCTCGCCCCCGCCATTAGCGGAAATGAGACCGAGTACGTGACGTGCCGCTCCCCCGCACCCTCTTCGCCCCGCGCCGCCGGCGCAGCGGTCAGCGGCCGGCGAGCTGTCAAACATGCGTCAGTACTCAGTTGAACGTTAGTGTCAGAGTCGCCGAGTCATGTCTCTCGCTCTTTGAATCGAACGAGCGCTACGCTAGTGTTTGATTATTAATCGCGCGGATCGCGCCGGTGTTCGGCGATCCGGTCTGGACGTATCACGTATATACGGGTGTCGAATAGCCGCGTGCCATGGGACCGGGAGGCTTCGCGCTGTGGCTGGCGCTGGGCGCGGCGCTGTGCGCGGCGGGCGCGGGCGGCGCCGAACGCTCTCTGCTGCGCGCGCCGGCCGCCTTCGAGCTGGAGTCCACGCTGCAGCTCAACGACGCCGCGCGTGCCGACCGCGAGGTGGGCTACAAGCTGCGCGCGCGGCTGCTCGTGGCGCCGCGCTGGGCCGCTCCCGCAGACCTGCTGCTGCACTTCCGCGTCAGTATCCGAGCCACACTCGCCAAGAGCCACAAGGCACACCCAAGTAGGTTTTGTTCTGAGTTTAGCAGTTTTACCTAAACTTTAATTTTGTTTCAGTTGCTTTCCCCTAAACTATACCTACGAGGCAAGCATGTGAATGCTGACTTCATGCCGTACGAGTCTGTGTGGGACTCGTTCAGTGACAGCTCATTCTACGCTCACTGGAGCCATGGAGAGATCAAAACGGCCTACTTGGACCCCGAGGAGCTGCCCGATGTTCTCAACTACAAGAAGTCTTTGCTCAGTCTGTTTCAGGTGAGGCTTCAGTGCTGGCCACGCTCCAGCGTGCAGCTACTAGTAATTAATTACATAAAATCTTCCCTAAGTATTAGAACCTCGCAACATGATGTTGAACTAGTCAATAAATCAAATATTATTAAAATTACTATTTTCAGATCCAAATGTTGGACGGTGAGTACAATGAGACAGATGTGTCTGGCTCCTGTCTCGTGTTATATGAGACCATTTCCTCAGAAGTGTTCAGAAAAATCAAGGTGGGTAACATACTAATCTAATCTGTTATTTGAAAACATAGAAATGGGGTTTTATTTAGATGTAGAGGTACTCTAGGTACCTAGGTAGAAATTAGAGTTATCTTTGTGTTGCAATGATTATTTGTGTATAGTGGTGTTGGATGTTTTGGGACGTAATAGTAATGGTGCGGTGTGTGTCGGCAGCGCTCGTGCGGCGGCGACGCGGGCGCCGTCGGCAGCGCGCGCCGCGTCACGCGCTTCACGCTGGGCGGCGCCGGCCAGCTGCGCGAGCTGCACGCCGAGGAGCTGCTGCAGCTGGGCCCGCGCGCGCTGGGCCTCAAGGTGCGCTCGTGGCACGCGCTGCGGCGCGCCGAGCCCGCCCCCGCGCCCGCGCCGCCCGCCGCCGCGCTGCAGGCCGCGCTGCAGGCGCTGCCGGCCGCGCTGCGCGCCGAGCCGCTGGCGCTGCGGGCGGCGGCCGAGCTGCCGGACGACGAGGTGCGGCGAGCGGTGGCCGCGCACAGATAAGGGGTCGCGGGGCCGCGGGGCCGCGCTATCTCAGCGCCACGTGTCACGTCGAGGGACGCTGAGCCGCTTATCTGTGCGTCTCGGCTGCCGACGGATACTTTTATGAATGTTTCGTTGATTATGTTTCGCTTGTAGACACTCGATACGATATAAATTATCTCGTTTCGAGACTTTAGCCGACTACTTATTATTATAAATTCAGAAGACCGAATCCTAACAATAAATTATTAGCAGAGAGCTCATTTTCAACAAATTAATTTTTAAGTATGTGATAAATGGGTTGCCTAAACAGCAGTGCGTATCGCAGGATCTGAGCGCGGCGCTGGCCCAGGGCGGCGCGGCGCTGGGGGGCGGCGGCGCGGGCGAAGGGGGCGACGCGGAGACGGCCGCTGCAGCGCTGCAGCTGCTGCCCGCGCTGCGGCGCGCTAACCACTCCGCCGCGCTGCAGCTGCTGCAGCGTTCAGACATGCACGACCACCTGTACGTACTCCACCCACCTCGCTATGCACGCGTGCGATACGATCGATGAAAGTGCCGCACGTTTATTATTTATGTGTTATATTACAAGTAGATGCTCACATAAGGCCGGCGCTGTGCCGTCTGCTGGCTCTCACATAAGTTGTGTCGCAGGCCGGCGCTGTGCCGTCTGCTGGCTCTCACATAAGTTGTGTCGCAGGCCGGCGCTGTGCCGTCTGCTGGCTCTCACATAAGTTGTGTCGCAGGCCGGCGCTGTGCCGTCTGCTGGCTCTCACATAAGTTGTGTCGCAGGCCGGCGCTGTGCCGTCTGCTGGCTCTCACATAAGTTGTGTCGCAGGCCGGCGCTGTGCCGTCTGCTGGCTCTCACATAAGTTGTGTCGCAGGCCGGCGCTGTGCCGTCTGCTGGCTCTCACATAAGTTGTGTCGCAGGCCGGCGCTGTGCCGTCTGCTGGCTCTCACATAAGTTGTGTCGCAGGCCGGCGCTGTGCCGTCTGCTGGCTCTCACATAAGTTGTGTCGCAGGCCGGCGCTGTGCCGTCTGCTGGCTCTCACATAAGTTGTGTCGCAGGCCGGCGCTGTGCCGTCTGCTGGCTCTCACATAAGTTGTGTCGCAGGCCGGCGCTGTGCCGTCTGCTGGCTCTCACATAAGTTGTGTCGCAGGCCGGCGCTGTGCCGTCTGCTGGCTCTCACATAAGTTGTGTCGCAGGCCGGCGCTGTGCCGTCTGCTGGCTCTCACATAAGTTGTGTCGCAGGCCGGCGCTGTGCCGTCTGCTGGCTCTCACATAAGTTGTGTCGCAGGCCGGCGCTGTGCCGTCTGCTGGCTCTCACATAAGTTGTGTCGCAGGCCGGCGCTGTGCCGTCTGCTGGCTCTCACATAAGTTGTGTCGCAGGCCGGCGCTGTGCCGTCTGCTGGCTCTCACATAAGTTGTGTCGCAGGCCGGCGCTGTGCCGTCTGCTGGCTCTCACATAAGTTGTGTCGCAGGCCGGCGCTGTGCCGTCTGCTGGCTCTCACATAAGTTGTGTCGCAGGCCGGCGCTGTGCCGTCTGCTGGCTCTCACATAAGTTGTGTCGCAGGCCGGCGCTGTGCCGTCTGCTGGCTCTCACATAAGTTGTGTCGCAGGCCGGCGCTGTGCCGTCTGCTGGCTCTCACATAAGTTGTGTCGCAGGCCGGCGCTGTGCCGTCTGCTGGCTCTCACATAAGTTGTGTCGCAGGCCGGCGCTGTGCCGTCTGCTGGCTCTCACATAAGTTGTGTCGCAGGCCGGCGCTGTGCCGTCTGCTGGCTCTCACATAAGTTGTGTCGCAGGCCGGCGCTGTGCCGTCTGCTGGCTCTCACATAAGTTGTGTCGCAGGCCGGCGCTGTGCCGTCTGCTGGCTCTCACATAAGTTGTGTCGCAGGCCGGCGCTGTGCCGTCTGCTGGCTCTCACATAAGTTGTGTCGCAGGCCGGCGCTGTGCCGTCTGCTGGCTCTCACATAAGTTGTGTCGCAGGCCGGCGCTGTGCCGTCTGCTGGCTCTCACATAAGTTGTGTCGCAGGCCGGCGCTGTGCCGTCTGCTGGCTCTCACATAAGTTGTGTCGCAGGCCGGCGCTGTGCCGTCTGCTGGCTCTCACATAAGTTGTGTCGCAGGCCGGCGCTGTGCCGTCTGCTGGCTCTCACATAAGTTGTGTCGCAGGCCGGCGCTGTGCCGTCTGCTGGCTCTCACATAAGTTGTGTCGCAGGCCGGCGCTGTGCCGTCTGCTGGCTCTCACATAAGTTGTGTCGCAGGCCGGCGCTGTGCCGTCTGCTGGCTCTCACATAAGTTGTGTCGCAGGCCGGCGCTGTGCCGTCTGCTGGCTCTCACATAAGTTGTGTCGCAGGCCGGCGCTGTGCCGTCTGCTGGCTCTCACATAAGTTGTGTCGCAGGCCGGCGCTGTGCCGTCTGCTGGCTCTCACATATCTCTATGGCCTCATTCCAGATGTGAATGGCATACGCTAGAAGATCCCCAGTTGACCGATTTCGGCGGAATCCGTATTGACGGTCACTAAGAATATCATTCGCTTCTAGGTACGCCAGGAGCTTATGATTCAGCACGCGTTCCATAGTCTTACAGAGTATGGACGTTCCAGTCTCGAACGAAAGGCGAAATAGGCGACCGGCCCGACGTGAGTACCGCCGCGCGACGTGACGTATGACGTATGACGGTATGACGTGTGTGACGTGTGACGTGCGCCGCTTGTGCAGGAGGCGGTCGTGCTGGAGCTGCTGCGCCTGGGCGAGGAGGCGCGCGCGCCGGCCGTGCGCGGGGCCGCGCTGCTGGCCGCCGCCGCCGCCGCGCGCGCTCAGCCGGGGCCCGCGCAGGCCGTGCGCGACGCCCTGGCGCGCGGCCTGGCCCGCTGCCGCGACGAGCCGTGCCGCGCGCTGCGCCTGCGCGCGCTCGGCAACCTGCGCCGCGCCGACAGCGCCGACCTGCTGCTGCAGCACGCCGAGCGCGCCGAGCCGGCGGCGGCGCTGGCGGCGCTGGGCGCGCTGGAGGCCGCGCCGGCCGCCGCGCTGTCGGCGGCGCGCCTGGCCCGGCTGCAGGCGCTGGCGCTGCACGACGACGCAGCGCTGGAGGTGCGCGGCGCGGCGCTGGACCTGCTGGTGCGGCGCCTGGCCGGCGCGCCCACGCCGCTAGCGCACGTGGCGTACGCGCTGCACGCGCGCGGCGAGCACGAGCTGCAGCGCGTGCTGTGGCAGCGCGTGGCGACGCTGGCGCCGGCGCACGCGGAGCTGCGCGCGCTGCGCGGGCGGCTGGAGCCGGCGCTGCGCGGCTGGGAGGCGGCGGCGCTGGGCGGCACGTCGTCGGTGCTGGCCCGCGCGCCGGGCTGGGCGGCGGCGGGCTGGCAGGCCGCGCTGCAGTCGGTGCAGGTGGCGCGCGCAGGCCTGCTGCGACGCGGCGAGGTGCGTCTGCTGGCGCACTCGGACCTCGGCGACAGCTTCGACGCGCTCACCGTGAGTACGCGCTGCCTTCTCCTTCGTTACTCAGATGTGTAACATCAAGTGATCATGAATGATGTTTTACTTCCAGGTAGAAGTGGTGACGCGCGGTCTGGAAGCCTTCGGCGGCAGCGACGGCGACGCCGCGCAGAGCTCGCAGGCGGAGGAGCCGGCCGGCGTGCTGGCGCTGGCGGTGGGCGGCGCGCGGCTGCCTGACATCCCGCTGTTCAACGGACAGGTGGGTGCTGTGCGCCTGGATGGTTTTCTGCTTTAAGGATTGATACAAGACTGCCATCTGAGACGTCCCACTTGAGATCTTCCAAGAAAGACACAGTGCTTCTAATCCGAGCGTAGGTATATTTCGTTCAGAATGGTATCACTGGATACCATCCGTTTCTGGAACTTCACACGGTAATTCATTCTTCTCCGTGAATGCTGGTGAACTTGACTCTCTAGGATGGAATTCTTCGATGGCGTCAGTGGAGGACTCCTTTATTTAATCAAACTATTTAAGCGTTTATTTAACAAATTTACATACATTTGTTATTTGTTTTACGTTACGACGATGCTGAACCGACTATTATCTTTTTGCTTCTCCCATCTGGATCGAATGTTCTGGCGTTTCCTGTGGCGACGAGACGACTATCTGTGCTACCTTTTCGTTCTCTCATAGGAGCGAATGTATGTGTTTACCTGTACCTGTAGCTAGGAGGTGCCTCGAATGTTGCTCTCCCATTCAATGCTAGAGGGTGCTATATGCTGTCGGTTCCTTACCAAAATGACACGTCTGCTTAATGTTGCATCTAATGAAGCAAACACTGTGCGCTGTCCGCAGGCCGAACTGCTGGGCCACGTGTGGGCCGGCACGGCCAGCGAGCCCACGGCCGTGCTGCGCGCGCTGCAGCCGCTGCAGGACAGCAGCCGCGCGGTGCCGCTGCTGGCGGGCGTGCACGCGCGCCTGGAGTCGCGCGCGGCGCTGGCGCTGGCGCTGGACGCGCAGGCGCAGGTGTCGCTGTGGTGGCGCAGCGCGCGCGCCCAGCTGGGCCTGCGCGCCGGGCTGGCGGCCCGGGCGCGCGCGCGCGTGCGCACCGCCTGGGCCGAGCTGCGCGCGCGCGCCGAGCTGCGGGCGGCGCCGCGCCTGCGCATCGCCGCCGACCTGGACTTCTACTCCGGCGTGGCGCTGTGCGTGCGCGTCAGCACGGAGCCGCTGGAGCGCGCGCGCGCCGTGGAGCTGGAGGGCGCGGGGGGCGCGGGGGGCGCGGGGGGCGCGGGGGGCGCGCGCCGCCTGCGCGTGCGGCGCCGGCGGCGCGCGCGCCTGGCCGCCCCGGGGCGCACGCTGGCGCTGGGCCGCCCCAACGACGCCACGTGCCGCACGCTGCGCGCGCACGACGCGGACGCGCAGACGACCGACTGATGCCCTCGCGATCGCGATCCTCTCTCACACCAAAGATCTGACAGATTTTTAAACCAAAAATCTTTTTTTTATTTTATCAAAATATTCATAAAAAACTCTTTCTTGTTTTATTTCTCTACTCGATTAATTACTATACCAATGAAATTAAAAAAGCAAAATGTGATGGAGAAAATGACACAGTCCATGCTGTTAAAATGAATTTTACACAACTATGAAAAAAACAATTTTTTAGGATTGTGGGTTGGAATGTGTTCATACATTGTTCACCACACCAAACACGACCGATCTACACTGAGCGCGGTTCACGTGGTGGGTGCAGGCGGGCTCGGGGCGAAGCTCCCTGACCGCAGTTGCAGCTCCTCGACCCGATACGAAATACGAGCCGGTCATTGTGATAGCAACAATTGCTTTAAATAACTATTTTCATAGCAACAAGACGTCGCACGCCTGTAATTGGGTCGCTGACATATTTTACTACAGAGGCGTCGCGACCTCTTCACGAACACCTTCGGCGGTCAGTCTGGGCCGGGTGAGGCCCCGCGCCGAAGGTGTCGACTTAGGCCGTCAATGCGCTGCTCCCAGCTCGGCGGCCTGAGCTCGCAAACTCGGCCCTTACCTTCTCCACGAGACGGTTGACAGATTGAAGTGTCGGGCAGCGAGTTAGCTGCCACAGCCTGCGCAGGCGCCTCTTGTCGGCGACCAGCGCACGTAGTCCCCTCCGCTGGTGGGTGTGGTCGCCACTTCCAAGGCGCATTGCACGCAAGCAGAAACGTAATTTGCAAGTAGCTAAACGTCTGCGGCGGTAGCGATAGGCCGAGTCGGTATTGTGGCCTCAATCCTTTCCGAAAAAATCTTCCAGTCCAATAATTGGCGTGGCGCTGGCGACTTGAGTCGGGTCAGCATCCCCGATAAGACAACGAGTACAGGCTGGTGATCTGATTGTAACTCGTCGTCGATCGCTTGCTGCGTGATCTGACAGATTAGCCCTCGATGGACCACGATGTCCAGCACGTCGGGCATGTATGTACAGGCTGCTGTCGGGATAATGGGTGGGCGTCTCTGTGCCAGACACCTTGAAGCGTCGTCAGGGAAGAGCCGTCTGTCTCCCCCGGTATTCGTGGTGTGTGAGTTCCACGCCGGTTGCTTGGAATTCAAGTCGATTAGAGAGAGAGATTGAGTAGATTGCGCCATTAGCGCCCGCACCTCTGCCGAATCTAGTTTCGTTGCGGGCGCTTTGTAGCAGGCGTAGATGTCTATGTCTTCGCCGACGACGTGCAGCTGCACACCCAGCGTGTACAAGTTCTGCAGCGACAACAGGGGGAGTTCCTGATGGACGACCCTTTGCCGTACCAGTACTGCCAGACCACGGTACGTTTGGTTCAGAGCCGACCGCTCATCTTTCCTATAAGTGAGGTAACCCGGAAACCTAATCCTGTCCTCAGGTCCCAGATGCGTATCACTTATAAGCTCCACGTCGATATTACCTAGAGACCTTAGGTTTGAGGCCGCGAGCATTCCAGTGGAACACCCTCAACGGCTTACCCATTATAGAGGGTGAATTAATATCAAAGAAAAAAAAAAATAACACCGAAACAGAATCAAAATGTATGGGGTGTAATTTCCTAGAACTATGAAATTTGGCAAGTAATACCGTCATGTACTACGATTAAAGGGAAATGTCTAAAAACTATACATTTGTAATTAAATCATAAAAAAAATATAGTCTTTATTTAAAGTGAGTAAACAATCACAGAGATTAAGCAACGGTATACGCGGTTGTAATTACCACTAATTAGATTCAAATCTACGACAAAATTTAATAATAGGTCTTTACCTATGAAATTGCCGTTTTGTATGAAAAAATTTAAACGATTTTTTTTCATGTATTTTTTATTTGTATTAATCGAAGTAATCACCCATGCAATCAATGCATCTTTGCCAACGCAGTGGCAGTTTATTGATGCCCTTCTTAAAGAAATCAGCTGGACGGGAGGCAACAAATTCTTCAAAGGCATTTTGTACTGCCTCTCGGGTATTGAATTTTTTTCCCGCCAAGAAGTTATCCAAATTCTGGAAAAAGTAGTAGTCTGTAGGCGCAAGGTCTGGTGAGTAGGGCGGATGACGGAGAGCTTCCAACCCCAGTTCTTGCAACTTGGAGACCGTCTGCTGTGCAGTATGAGGTCGCGCGTTGTCGTGCAGGAGCAGCGGAGACGAGCGATTGACCAATGCTGGTTGGAGATGTGCCAGCTTCTCCATCATTGTGTTCAGTTCTTCACAGTACACATCTGAAGTAATGCTCACCCCGTTTGGTAAGAAGCTGTGATGAATCACACCGGCGCTAGACCACCAAACAGTGACCATCACTTTTCTAGGGGTAAGTTTTCGTTTAGGGCATTGTTTAGGTGCTGAACCAGGATCCAACCAACTTGCTGAGCGCTTGCGGTTATCAAACAGAATCCATTTTTCATCGCAGGTAACAATGCGGTTCAAAATTCCTTCATTTGTGTGTCTGTTGAGCAGTGCAAGGCACGTCTCGACGCGTACTTCGCGCTGGCGATCATTGAGTTCGTGGGGCACCCATTTGTCAAGCTTTTTTACCTTGCCAATTTGACACAAATGGACCAATATTGTTTTGACGCTAACGTCGAAAGCTGCTGCTAATTCAGCCGTAGATTGTGTATCATCAGCTTCCACAATCGCCTTTAATTCGTCATTGTCGACCAAAGCCTTCGGACGACCGCGAGGTTCATTTTTCAGGTCGAAGTTTCCAGAACGGAAGCGAGCAAACCAATAACAGGTGGTGCGTTGGTTTGTAGTGTTAGCTCCGTAAACGTCGTTGATGTTGCGTGCCGCTTATGCCGCGTTGCTGCCACGACGGTATTCATATTCCATAATTACTTGAATTTTTAACGTATCCATCAAATGAATCCAATCTATCCAATCAATAAACAAATGACTACTTTTGGAAAAAAAAACATGTTTTTAAAATAAAATTAATTTGATATTAGAATTCTTAGCCAAACAAAAATTATTTTGATTTGAAATGGCCAGTAAACTAAAAAAACTAAAAAGTATCACCGCTGTGCCGGTCGGAGTGGGGGGTGTTAGGTTTTTTTCGTTACGTAATTTCTGGATTCGGTCTCCACGCTCAAGGCCCGCGATAGAAGCTATGCAATAGCTTAAAAACAAAGAAAAAAAAAATACTGCATAAATAAAATAAATATATAATTATAATTGCATAAGTTGATAAAAAATGCTATGCAATAGCTTTACCGCGGCAGTCTCCGAGTGCCACACGTCTTTTTTTTTTATATTATTTATTTTATTATATTTGGAAAACTTACAGCTAATTACAAGGCATGCTTACTTATTCTAATATAATGAAGGCCAATTACAAGTTCTCACTTACAGTAAAAACGAACAAATTAAGAAGAAAAAAAAATTAAAACTAAGCACTGACACTACATACACGTACATCCAAAAAACATTTCCATGTCTATCTAAGATTCATACAAAATACTCGTAGTTAACAATAGTAGGTAGAATAAATTAATAGTGATTACAAAATTAGAAATTCAACCACCAGAAATGCTCGCGAAAAAGTGATTGCACTGAGTCCGCTTCAATTTACTGATTCTAGTATTAAAAAGGTCGATGTCAACTTGAGGATGAACTGCCCTGCGTCTTGTCCCTGCTGGATGGCCTTTAAAAGGCTCATCAGCAGCTTGATGGCGCAGGCAGTGAAATCGCTGTAGCTTGTTTGAGACTTGTTGCTCTTCGATTTCTGTAGGCGTTGTTGCTGCATGGTGCCGACGCGCGACGCTAACAATCGCTACTGGTTTAGTTTTGTTAGCCTGCGCCTTGCTCTGTGCAGGGACGGCCTGGGGGACTATGTTGGTCCCCTGGGTCGCGGGAGGCTTGGGTTTCTACTAGTTGTTTATGTAGATGTTTATGTAACCCCAAGAAGCTCAAGTTGGTCGGTTATCGGCACGGTTAAACCTCGGAAAGATGGAGCTGGGTGGAATTGGCTCCTTTTGGCGGAAAATAGACACGCTTGGGTCTTAGCAGCATTGAACTTGACCAGATTGGCATCCCCCATTCAGAGACAGCCTGTAAGGACACGTTCAAGCGCTCAACCATTGCCTCCCGGAGAGACCGGATCTGCGGCCCACCAGCTCGTGCGTCGGACACGTATCTCTCAGCAACAGTGCTGTCGTCTGCATACCCAAAGGTACCGGGTTTAAGCAGATCATTAATATGCAGCAAGAACAGTGTTGCCGAAAGCACCGACCCCATCGACAGACGAGCAGCCATCTATGACCACTCGGATAGACCGATCCCTCAGGAAATCTGCGATCCAGTCACACAAACCGGCGCGCGGCGGGCAGACCGAACGAAGGAAGCTTACTAATAAGGCTATCGTGCCAGACCCTGTCGAAGGCCTTCGAGATGTCGAGGGAGACCGCTAGTGCCTCCCCGTGCTTCTCTATGGCCTCATTCCAGATGTGAATGGCATACGCTAGAAGATCCCCAGTTGACCGATTTCGGCGGAATCCGTATTGACGGTCACTAAGAATATCATTCGCTTCTAGGTACGCCAGGAGCTTATGATTCAGCACGCGTTCCATAGTCTTACAGAGTATGGACGTTCCAGTCTCGAACGAAAGGCGAAATAGGCGACCGGCCCGACGTGAGTACCGCCGCGCGACGTGACGTATGACGTATGACGGTATGACGTGTGTGACGTGTGACGTGCGCCGCTTGTGCAGGAGGCGGTCGTGCTGGAGCTGCTGCGCCTGGGCGAGGAGGCGCGCGCGCCGGCCGTGCGCGGGGCCGCGCTGCTGGCCGCCGCCGCCGCCGCGCGCGCTCAGCCGGGGCCCGCGCAGGCCGTGCGCGACGCCCTGGCGCGCGGCCTGGCCCGCTGCCGCGACGAGCCGTGCCGCGCGCTGCGCCTGCGCGCGCTCGGCAACCTGCGCCGCGCCGACAGCGCCGACCTGCTGCTGCAGCACGCCGAGCGCGCCGAGCCGGCGGCGGCGCTGGCGGCGCTGGGCGCGCTGGAGGCCGCGCCGGCCGCCGCGCTGTCGGCGGCGCGCCTGGCCCGGCTGCAGGCGCTGGCGCTGCACGACGACGCAGCGCTGGAGGTGCGCGGCGCGGCGCTGGACCTGCTGGTGCGGCGCCTGGCCGGCGCGCCCACGCCGCTAGCGCACGTGGCGTACGCGCTGCACGCGCGCGGCGAGCACGAGCTGCAGCGCGTGCTGTGGCAGCGCGTGGCGACGCTGGCGCCGGCGCACGCGGAGCTGCGCGCGCTGCGCGGGCGGCTGGAGCCGGCGCTGCGCGGCTGGGAGGCGGCGGCGCTGGGCGGCACGTCGTCGGTGCTGGCCCGCGCGCCGGGCTGGGCGGCGGCGGGCTGGCAGGCCGCGCTGCAGTCGGTGCAGGTGGCGCGCGCAGGCCTGCTGCGACGCGGCGAGGTGCGTCTGCTGGCGCACTCGGACCTCGGCGACAGCTTCGACGCGCTCACCGTGAGTACGCGCTGCCTTCTCCTTCGTTACTCAGATGTGTAACATCAAGTGATCATGAATGATGTTTTACTTCCAGGTAGAAGTGGTGACGCGCGGTCTGGAAGCCTTCGGCGGCAGCGACGGCGACGCCGCGCAGAGCTCGCAGGCGGAGGAGCCGGCCGGCGTGCTGGCGCTGGCGGTGGGCGGCGCGCGGCTGCCTGACATCCCGCTGTTCAACGGACAGGTGGGTGCTGTGCGCCTGGATGGTTTTCTGCTTTAAGGATTGATACAAGACTGCCATCTGAGACGTCCCACTTGAGATCTTCCAAGAAAGACACAGTGCTTCTAATCCGAGCGTAGGTATATTTCGTTCAGAATGGTATCACTGGATACCATCCGTTTCTGGAACTTCACACGGTAATTCATTCTTCTCCGTGAATGCTGGTGAACTTGACTCTCTAGGATGGAATTCTTCGATGGCGTCAGTGGAGGACTCCTTTATTTAATCAAACTATTTAAGCGTTTATTTAACAAATTTACATACATTTGTTATTTGTTTTACGTTACGACGATGCTGAACCGACTATTATCTTTTTGCTTCTCCCATCTGGATCGAATGTTCTGGCGTTTCCTGTGGCGACGAGACGACTATCTGTGCTACCTTTTCGTTCTCTCATAGGAGCGAATGTATGTGTTTACCTGTACCTGTAGCTAGGAGGTGCCTCGAATGTTGCTCTCCCATTCAATGCTAGAGGGTGCTATATGCTGTCGGTTCCTTACCAAAATGACACGTCTGCTTAATGTTGCATCTAATGAAGCAAACACTGTGCGCTGTCCGCAGGCCGAACTGCTGGGCCACGTGTGGGCCGGCACGGCCAGCGAGCCCACGGCCGTGCTGCGCGCGCTGCAGCCGCTGCAGGACAGCAGCCGCGCGGTGCCGCTGCTGGCGGGCGTGCACGCGCGCCTGGAGTCGCGCGCGGCGCTGGCGCTGGCGCTGGACGCGCAGGCGCAGGTGTCGCTGTGGTGGCGCAGCGCGCGCGCCCAGCTGGGCCTGCGCGCCGGGCTGGCGGCCCGGGCGCGCGCGCGCGTGCGCACCGCCTGGGCCGAGCTGCGCGCGCGCGCCGAGCTGCGGGCGGCGCCGCGCCTGCGCATCGCCGCCGACCTGGACTTCTACTCCGGCGTGGCGCTGTGCGTGCGCGTCAGCACGGAGCCGCTGGAGCGCGCGCGCGCCGTGGAGCTGGAGGGCGCGGGGGGCGCGGGGGGCGCGGGGGGCGCGGGGGGCGCGCGCCGCCTGCGCGTGCGGCGCCGGCGGCGCGCGCGCCTGGCCGCCCCGGGGCGCACGCTGGCGCTGGGCCGCCCCAACGACGCCACGTGCCGCACGCTGCGCGCGCACGACGCGGACGCGCAGACGACCGACTGATGCCCTCGCGATCGCGATCCTCTCTCACACCAAAGATCTGACAGATTTTTAAACCAAAAATCTTTTTTTTATTTTATCAAAATATTCATAAAAAACTCTTTCTTGTTTTATTTCTCTACTCGATTAATTACTATACCAATGAAATTAAAAAAGCAAAATGTGATGGAGAAAATGACACAGTCCATGCTGTTAAAATGAATTTTACACAACTATGAAAAAAACAATTTTTTAGGATTGTGGGTTGGAATGTGTTCATACATTGTTCACCACACCAAACACGACCGATCTACACTGAGCGCGGTTCACGTGGTGGGTGCAGGCGGGCTCGGGGCGAAGCTCCCTGACCGCAGTTGCAGCTCCTCGACCCGATACGAAATACGAGCCGGTCATTGTGATAGCAACAATTGCTTTAAATAACTATTTTCATAGCAACAAAGTCGCACGCCTGTAATTGGGTCGCTGACATATTTTACTACAGAGGCGTCGCGACCTCTTCACGAACACCTTCGGCGGTCAGTCTGGGCCGGGTGAGGCCCCGCGCCGAAGGTGTCGACTTAGGCCGTCAATGCGCTGCTCCCAGCTCGGCGGCCTGAGCTCGCAAACTCGGCCCTTACCTTCTCCACGAGACGGTTGACAGATTGAAGTGTCGGGCAGCGAGTTAGCTGCCACAGCCTGCGCAGGCGCCTCTTGTCGGCGACCAGCGCACGTAGTCCCCTCCGCTGGTGGGTGTGGTCGCCACTTCCAAGGCGCATTGCACGCAAGCAGAAACGTAATTTGCAAGTAGCTAAACGTCTGCGGCGGTAGCGATAGGCCGAGTCGGTATTGTGGCCTCAATCCTTTCCGAAAAAATCTTCCAGTCCAATAATTGGCGTGGCGCTGGCGACTTGAGTCGGGTCAGCATCCCCGATAAGACAACGAGTACAGGCTGGTGATCTGATTGTAACTCGTCGTCGATCGCTTGCTGCGTGATCTGACAGATTAGCCCTCGATGGACCACGATGTCCAGCACGTCGGGCATGTATGTACAGGCTGCTGTCGGGATAATGGGTGGGCGTCTCTGTGCCAGACACCTTGAAGCGTCGTCAGGGAAGAGCCGTCTGTCTCCCCCGGTATTCGTGGTGTGTGAGTTCCACGCCGGTTGCTTGGAATTCAAGTCGATTAGAGAGAGAGATTGAGTAGATTGCGCCATTAGCGCCCGCACCTCTGCCGAATCTAGTTTCGTTGCGGGCGCTTTGTAGCAGGCGTAGATGTCTATGTCTTCGCCGACGACGTGCAGCTGCACACCCAGCGTGTACAAGTTCTGCAGCGACAACAGGGGGAGTTCCTGATGGACGACCCTTTGCCGTACCAGTACTGCCAGACCACGGTACGTTTGGTTCAGAGCCGACCGCTCATCTTTCCTATAAGTGAGGTAACCCGGAAACCTAATCCTGTCCTCAGGTCCCAGATGCGTATCACTTATAAGCTCCACGTCGATATTACCTAGAGACCTTAGGTTTGAGGCCGCGAGCATTCCAGTGGAACACCCTCAACGGCTTACCCATTATAGAGGGTGAATTAATATCAAAGAAAAAAAAAAATAACACCGAAACAGAATCAAAATGTATGGGGTGTAATTTCCTAGAACTATGAAATTTGGCAAGTAATACCGTCATGTACTACGATTAAAGGGAAATGTCTAAAAACTATACATTTGTAATTAAATCATAAAAAAAATATAGTCTTTATTTAAAGTGAGTAAACAATCACAGAGATTAAGCAACGGTATACGCGGTTGTAATTACCACTAATTAGATTCAAATCTACGACAAAATTTAATAATAGGTCTTTACCTATGAAATTGCCGTTTTGTATGAAAAAATTTAAACGATTTTTTTTCATGTATTTTTTATTTGTATTAATCGAAGTAATCACCCATGCAATCAATGCATCTTTGCCAACGCAGTGGCAGTTTATTGATGCCCTTCTTAAAGAAATCAGCTGGACGGGAGGCAACAAATTCTTCAAAGGCATTTTGTACTGCCTCTCGGGTATTGAATTTTTTTCCCGCCAAGAAGTTATCCAAATTCTGGAAAAAGTAGTAGTCTGTAGGCGCAAGGTCTGGTGAGTAGGGCGGATGACGGAGAGCTTCCAACCCCAGTTCTTGCAACTTGGAGACCGTCTGCTGTGCAGTATGAGGTCGCGCGTTGTCGTGCAGGAGCAGCGGAGACGAGCGATTGACCAATGCTGGTTGGAGATGTGCCAGCTTCTCCATCATTGTGTTCAGTTCTTCACAGTACACATCTGAAGTAATGCTCACCCCGTTTGGTAAGAAGCTGTGATGAATCACACCGGCGCTAGACCACCAAACAGTGACCATCACTTTTCTAGGGGTAAGTTTTCGTTTAGGGCATTGTTTAGGTGCTGAACCAGGATCCAACCAACTTGCTGAGCGCTTGCGGTTATCAAACAGAATCCATTTTTCATCGCAGGTAACAATGCGGTTCAAAATTCCTTCATTTGTGTGTCTGTTGAGCAGTGCAAGGCACGTCTCGACGCGTACTTCGCGCTGGCGATCATTGAGTTCGTGGGGCACCCATTTGTCAAGCTTTTTTACCTTGCCAATTTGACACAAATGGACCAATATTGTTTTGACGCTAACGTCGAAAGCTGCTGCTAATTCAGCCGTAGATTGTGTATCATCAGCTTCCACAATCGCCTTTAATTCGTCATTGTCGACCAAAGCCTTCGGACGACCGCGAGGTTCATTTTTCAGGTCGAAGTTTCCAGAACGGAAGCGAGCAAACCAATAACAGGTGGTGCGTTGGTTTGTAGTGTTAGCTCCGTAAACGTCGTTGATGTTGCGTGCCGCTTATGCCGCGTTGCTGCCACGACGGTATTCATATTCCATAATTACTTGAATTTTTAACGTATCCATCAAATGAATCCAATCTATCCAATCAATAAACAAATGACTACTTTTGGAAAAAAAAACATGTTTTTAAAATAAAATTAATTTGATATTAGAATTCTTAGCCAAACAAAAATTATTTTGATTTGAAATGGCCAGTAAACTAAAAAAACTAAAAAGTATCACCGCTGTGCCGGTCGGAGTGGGGGGTGTTAGGTTTTTTTCGTTACGTAATTTCTGGATTCGGTCTCCACGCTCAAGGCCCGCGATAGAAGCTATGCAATAGCTTAAAAACAAAGAAAAAAAAAATACTGCATAAATAAAATAAATATATAATTATAATTGCATAAGTTGATAAAAAATGCTATGCAATAGCTTTACCGCGGCAGTCTCCGAGTGCCACACGTCTTTTTTTTTTATATTATTTATTTTATTATATTTGGAAAACTTACAGCTAATTACAAGGCATGCTTACTTATTCTAATATAATGAAGGCCAATTACAAGTTCTCACTTACAGTAAAAACGAACAAATTAAGAAGAAAAAAAAATTAAAACTAAGCACTGACACTACATACACGTACATCCAAAAAACATTTCCATGTCTATCTAAGATTCATACAAAATACTCGTAGTTAACAATAGTAGGTAGAATAAATTAATAGTGATTACAAAATTAGAAATTCAACCACCAGAAATGCTCGCGAAAAAGTGATTGCACTGAGTCCGCTTCAATTTACTGATTCTAGTATTAAAAAGGTCGATGTCAACTTGAGGATGAACTGCCCTGCGTCTTGTCCCTGCTGGATGGCCTTTAAAAGGCTCATCAGCAGCTTGATGGCGCAGGCAGTGAAATCGCTGTAGCTTGTTTGAGACTTGTTGCTCTTCGATTTCTGTAGGCGTTGTTGCTGCATGGTGCCGACGCGCGACGCTAACAATCGCTACTGGTTTAGTTTTGTTAGCCTGCGCCTTGCTCTGTGCAGGGACGGCCTGGGGGACTATGTTGGTCCCCTGGGTCGCGGGAGGCTTGGGTTTCTACTAGTTGTTTATGTAGATGTTTATGTAACCCCAAGAAGCTCAAGTTGGTCGGTTATCGGCACGGTTAAACCTCGGAAAGATGGAGCTGGGTGGAATTGGCTCCTTTTGGCGGAAAATAGACACGCTTGGGTCTTAGCAGCATTGAACTTGACCAGATTGGCATCCCCCATTCAGAGACAGCCTGTAAGGACACGTTCAAGCGCTCAACCATTGCCTCCCGGAGAGACCGGATCTGCGGCCCACCAGCTCGTGCGTCGGACACGTATCTCTCAGCAACAGTGCTGTCGTCTGCATACCCAAAGGTACCGGGTTTAAGCAGATCATTAATATGCAGCAAGAACAGTGTTGCCGAAAGCACCGACCCCATCGACAGACGAGCAGCCATCTATGACCACTCGGATAGACCGATCCCTCAGGAAATCTGCGATCCAGTCACACAAACCGGCGCGCGGCGGGCAGACCGAACGAAGGAAGCTTACTAATAAGGCTATCGTGCCAGACCCTGTCGAAGGCCTTCGAGATGTCGAGGGAGACCGCTAGTGCCTCCCCGTGCTTCTCTATGGCCTCATTCCAGATGTGAATGGCATACGCTAGAAGATCCCCAGTTGACCGATTTCGGCGGAATCCGTATTGACGGTCACTAAGAATATCATTCGCTTCTAGGTACGCCAGGAGCTTATGATTCAGCACGCGTTCCATAGTCTTACAGAGTATGGACGTTCCAGTCTCGAACGAAAGGCGAAATAGGCGACCGGCCCGACGTGAGTACCGCCGCGCGACGTGACGTATGACGTATGACGGTATGACGTGTGTGACGTGTGACGTGCGCCGCTTGTGCAGGAGGCGGTCGTGCTGGAGCTGCTGCGCCTGGGCGAGGAGGCGCGCGCGCCGGCCGTGCGCGGGGCCGCGCTGCTGGCCGCCGCCGCCGCCGCGCGCGCTCAGCCGGGGCCCGCGCAGGCCGTGCGCGACGCCCTGGCGCGCGGCCTGGCCCGCTGCCGCGACGAGCCGTGCCGCGCGCTGCGCCTGCGCGCGCTCGGCAACCTGCGCCGCGCCGACAGCGCCGACCTGCTGCTGCAGCACGCCGAGCGCGCCGAGCCGGCGGCGGCGCTGGCGGCGCTGGGCGCGCTGGAGGCCGCGCCGGCCGCCGCGCTGTCGGCGGCGCGCCTGGCCCGGCTGCAGGCGCTGGCGCTGCACGACGACGCAGCGCTGGAGGTGCGCGGCGCGGCGCTGGACCTGCTGGTGCGGCGCCTGGCCGGCGCGCCCACGCCGCTAGCGCACGTGGCGTACGCGCTGCACGCGCGCGGCGAGCACGAGCTGCAGCGCGTGCTGTGGCAGCGCGTGGCGACGCTGGCGCCGGCGCACGCGGAGCTGCGCGCGCTGCGCGGGCGGCTGGAGCCGGCGCTGCGCGGCTGGGAGGCGGCGGCGCTGGGCGGCACGTCGTCGGTGCTGGCCCGCGCGCCGGGCTGGGCGGCGGCGGGCTGGCAGGCCGCGCTGCAGTCGGTGCAGGTGGCGCGCGCAGGCCTGCTGCGACGCGGCGAGGTGCGTCTGCTGGCGCACTCGGACCTCGGCGACAGCTTCGACGCGCTCACCGTGAGTACGCGCTGCCTTCTCCTTCGTTACTCAGATGTGTAACATCAAGTGATCATGAATGATGTTTTACTTCCAGGTAGAAGTGGTGACGCGCGGTCTGGAAGCCTTCGGCGGCAGCGACGGCGACGCCGCGCAGAGCTCGCAGGCGGAGGAGCCGGCCGGCGTGCTGGCGCTGGCGGTGGGCGGCGCGCGGCTGCCTGACATCCCGCTGTTCAACGGACAGGTGGGTGCTGTGCGCCTGGATGGTTTTCTGCTTTAAGGATTGATACAAGACTGCCATCTGAGACGTCCCACTTGAGATCTTCCAAGAAAGACACAGTGCTTCTAATCCGAGCGTAGGTATATTTCGTTCAGAATGGTATCACTGGATACCATCCGTTTCTGGAACTTCACACGGTAATTCATTCTTCTCCGTGAATGCTGGTGAACTTGACTCTCTAGGATGGAATTCTTCGATGGCGTCAGTGGAGGACTCCTTTATTTAATCAAACTATTTAAGCGTTTATTTAACAAATTTACATACATTTGTTATTTGTTTTACGTTACGACGATGCTGAACCGACTATTATCTTTTTGCTTCTCCCATCTGGATCGAATGTTCTGGCGTTTCCTGTGGCGACGAGACGACTATCTGTGCTACCTTTTCGTTCTCTCATAGGAGCGAATGTATGTGTTTACCTGTACCTGTAGCTAGGAGGTGCCTCGAATGTTGCTCTCCCATTCAATGCTAGAGGGTGCTATATGCTGTCGGTTCCTTACCAAAATGACACGTCTGCTTAATGTTGCATCTAATGAAGCAAACACTGTGCGCTGTCCGCAGGCCGAACTGCTGGGCCACGTGTGGGCCGGCACGGCCAGCGAGCCCACGGCCGTGCTGCGCGCGCTGCAGCCGCTGCAGGACAGCAGCCGCGCGGTGCCGCTGCTGGCGGGCGTGCACGCGCGCCTGGAGTCGCGCGCGGCGCTGGCGCTGGCGCTGGACGCGCAGGCGCAGGTGTCGCTGTGGTGGCGCAGCGCGCGCGCCCAGCTGGGCCTGCGCGCCGGGCTGGCGGCCCGGGCGCGCGCGCGCGTGCGCACCGCCTGGGCCGAGCTGCGCGCGCGCGCCGAGCTGCGGGCGGCGCCGCGCCTGCGCATCGCCGCCGACCTGGACTTCTACTCCGGCGTGGCGCTGTGCGTGCGCGTCAGCACGGAGCCGCTGGAGCGCGCGCGCGCCGTGGAGCTGGAGGGCGCGGGGGGCGCGGGGGGCGCGGGGGGCGCGCGCCGCCTGCGCGTGCGGCGCCGGCGGCGCGCGCGCCTGGCCGCCCCGGGGCGCACGCTGGCGCTGGGCCGCCCCAACGACGCCACGTGCCGCACGCTGCGCGCGCACGACGCGGACGCGCAGACGACCGACTGATGCCCTCGCGATCGCGATCCTCTCTCACACCAAAGATCTGACAGATTTTTAAACCAAAAATCTTTTTTTTATTTTATCAAAATATTCATAAAAAACTCTTTCTTGTTTTATTTCTCTACTCGATTAATTACTATACCAATGAAATTAAAAAAGCAAAATGTGATGGAGAAAATGACACAGTCCATGCTGTTAAAATGAATTTTACACAACTATGAAAAAAACAATTTTTTAGGATTGTGGGTTGGAATGTGTTCATACATTGTTCACCACACCAAACACGACCGATCTACACTGAGCGCGGTTCACGTGGTGGGTGCAGGCGGGCTCGGGGCGAAGCTCCCTGACCGCAGTTGCAGCTCCTCGACCCGATACGAAATACGAGCCGGTCATTGTGATAGCAACAATTGCTTTAAATAACTATTTTCATAGCAACAAAGTCGCACGCCTGTAATTGGGTCGCTGACATATTTTACTACAGAGGCGTCGCGACCTCTTCACGAACACCTTCGGCGGTCAGTCTGGGCCGGGTGAGGCCCCGCGCCGAAGGTGTCGACTTAGGCCGTCAATGCGCTGCTCCCAGCTCGGCGGCCTGAGCTCGCAAACTCGGCCCTTACCTTCTCCACGAGACGGTTGACAGATTGAAGTGTCGGGCAGCGAGTTAGCTGCCACAGCCTGCGCAGGCGCCTCTTGTCGGCGACCAGCGCACGTAGTCCCCTCCGCTGGTGGGTGTGGTCGCCACTTCCAAGGCGCATTGCACGCAAGCAGAAACGTAATTTGCAAGTAGCTAAACGTCTGCGGCGGTAGCGATAGGCCGAGTCGGTATTGTGGCCTCAATCCTTTCCGAAAAAATCTTCCAGTCCAATAATTGGCGTGGCGCTGGCGACTTGAGTCGGGTCAGCATCCCCGATAAGACAACGAGTACAGGCTGGTGATCTGATTGTAACTCGTCGTCGATCGCTTGCTGCGTGATCTGACAGATTAGCCCTCGATGGACCACGATGTCCAGCACGTCGGGCATGTATGTACAGGCTGCTGTCGGGATAATGGGTGGGCGTCTCTGTGCCAGACACCTTGAAGCGTCGTCAGGGAAGAGCCGTCTGTCTCCCCCGGTATTCGTGGTGTGTGAGTTCCACGCCGGTTGCTTGGAATTCAAGTCGATTAGAGAGAGAGATTGAGTAGATTGCGCCATTAGCGCCCGCACCTCTGCCGAATCTAGTTTCGTTGCGGGCGCTTTGTAGCAGGCGTAGATGTCTATGTCTTCGCCGACGACGTGCAGCTGCACACCCAGCGTGTACAAGTTCTGCAGCGACAACAGGGGGAGTTCCTGATGGACGACCCTTTGCCGTACCAGTACTGCCAGACCACGGTACGTTTGGTTCAGAGCCGACCGCTCATCTTTCCTATAAGTGAGGTAACCCGGAAACCTAATCCTGTCCTCAGGTCCCAGGTGCGTATCACTTATAAGCTCCACGTCGATATTACCTAGAGACCTTAGGTTTGAGGCCGCGAGCATTCCAGTGGAACACCCTCAACGGCTTACCCATTATAGAGGGTGAATTAATATCAAAGAAAAAAAAAAATAACACCGAAACAGAATCAAAATGTATGGGGTGTAATTTCCTAGAACTATGAAATTTGGCAAGTAATACCGTCATGTACTACGATTAAAGGGAAATGTCTAAAAACTATACATTTGTAATTAAATCATAAAAAAAATATAGTCTTTATTTAAAGTGAGTAAACAATCACAGAGATTAAGCAACGGTATACGCGGTTGTAATTACCACTAATTAGATTCAAATCTACGACAAAATTTAATAATAGGTCTTTACCTATGAAATTGCCGTTTTGTATGAAAAAATTTAAACGATTTTTTTTCATGTATTTTTTATTTGTATTAATCGAAGTAATCACCCATGCAATCAATGCATCTTTGCCAACGCAGTGGCAGTTTATTGATGCCCTTCTTAAAGAAATCAGCTGGACGGGAGGCAACAAATTCTTCAAAGGCATTTTGTACTGCCTCTCGGGTATTGAATTTTTTTCCCGCCAAGAAGTTATCCAAATTCTGGAAAAAGTAGTAGTCTGTAGGCGCAAGGTCTGGTGAGTAGGGCGGATGACGGAGAGCTTCCAACCCCAGTTCTTGCAACTTGGAGACCGTCTGCTGTGCAGTATGAGGTCGCGCGTTGTCGTGCAGGAGCAGCGGAGACGAGCGATTGACCAATGCTGGTTGGAGATGTGCCAGCTTCTCCATCATTGTGTTCAGTTCTTCACAGTACACATCTGAAGTAATGCTCACCCCGTTTGGTAAGAAGCTGTGATGAATCACACCGGCGCTAGACCACCAAACAGTGACCATCACTTTTCTAGGGGTAAGTTTTCGTTTAGGGCATTGTTTAGGTGCTGAACCAGGATCCAACCAACTTGCTGAGCGCTTGCGGTTATCAAACAGAATCCATTTTTCATCGCAGGTAACAATGCGGTTCAAAATTCCTTCATTTGTGTGTCTGTTGAGCAGTGCAAGGCACGTCTCGACGCGTACTTCGCGCTGGCGATCATTGAGTTCGTGGGGCACCCATTTGTCAAGCTTTTTTACCTTGCCAATTTGACACAAATGGACCAATATTGTTTTGACGCTAACGTCGAAAGCTGCTGCTAATTCAGCCGTAGATTGTGTATCATCAGCTTCCACAATCGCCTTTAATTCGTCATTGTCGACCAAAGCCTTCGGACGACCGCGAGGTTCATTTTTCAGGTCGAAGTTTCCAGAACGGAAGCGAGCAAACCAATAACAGGTGGTGCGTTGGTTTGTAGTGTTAGCTCCGTAAACGTCGTTGATGTTGCGTGCCGCTTATGCCGCGTTGCTGCCACGACGGTATTCATATTCCATAATTACTTGAATTTTTAACGTATCCATCAAATGAATCCAATCTATCCAATCAATAAACAAATGACTACTTTTGGAAAAAAAAACATGTTTTTAAAATAAAATTAATTTGATATTAGAATTCTTAGCCAAACAAAAATTATTTTGATTTGAAATGGCCAGTAAACTAAAAAAACTAAAAAGTATCACCGCTGTGCCGGTCGGAGTGGGGGGTGTTAGGTTTTTTTCGTTACGTAATTTCTGGATTCGGTCTCCACGCTCAAGGCCCGCGATAGAAGCTATGCAATAGCTTAAAAACAAAGAAAAAAAAAATACTGCATAAATAAAATAAATATATAATTATAATTGCATAAGTTGATAAAAAATGCTATGCAATAGCTTTACCGCGGCAGTCTCCGAGTGCCACACGTCTTTTTTTTTTATATTATTTATTTTATTATATTTGGAAAACTTACAGCTAATTACAAGGCATGCTTACTTATTCTAATATAATGAAGGCCAATTACAAGTTCTCACTTACAGTAAAAACGAACAAATTAAGAAGAAAAAAAAATTAAAACTAAGCACTGACACTACATACACGTACATCCAAAAAACATTTCCATGTCTATCTAAGATTCATACAAAATACTCGTAGTTAACAATAGTAGGTAGAATAAATTAATAGTGATTACAAAATTAGAAATTCAACCACCAGAAATGCTCGCGAAAAAGTGATTGCACTGAGTCCGCTTCAATTTACTGATTCTAGTATTAAAAAGGTCGATGTCAACTTGAGGATGAACTGCCCTGCGTCTTGTCCCTGCTGGATGGCCTTTAAAAGGCTCATCAGCAGCTTGATGGCGCAGGCAGTGAAATCGCTGTAGCTTGTTTGAGACTTGTTGCTCTTCGATTTCTGTAGGCGTTGTTGCTGCATGGTGCCGACGCGCGACGCTAACAATCGCTACTGGTTTAGTTTTGTTAGCCTGCGCCTTGCTCTGTGCAGGGACGGCCTGGGGGACTATGTTGGTCCCCTGGGTCGCGGGAGGCTTGGGTTTCTACTAGTTGTTTATGTAGATGTTTATGTAACCCCAAGAAGCTCAAGTTGGTCGGTTATCGGCACGGTTAAACCTCGGAAAGATGGAGCTGGGTGGAATTGGCTCCTTTTGGCGGAAAATAGACACGCTTGGGTCTTAGCAGCATTGAACTTGACCAGATTGGCATCCCCCATTCAGAGACAGCCTGTAAGGACACGTTCAAGCGCTCAACCATTGCCTCCCGGAGAGACCGGATCTGCGGCCCACCAGCTCGTGCGTCGGACACGTATCTCTCAGCAACAGTGCTGTCGTCTGCATACCCAAAGGTACCGGGTTTAAGCAGATCATTAATATGCAGCAAGAACAGTGTTGCCGAAAGCACCGACCCCATCGACAGACGAGCAGCCATCTATGACCACTCGGATAGACCGATCCCTCAGGAAATCTGCGATCCAGTCACACAAACCGGCGCGCGGCGGGCAGACCGAACGAAGGAAGCTTACTAATAAGGCTATCGTGCCAGACCCTGTCGAAGGCCTTCGAGATGTCGAGGGAGACCGCTAGTGCCTCCCCGTGCTTCTCTATGGCCTCATTCCAGATGTGAATGGCATACGCTAGAAGATCCCCAGTTGACCGATTTCGGCGGAATCCGTATTGACGGTCACTAAGAATATCATTCGCTTCTAGGTACGCCAGGAGCTTATGATTCAGCACGCGTTCCATAGTCTTACAGAGTATGGACGTTCCAGTCTCGAACGAAAGGCGAAATAGGCGACCGGCCCGACGTGAGTACCGCCGCGCGACGTGACGTATGACGTATGACGGTATGACGTGTGTGACGTGTGACGTGCGCCGCTTGTGCAGGAGGCGGTCGTGCTGGAGCTGCTGCGCCTGGGCGAGGAGGCGCGCGCGCCGGCCGTGCGCGGGGCCGCGCTGCTGGCCGCCGCCGCCGCCGCGCGCGCTCAGCCGGGGCCCGCGCAGGCCGTGCGCGACGCCCTGGCGCGCGGCCTGGCCCGCTGCCGCGACGAGCCGTGCCGCGCGCTGCGCCTGCGCGCGCTCGGCAACCTGCGCCGCGCCGACAGCGCCGACCTGCTGCTGCAGCACGCCGAGCGCGCCGAGCCGGCGGCGGCGCTGGCGGCGCTGGGCGCGCTGGAGGCCGCGCCGGCCGCCGCGCTGTCGGCGGCGCGCCTGGCCCGGCTGCAGGCGCTGGCGCTGCACGACGACGCAGCGCTGGAGGTGCGCGGCGCGGCGCCGGACCTGCTGGTGCGGCGCCTGGCCGGCGCGCCCACGCCGCTAGCGCACGTGGCGTACGCGCTGCACGCGCGCGGCGAGCACGAGCTGCAGCGCGTGCTGTGGCAGCGCGTGGCGACGCTGGCGCCGGCGCACGCGGAGCTGCGCGCGCTGCGCGGGCGGCTGGAGCCGGCGCTGCGCGGCTGGGAGGCGGCGGCGCTGGGCGGCACGTCGTCGGTGCTGGCCCGCGCGCCGGGCTGGGCGGCGGCGGGCTGGCAGGCCGCGCTGCAGTCGGTGCAGGTGGCGCGCGCAGGCCTGCTGCGACGCGGCGAGGTGCGTCTGCTGGCGCACTCGGACCTCGGCGACAGCTTCGACGCGCTCACCGTGAGTACGCGCTGCCTTCTCCTTCGTTACTCAGATGTGTAACATCAAGTGATCATGAATGATGTTTTACTTCCAGGTAGAAGTGGTGACGCGCGGTCTGGAAGCCTTCGGCGGCAGCGACGGCGACGCCGCGCAGAGCTCGCAGGCGGAGGAGCCGGCCGGCGTGCTGGCGCTGGCGGTGGGCGGCGCGCGGCTGCCTGACATCCCGCTGTTCAACGGACAGGTGGGTGCTGTGCGCCTGGATGGTTTTCTGCTTTAAGGATTGATACAAGACTGCCATCTGAGACGTCCCACTTGAGATCTTCCAAGAAAGACACAGTGCTTCTAATCCGAGCGTAGGTATATTTCGTTCAGAATGGTATCACTGGATACCATCCGTTTCTGGAACTTCACACGGTAATTCATTCTTCTCCGTGAATGCTGGTGAACTTGACTCTCTAGGATGGAATTCTTCGATGGCGTCAGTGGAGGACTCCTTTATTTAATCAAACTATTTAAGCGTTTATTTAACAAATTTACATACATTTGTTATTTGTTTTACGTTACGACGATGCTGAACCGACTATTATCTTTTTGCTTCTCCCATCTGGATCGAATGTTCTGGCGTTTCCTGTGGCGACGAGACGACTATCTGTGCTACCTTTTCGTTCTCTCATAGGAGCGAATGTATGTGTTTACCTGTACCTGTAGCTAGGAGGTGCCTCGAATGTTGCTCTCCCATTCAATGCTAGAGGGTGCTATATGCTGTCGGTTCCTTACCAAAATGACACGTCTGCTTAATGTTGCATCTAATGAAGCAAACACTGTGCGCTGTCCGCAGGCCGAACTGCTGGGCCACGTGTGGGCCGGCACGGCCAGCGAGCCCACGGCCGTGCTGCGCGCGCTGCAGCCGCTGCAGGACAGCAGCCGCGCGGTGCCGCTGCTGGCGGGCGTGCACGCGCGCCTGGAGTCGCGCGCGGCGCTGGCGCTGGCGCTGGACGCGCAGGCGCAGGTGTCGCTGTGGTGGCGCAGCGCGCGCGCCCAGCTGGGCCTGCGCGCCGGGCTGGCGGCCCGGGCGCGCGCGCGCGTGCGCACCGCCTGGGCCGAGCTGCGCGCGCGCGCCGAGCTGCGGGCGGCGCCGCGCCTGCGCATCGCCGCCGACCTGGACTTCTACTCCGGCGTGGCGCTGTGCGTGCGCGTCAGCACGGAGCCGCTGGAGCGCGCGCGCGCCGTGGAGCTGGAGGGCGCGGGGGGCGCGGGGGGCGCGGGGGGCGCGGGGGGCGCGGGGGGCGCGCGCCGCCTGCGCGTGCGGCGCCGGCGGCGCGCGCGCCTGGCCGCCCCGGGGCGCACGCTGGCGCTGGGCCGCCCCAACGACGCCACGTGCCGCACGCTGCGCGCGCACGACGCGGACGCGCAGACGACCGACTGATGCCCTCGCGATCGCGATCCTCTCTCACACCAAAGATCTGACAGATTTTTAAACCAAAAATCTTTTTTTTATTTTATCAAAATATTCATAAAAAACTCTTTCTTGTTTTATTTCTCTACTCGATTAATTACTATACCAATGAAATTAAAAAAGCAAAATGTGATGGAGAAAATGACACAGTCCATGCTGTTAAAATGAATTTTACACAACTATGAAAAAAACAATTTTTTAGGATTGTGGGTTGGAATGTGTTCATACATTGTTCACCACACCAAACACGACCGATCTACACTGAGCGCGGTTCACGTGGTGGGTGCAGGCGGGCTCGGGGCGAAGCTCCCTGACCGCAGTTGCAGCTCCTCGACCCGATACGAAATACGAGCCGGTCATTGTGATAGCAACAATTGCTTTAAATAACTATTTTCATAGCAACAAGTCGCACGCCTGTAATTGGGTCGCTGACATATTTTACTACAGAGGCGTCGCGACCTCTTCACGAACACCTTCGGCGGTCAGTCTGGGCCGGGTGAGGCCCCGCGCCGAAGGTGTCGACTTAGGCCGTCAATGCGCTGCTCCCAGCTCGGCGGCCTGAGCTCGCAAACTCGGCCCTTACCTTCTCCACGAGACGGTTGACAGATTGAAGTGTCGGGCAGCGAGTTAGCTGCCACAGCCTGCGCAGGCGCCTCTTGTCGGCGACCAGCGCACGTAGTCCCCTCCGCTGGTGGGTGTGGTCGCCACTTCCAAGGCGCATTGCACGCAAGCAGAAACGTAATTTGCAAGTAGCTAAACGTCTGCGGCGGTAGCGATAGGCCGAGTCGGTATTGTGGCCTCAATCCTTTCCGAAAAAATCTTCCAGTCCAATAATTGGCGTGGCGCTGGCGACTTGAGTCGGGTCAGCATCCCCGATAAGACAACGAGTACAGGCTGGTGATCTGATTGTAACTCGTCGTCGATCGCTTGCTGCGTGATCTGACAGATTAGCCCTCGATGGACCACGATGTCCAGCACGTCGGGCATGTATGTACAGGCTGCTGTCGGGATAATGGGTGGGCGTCTCTGTGCCAGACACCTTGAAGCGTCGTCAGGGAAGAGCCGTCTGTCTCCCCCGGTATTCGTGGTGTGTGAGTTCCACGCCGGTTGCTTGGAATTCAAGTCGATTAGAGAGAGAGATTGAGTAGATTGCGCCATTAGCGCCCGCACCTCTGCCGAATCTAGTTTCGTTGCGGGCGCTTTGTAGCAGGCGTAGATGTCTATGTCTTCGCCGACGACGTGCAGCTGCACACCCAGCGTGTACAAGTTCTGCAGCGACAACAGGGGGAGTTCCTGATGGACGACCCTTTGCCGTACCAGTACTGCCAGACCACGGTACGTTTGGTTCAGAGCCGACCGCTCATCTTTCCTATAAGTGAGGTAACCCGGAAACCTAATCCTGTCCTCAGGTCCCAGGTGCGTATCACTTATAAGCTCCACGTCGATATTACCTAGAGACCTTAGGTTTGAGGCCGCGAGCATTCCAGTGGAACACCCTCAACGGCTTACCCATTATAGAGGGTGAATTAATATCAAAGAAAAAAAAAAATAACACCGAAACAGAATCAAAATGTATGGGGTGTAATTTCCTAGAACTATGAAATTTGGCAAGTAATACCGTCATGTACTACGATTAAAGGGAAATGTCTAAAAACTATACATTTGTAATTAAATCATAAAAAAAATATAGTCTTTATTTAAAGTGAGTAAACAATCACAGAGATTAAGCAACGGTATACGCGGTTGTAATTACCACTAATTAGATTCAAATCTACGACAAAATTTAATAATAGGTCTTTACCTATGAAATTGCCGTTTTGTATGAAAAAATTTAAACGATTTTTTTTCATGTATTTTTTATTTGTATTAATCGAAGTAATCACCCATGCAATCAATGCATCTTTGCCAACGCAGTGGCAGTTTATTGATGCCCTTCTTAAAGAAATCAGCTGGACGGGAGGCAACAAATTCTTCAAAGGCATTTTGTACTGCCTCTCGGGTATTGAATTTTTTTCCCGCCAAGAAGTTATCCAAATTCTGGAAAAAGTAGTAGTCTGTAGGCGCAAGGTCTGGTGAGTAGGGCGGATGACGGAGAGCTTCCAACCCCAGTTCTTGCAACTTGGAGACCGTCTGCTGTGCAGTATGAGGTCGCGCGTTGTCGTGCAGGAGCAGCGGAGACGAGCGATTGACCAATGCTGGTTGGAGATGTGCCAGCTTCTCCATCATTGTGTTCAGTTCTTCACAGTACACATCTGAAGTAATGCTCACCCCGTTTGGTAAGAAGCTGTGATGAATCACACCGGCGCTAGACCACCAAACAGTGACCATCACTTTTCTAGGGGTAAGTTTTCGTTTAGGGCATTGTTTAGGTGCTGAACCAGGATCCAACCAACTTGCTGAGCGCTTGCGGTTATCAAACAGAATCCATTTTTCATCGCAGGTAACAATGCGGTTCAAAATTCCTTCATTTGTGTGTCTGTTGAGCAGTGCAAGGCACGTCTCGACGCGTACTTCGCGCTGGCGATCATTGAGTTCGTGGGGCACCCATTTGTCAAGCTTTTTTACCTTGCCAATTTGACACAAATGGACCAATATTGTTTTGACGCTAACGTCGAAAGCTGCTGCTAATTCAGCCGTAGATTGTGTATCATCAGCTTCCACAATCGCCTTTAATTCGTCATTGTCGACCAAAGCCTTCGGACGACCGCGAGGTTCATTTTTCAGGTCGAAGTTTCCAGAACGGAAGCGAGCAAACCAATAACAGGTGGTGCGTTGGTTTGTAGTGTTAGCTCCGTAAACGTCGTTGATGTTGCGTGCCGCTTATGCCGCGTTGCTGCCACGACGGTATTCATATTCCATAATTACTTGAATTTTTAACGTATCCATCAAATGAATCCAATCTATCCAATCAATAAACAAATGACTACTTTTGGAAAAAAAAACATGTTTTTAAAATAAAATTAATTTGATATTAGAATTCTTAGCCAAACAAAAATTATTTTGATTTGAAATGGCCAGTAAACTAAAAAAACTAAAAAGTATCACCGCTGTGCCGGTCGGAGTGGGGGGTGTTAGGTTTTTTTCGTTACGTAATTTCTGGATTCGGTCTCCACGCTCAAGGCCCGCGATAGAAGCTATGCAATAGCTTAAAAACAAAGAAAAAAAAAATACTGCATAAATAAAATAAATATATAATTATAATTGCATAAGTTGATAAAAAATGCTATGCAATAGCTTTACCGCGGCAGTCTCCGAGTGCCACACGTCTTTTTTTTTTATATTATTTATTTTATTATATTTGGAAAACTTACAGCTAATTACAAGGCATGCTTACTTATTCTAATATAATGAAGGCCAATTACAAGTTCTCACTTACAGTAAAAACGAACAAATTAAGAAGAAAAAAAAATTAAAACTAAGCACTGACACTACATACACGTACATCCAAAAAACATTTCCATGTCTATCTAAGATTCATACAAAATACTCGTAGTTAACAATAGTAGGTAGAATAAATTAATAGTGATTACAAAATTAGAAATTCAACCACCAGAAATGCTCGCGAAAAAGTGATTGCACTGAGTCCGCTTCAATTTACTGATTCTAGTATTAAAAAGGTCGATGTCAACTTGAGGATGAACTGCCCTGCGTCTTGTCCCTGCTGGATGGCCTTTAAAAGGCTCATCAGCAGCTTGATGGCGCAGGCAGTGAAATCGCTGTAGCTTGTTTGAGACTTGTTGCTCTTCGATTTCTGTAGGCGTTGTTGCTGCATGGTGCCGACGCGCGACGCTAACAATCGCTACTGGTTTAGTTTTGTTAGCCTGCGCCTTGCTCTGTGCAGGGACGGCCTGGGGGACTATGTTGGTCCCCTGGGTCGCGGGAGGCTTGGGTTTCTACTAGTTGTTTATGTAGATGTTTATGTAACCCCAAGAAGCTCAAGTTGGTCGGTTATCGGCACGGTTAAACCTCGGAAAGATGGAGCTGGGTGGAATTGGCTCCTTTTGGCGGAAAATAGACACGCTTGGGTCTTAGCAGCATTGAACTTGACCAGATTGGCATCCCCCATTCAGAGACAGCCTGTAAGGACACGTTCAAGCGCTCAACCATTGCCTCCCGGAGAGACCGGATCTGCGGCCCACCAGCTCGTGCGTCGGACACGTATCTCTCAGCAACAGTGCTGTCGTCTGCATACCCAAAGGTACCGGGTTTAAGCAGATCATTAATATGCAGCAAGAACAGTGTTGCCGAAAGCACCGACCCCATCGACAGACGAGCAGCCATCTATGACCACTCGGATAGACCGATCCCTCAGGAAATCTGCGATCCAGTCACACAAACCGGCGCGCGGCGGGCAGACCGAACGAAGGAAGCTTACTAATAAGGCTATCGTGCCAGACCCTGTCGAAGGCCTTCGAGATGTCGAGGGAGACCGCTAGTGCCTCCCCGTGCTTCTCTATGGCCTCATTCCAGATGTGAATGGCATACGCTAGAAGATCCCCAGTTGACCGATTTCGGCGGAATCCGTATTGACGGTCACTAAGAATATCATTCGCTTCTAGGTACGCCAGGAGCTTATGATTCAGCACGCGTTCCATAGTCTTACAGAGTATGGACGTTCCAGTCTCGAACGAAAGGCGAAATAGGCGACCGGCCCGACGTGAGTACCGCCGCGCGACGTGACGTATGACGTATGACGGTATGACGTGTGTGACGTGTGACGTGCGCCGCTTGTGCAGGAGGCGGTCGTGCTGGAGCTGCTGCGCCTGGGCGAGGAGGCGCGCGCGCCGGCCGTGCGCGGGGCCGCGCTGCTGGCCGCCGCCGCCGCCGCGCGCGCTCAGCCGGGGCCCGCGCAGGCCGTGCGCGACGCCCTGGCGCGCGGCCTGGCCCGCTGCCGCGACGAGCCGTGCCGCGCGCTGCGCCTGCGCGCGCTCGGCAACCTGCGCCGCGCCGACAGCGCCGACCTGCTGCTGCAGCACGCCGAGCGCGCCGAGCCGGCGGCGGCGCTGGCGGCGCTGGGCGCGCTGGAGGCCGCGCCGGCCGCCGCGCTGTCGGCGGCGCGCCTGGCCCGGCTGCAGGCGCTGGCGCTGCACGACGACGCAGCGCTGGAGGTGCGCGGCGCGGCGCTGGACCTGCTGGTGCGGCGCCTGGCCGGCGCGCCCACGCCGCTAGCGCACGTGGCGTACGCGCTGCACGCGCGCGGCGAGCACGAGCTGCAGCGCGTGCTGTGGCAGCGCGTGGCGACGCTGGCGCCGGCGCACGCGGAGCTGCGCGCGCTGCGCGGGCGGCTGGAGCCGGCGCTGCGCGGCTGGGAGGCGGCGGCGCTGGGCGGCACGTCGTCGGTGCTGGCCCGCGCGCCGGGCTGGGCGGCGGCGGGCTGGCAGGCCGCGCTGCAGTCGGTGCAGGTGGCGCGCGCAGGCCTGCTGCGACGCGGCGAGGTGCGTCTGCTGGCGCACTCGGACCTCGGCGACAGCTTCGACGCGCTCACCGTGAGTACGCGCTGCCTTCTCCTTCGTTACTCAGATGTGTAACATCAAGTGATCATGAATGATGTTTTACTTCCAGGTAGAAGTGGTGACGCGCGGTCTGGAAGCCTTCGGCGGCAGCGACGGCGACGCCGCGCAGAGCTCGCAGGCGGAGGAGCCGGCCGGCGTGCTGGCGCTGGCGGTGGGCGGCGCGCGGCTGCCTGACATCCCGCTGTTCAACGGACAGGTGGGTGCTGTGCGCCTGGATGGTTTTCTGCTTTAAGGATTGATACAAGACTGCCATCTGAGACGTCCCACTTGAGATCTTCCAAGAAAGACACAGTGCTTCTAATCCGAGCGTAGGTATATTTCGTTCAGAATGGTATCACTGGATACCATCCGTTTCTGGAACTTCACACGGTAATTCATTCTTCTCCGTGAATGCTGGTGAACTTGACTCTCTAGGATGGAATTCTTCGATGGCGTCAGTGGAGGACTCCTTTATTTAATCAAACTATTTAAGCGTTTATTTAACAAATTTACATACATTTGTTATTTGTTTTACGTTACGACGATGCTGAACCGACTATTATCTTTTTGCTTCTCCCATCTGGATCGAATGTTCTGGCGTTTCCTGTGGCGACGAGACGACTATCTGTGCTACCTTTTCGTTCTCTCATAGGAGCGAATGTATGTGTTTACCTGTACCTGTAGCTAGGAGGTGCCTCGAATGTTGCTCTCCCATTCAATGCTAGAGGGTGCTATATGCTGTCGGTTCCTTACCAAAATGACACGTCTGCTTAATGTTGCATCTAATGAAGCAAACACTGTGCGCTGTCCGCAGGCCGAACTGCTGGGCCACGTGTGGGCCGGCACGGCCAGCGAGCCCACGGCCGTGCTGCGCGCGCTGCAGCCGCTGCAGGACAGCAGCCGCGCGGTGCCGCTGCTGGCGGGCGTGCACGCGCGCCTGGAGTCGCGCGCGGCGCTGGCGCTGGCGCTGGACGCGCAGGCGCAGGTGTCGCTGTGGTGGCGCAGCGCGCGCGCCCAGCTGGGCCTGCGCGCCGGGCTGGCGGCCCGGGCGCGCGCGCGCGTGCGCACCGCCTGGGCCGAGCTGCGCGCGCGCGCCGAGCTGCGGGCGGCGCCGCGCCTGCGCATCGCCGCCGACCTGGACTTCTACTCCGGCGTGGCGCTGTGCGTGCGCGTCAGCACGGAGCCGCTGGAGCGCGCGCGCGCCGTGGAGCTGGAGGGCGCGGGGGGCGCGGGGGGCGCGGGGGGCGCGGGGGGCGCGCGCCGCCTGCGCGTGCGGCGCCGGCGGCGCGCGCGCCTGGCCGCCCCGGGGCGCACGCTGGCGCTGGGCCGCCCCAACGACGCCACGTGCCGCACGCTGCGCGCGCACGACGCGGACGCGCAGACGACCGACTGATGCCCTCGCGATCGCGATCCTCTCTCACACCAAAGATCTGACAGATTTTTAAACCAAAAATCTTTTTTTTATTTTATCAAAATATTCATAAAAAACTCTTTCTTGTTTTATTTCTCTACTCGATTAATTACTATACCAATGAAATTAAAAAAGCAAAATGTGATGGAGAAAATGACACAGTCCATGCTGTTAAAATGAATTTTACACAACTATGAAAAAAACAATTTTTTAGGATTGTGGGTTGGAATGTGTTCATACATTGTTCACCACACCAAACACGACCGATCTACACTGAGCGCGGTTCACGTGGTGGGTGCAGGCGGGCTCGGGGCGAAGCTCCCTGACCGCAGTTGCAGCTCCTCGACCCGATACGAAATACGAGCCGGTCATTGTGATAGCAACAATTGCTTTAAATAACTATTTTCATAGCAACAAGTCGCTGCCCTAGTGCTTGAATGGCCAAACGACCAACTTTACCAAAATAGACTTTTTTATATCAAACTATAGCAACCCTTATTACACGCTTTTTAATGTATATATTTTTTAATTTTGTTGGATGTAATTTGCACTATTAGCAAAAATAAAATATCCAAACTCCCTTATAAAAACTGTTTTAAGTGCTTGAATAGTCAAACTCCAAATTATGCTCAAATGTACGCATTCAAATATCAGTCTCTGTTCTTGTTTGTCCAACCTCCGTCGACCGACCAATCACGGTCAAGCATTCCGACGCCATATTGTTTTGGCTATTATTTGTTTCGTTATCGAGATAGCGTGGTTTCTAAGACAAAATTCTGAATTATATTGTTTTTATGCAGTTATAGTAGTTTAAAATGTCAGTAACAACGAAGAAAAAGGATTGTAAATTGAGGGTTTCGGATTTGGAAAGGTACGTTGGAATTTTATTGACTTTCTTTTATTTTAGTGTTTGAAGTTACTTGTATGTTATATACAGGTTGATTGTTACCTTTTCGCATGTAAGACGTGATCAGGTTGTAGAAGTTGTGATAAATGTTTTCCATGCGGGCAAAGTCACGGTAAAGGTTTGCTTACAAAAATAATAACTAATAACTAGGTACCTATTTTTATTTAACCGACTTAAAGAAGAAGGAGTTATCATTGCGGTCCGTATGTGTTGTGTGTAATATTATGTTAGTATAAATGGGTTACTAAACACCTGTTTCAATTTCCATTAATGTATGTATGTCTGTCCACAAATTTCCCAAGCCAAATCTTGTATTCGCATGTTACAGAAAATCTTGTATAAAAATTGAACATACTGTATAGCGTCTATGATGGCAGTTTGGACAAACAAGCACTATACTTGCGCATCATTTTAGAGCTTTATCTCCATGTCATTATGCTCAATCTCCTTACACATAATTTTGTTGGCGACATTTTGGCCAACCTCCAACAATAAAATTAAAAATAATCAGTATTACAATTATTATTTTTAATTACTATTTCAATAATATAAAAAATACTTGTCAGGTTTCTAATTCATAAAAGATTTTGGTAAACTTTTCATTATATCCATACGTAACTTTAAAAAAATGTCTCCTGTAAAATTTGATCAATGGTTGTTTGGCCATTCAAGCACTAAGGCGACGAAGTCGCACGCCTGTAATTGGGTCGCTGACATATTTTACTACAGAGGCGTCGCGACCTCTTCACGAACACCTTCGGCGGTCAGTCTGGGCCGGGTGAGGCCCCGCGCCGAAGGTGTCGACTTAGGCCGTCAATGCGCTGCTCCCAGCTCGGCGGCCTGAGCTCGCAAACTCGGCCCTTACCTTCTCCACGAGACGGTTGACAGATTGAAGTGTCGGGCAGCGAGTTAGCTGCCACAGCCTGCGCAGGCGCCTCTTGTCGGCGACCAGCGCACGTAGTCCCCTCCGCTGGTGGGTGTGGTCGCCACTTCCAAGGCGCATTGCACGCAAGCAGAAACGTAATTTGCAAGTAGCTAAACGTCTGCGGCGGTAGCGATAGGCCGAGTCGGTATTGTGGCCTCAATCCTTTCCGAAAAAATCTTCCAGTCCAATAATTGGCGTGGCGCTGGCGACTTGAGTCGGGTCAGCATCCCCGATAAGACAACGAGTACAGGCTGGTGATCTGATTGTAACTCGTCGTCGATCGCTTGCTGCGTGATCTGACAGATTAGCCCTCGATGGACCACGATGTCCAGCACGTCGGGCATGTATGTACAGGCTGCTGTCGGGATAATGGGTGGGCGTCTCTGTGCCAGACACCTTGAAGCGTCGTCAGGGAAGAGCCGTCTGTCTCCCCCGGTATTCGTGGTGTGTGAGTTCCACGCCGGTTGCTTGGAATTCAAGTCGATTAGAGAGAGAGATTGAGTAGATTGCGCCATTAGCGCCCGCACCTCTGCCGAATCTAGTTTCGTTGCGGGCGCTTTGTAGCAGGCGTAGATGTCTATGTCTTCGCCGACGACGTGCAGCTGCACACCCAGCGTGTACAAGTTCTGCAGCGACAACAGGGGGAGTTCCTGATGGACGACCCTTTGCCGTACCAGTACTGCCAGACCACGGTACGTTTGGTTCAGAGCCGACCGCTCATCTTTCCTATAAGTGAGGTAACCCGGAAACCTAATCCTGTCCTCAGGTCCCAGGTGCGTATCACTTATAAGCTCCACGTCGATATTACCTAGAGACCTTAGGTTTGAGGCCGCGAGCATTCCAGTGGAACACCCTCAACGGCTTACCCATTATAGAGGGTGAATTAATATCAAAGAAAAAAAAAAATAACACCGAAACAGAATCAAAATGTATGGGGTGTAATTTCCTAGAACTATGAAATTTGGCAAGTAATACCGTCATGTACTACGATTAAAGGGAAATGTCTAAAAACTATACATTTGTAATTAAATCATAAAAAAAATATAGTCTTTATTTAAAGTGAGTAAACAATCACAGAGATTAAGCAACGGTATACGCGGTTGTAATTACCACTAATTAGATTCAAATCTACGACAAAATTTAATAATAGGTCTTTACCTATGAAATTGCCGTTTTGTATGAAAAAATTTAAACGATTTTTTTTCATGTATTTTTTATTTGTATTAATCGAAGTAATCACCCATGCAATCAATGCATCTTTGCCAACGCAGTGGCAGTTTATTGATGCCCTTCTTAAAGAAATCAGCTGGACGGGAGGCAACAAATTCTTCAAAGGCATTTTGTACTGCCTCTCGGGTATTGAATTTTTTTCCCGCCAAGAAGTTATCCAAATTCTGGAAAAAGTAGTAGTCTGTAGGCGCAAGGTCTGGTGAGTAGGGCGGATGACGGAGAGCTTCCAACCCCAGTTCTTGCAACTTGGAGACCGTCTGCTGTGCAGTATGAGGTCGCGCGTTGTCGTGCAGGAGCAGCGGAGACGAGCGATTGACCAATGCTGGTTGGAGATGTGCCAGCTTCTCCATCATTGTGTTCAGTTCTTCACAGTACACATCTGAAGTAATGCTCACCCCGTTTGGTAAGAAGCTGTGATGAATCACACCGGCGCTAGACCACCAAACAGTGACCATCACTTTTCTAGGGGTAAGTTTTCGTTTAGGGCATTGTTTAGGTGCTGAACCAGGATCCAACCAACTTGCTGAGCGCTTGCGGTTATCAAACAGAATCCATTTTTCATCGCAGGTAACAATGCGGTTCAAAATTCCTTCATTTGTGTGTCTGTTGAGCAGTGCAAGGCACGTCTCGACGCGTACTTCGCGCTGGCGATCATTGAGTTCGTGGGGCACCCATTTGTCAAGCTTTTTTACCTTGCCAATTTGACACAAATGGACCAATATTGTTTTGACGCTAACGTCGAAAGCTGCTGCTAATTCAGCCGTAGATTGTGTATCATCAGCTTCCACAATCGCCTTTAATTCGTCATTGTCGACCAAAGCCTTCGGACGACCGCGAGGTTCATTTTTCAGGTCGAAGTTTCCAGAACGGAAGCGAGCAAACCAATAACAGGTGGTGCGTTGGTTTGTAGTGTTAGCTCCGTAAACGTCGTTGATGTTGCGTGCCGCTTATGCCGCGTTGCTGCCACGACGGTATTCATATTCCATAATTACTTGAATTTTTAACGTATCCATCAAATGAATCCAATCTATCCAATCAATAAACAAATGACTACTTTTGGAAAAAAAAACATGTTTTTAAAATAAAATTAATTTGATATTAGAATTCTTAGCCAAACAAAAATTATTTTGATTTGAAATGGCCAGTAAACTAAAAAAACTAAAAAGTATCACCGCTGTGCCGGTCGGAGTGGGGGGTGTTAGGTTTTTTTCGTTACGTAATTTCTGGATTCGGTCTCCACGCTCAAGGCCCGCGATAGAAGCTATGCAATAGCTTAAAAACAAAGAAAAAAAAAATACTGCATAAATAAAATAAATATATAATTATAATTGCATAAGTTGATAAAAAATGCTATGCAATAGCTTTACCGCGGCAGTCTCCGAGTGCCACACGTCTTTTTTTTTTATATTATTTATTTTATTATATTTGGAAAACTTACAGCTAATTACAAGGCATGCTTACTTATTCTAATATAATGAAGGCCAATTACAAGTTCTCACTTACAGTAAAAACGAACAAATTAAGAAGAAAAAAAAATTAAAACTAAGCACTGACACTACATACACGTACATCCAAAAAACATTTCCATGTCTATCTAAGATTCATACAAAATACTCGTAGTTAACAATAGTAGGTAGAATAAATTAATAGTGATTACAAAATTAGAAATTCAACCACCAGAAATGCTCGCGAAAAAGTGATTGCACTGAGTCCGCTTCAATTTACTGATTCTAGTATTAAAAAGGTCGATGTCAACTTGAGGATGAACTGCCCTGCGTCTTGTCCCTGCTGGATGGCCTTTAAAAGGCTCATCAGCAGCTTGATGGCGCAGGCAGTGAAATCGCTGTAGCTTGTTTGAGACTTGTTGCTCTTCGATTTCTGTAGGCGTTGTTGCTGCATGGTGCCGACGCGCGACGCTAACAATCGCTACTGGTTTAGTTTTGTTAGCCTGCGCCTTGCTCTGTGCAGGGACGGCCTGGGGGACTATGTTGGTCCCCTGGGTCGCGGGAGGCTTGGGTTTCTACTAGTTGTTTATGTAGATGTTTATGTAACCCCAAGAAGCTCAAGTTGGTCGGTTATCGGCACGGTTAAACCTCGGAAAGATGGAGCTGGGTGGAATTGGCTCCTTTTGGCGGAAAATAGACACGCTTGGGTCTTAGCAGCATTGAACTTGACCAGATTGGCATCCCCCATTCAGAGACAGCCTGTAAGGACACGTTCAAGCGCTCAACCATTGCCTCCCGGAGAGACCGGATCTGCGGCCCACCAGCTCGTGCGTCGGACACGTATCTCTCAGCAACAGTGCTGTCGTCTGCATACCCAAAGGTACCGGGTTTAAGCAGATCATTAATATGCAGCAAGAACAGTGTTGCCGAAAGCACCGACCCCATCGACAGACGAGCAGCCATCTATGACCACTCGGATAGACCGATCCCTCAGGAAATCTGCGATCCAGTCACACAAACCGGCGCGCGGCGGGCAGACCGAACGAAGGAAGCTTACTAATAAGGCTATCGTGCCAGACCCTGTCGAAGGCCTTCGAGATGTCGAGGGAGACCGCTAGTGCCTCCCCGTGCTTCTCTATGGCCTCATTCCAGATGTGAATGGCATACGCTAGAAGATCCCCAGTTGACCGATTTCGGCGGAATCCGTATTGACGGTCACTAAGAATATCATTCGCTTCTAGGTACGCCAGGAGCTTATGATTCAGCACGCGTTCCATAGTCTTACAGAGTATGGACGTTCCAGTCTCGAACGAAAGGCGAAATAGGCGACCGGCCCGACGTGAGTACCGCCGCGCGACGTGACGTATGACGTATGACGGTATGACGTGTGTGACGTGTGACGTGCGCCGCTTGTGCAGGAGGCGGTCGTGCTGGAGCTGCTGCGCCTGGGCGAGGAGGCGCGCGCGCCGGCCGTGCGCGGGGCCGCGCTGCTGGCCGCCGCCGCCGCCGCGCGCGCTCAGCCGGGGCCCGCGCAGGCCGTGCGCGACGCCCTGGCGCGCGGCCTGGCCCGCTGCCGCGACGAGCCGTGCCGCGCGCTGCGCCTGCGCGCGCTCGGCAACCTGCGCCGCGCCGACAGCGCCGACCTGCTGCTGCAGCACGCCGAGCGCGCCGAGCCGGCGGCGGCGCTGGCGGCGCTGGGCGCGCTGGAGGCCGCGCCGGCCGCCGCGCTGTCGGCGGCGCGCCTGGCCCGGCTGCAGGCGCTGGCGCTGCACGACGACGCAGCGCTGGAGGTGCGCGGCGCGGCGCTGGACCTGCTGGTGCGGCGCCTGGCCGGCGCGCCCACGCCGCTAGCGCACGTGGCGTACGCGCTGCACGCGCGCGGCGAGCACGAGCTGCAGCGCGTGCTGTGGCAGCGCGTGGCGACGCTGGCGCCGGCGCACGCGGAGCTGCGCGCGCTGCGCGGGCGGCTGGAGCCGGCGCTGCGCGGCTGGGAGGCGGCGGCGCTGGGCGGCACGTCGTCGGTGCTGGCCCGCGCGCCGGGCTGGGCGGCGGCGGGCTGGCAGGCCGCGCTGCAGTCGGTGCAGGTGGCGCGCGCAGGCCTGCTGCGACGCGGCGAGGTGCGTCTGCTGGCGCACTCGGACCTCGGCGACAGCTTCGACGCGCTCACCGTGAGTACGCGCTGCCTTCTCCTTCGTTACTCAGATGTGTAACATCAAGTGATCATGAATGATGTTTTACTTCCAGGTAGAAGTGGTGACGCGCGGTCTGGAAGCCTTCGGCGGCAGCGACGGCGACGCCGCGCAGAGCTCGCAGGCGGAGGAGCCGGCCGGCGTGCTGGCGCTGGCGGTGGGCGGCGCGCGGCTGCCTGACATCCCGCTGTTCAACGGACAGGTGGGTGCTGTGCGCCTGGATGGTTTTCTGCTTTAAGGATTGATACAAGACTGCCATCTGAGACGTCCCACTTGAGATCTTCCAAGAAAGACACAGTGCTTCTAATCCGAGCGTAGGTATATTTCGTTCAGAATGGTATCACTGGATACCATCCGTTTCTGGAACTTCACACGGTAATTCATTCTTCTCCGTGAATGCTGGTGAACTTGACTCTCTAGGATGGAATTCTTCGATGGCGTCAGTGGAGGACTCCTTTATTTAATCAAACTATTTAAGCGTTTATTTAACAAATTTACATACATTTGTTATTTGTTTTACGTTACGACGATGCTGAACCGACTATTATCTTTTTGCTTCTCCCATCTGGATCGAATGTTCTGGCGTTTCCTGTGGCGACGAGACGACTATCTGTGCTACCTTTTCGTTCTCTCATAGGAGCGAATGTATGTGTTTACCTGTACCTGTAGCTAGGAGGTGCCTCGAATGTTGCTCTCCCATTCAATGCTAGAGGGTGCTATATGCTGTCGGTTCCTTACCAAAATGACACGTCTGCTTAATGTTGCATCTAATGAAGCAAACACTGTGCGCTGTCCGCAGGCCGAACTGCTGGGCCACGTGTGGGCCGGCACGGCCAGCGAGCCCACGGCCGTGCTGCGCGCGCTGCAGCCGCTGCAGGACAGCAGCCGCGCGGTGCCGCTGCTGGCGGGCGTGCACGCGCGCCTGGAGTCGCGCGCGGCGCTGGCGCTGGCGCTGGACGCGCAGGCGCAGGTGTCGCTGTGGTGGCGCAGCGCGCGCGCCCAGCTGGGCCTGCGCGCCGGGCTGGCGGCCCGGGCGCGCGCGCGCGTGCGCACCGCCTGGGCCGAGCTGCGCGCGCGCGCCGAGCTGCGGGCGGCGCCGCGCCTGCGCATCGCCGCCGACCTGGACTTCTACTCCGGCGTGGCGCTGTGCGTGCGCGTCAGCACGGAGCCGCTGGAGCGCGCGCGCGCCGTGGAGCTGGAGGGCGCGGGGGGCGCGGGGGGCGCGGGGGGCGCGCGCCGCCTGCGCGTGCGGCGCCGGCGGCGCGCGCGCCTGGCCGCCCCGGGGCGCACGCTGGCGCTGGGCCGCCCCAACGACGCCACGTGCCGCACGCTGCGCGCGCACGACGCGGACGCGCAGACGACCGACTGATGCCCTCGCGATCGCGATCCTCTCTCACACCAAAGATCTGACAGATTTTTAAACCAAAAATCTTTTTTTTATTTTATCAAAATATTCATAAAAAACTCTTTCTTGTTTTATTTCTCTACTCGATTAATTACTATACCAATGAAATTAAAAAAGCAAAATGTGATGGAGAAAATGACACAGTCCATGCTGTTAAAATGAATTTTACACAACTATGAAAAAAACAATTTTTTAGGATTGTGGGTTGGAATGTGTTCATACATTGTTCACCACACCAAACACGACCGATCTACACTGAGCGCGGTTCACGTGGTGGGTGCAGGCGGGCTCGGGGCGAAGCTCCCTGACCGCAGTTGCAGCTCCTCGACCCGATACGAAATACGAGCCGGTCATTGTGATAGCAACAATTGCTTTAAATAACTATTTTCATAGCAACAAGTCGCTGCCCTAGTGCTTGAATGGCCAAACGACCAACTTTACCAAAATAGACTTTTTTATATCAAACTATAGCAACCCTTATTACACGCTTTTTAATGTATATATTTTTTAATTTTGTTGGATGTAATTTGCACTATTAGCAAAAATAAAATATCCAAACTCCCTTATAAAAACTGTTTTAAGTGCTTGAATAGTCAAACTCCAAATTATGCTCAAATGTACGCATTCAAATATCAGTCTCTGTTCTTGTTTGTCCAACCTCCGTCGACCGACCAATCACGGTCAAGCATTCCGACGCCATATTGTTTTGGCTATTATTTGTTTCGTTATCGAGATAGCGTGGTTTCTAAGACAAAATTCTGAATTATATTGTTTTTATGCAGTTATAGTAGTTTAAAATGTCAGTAACAACGAAGAAAAAGGATTGTAAATTGAGGGTTTCGGATTTGGAAAGGTACGTTGGAATTTTATTGACTTTCTTTTATTTTAGTGTTTGAAGTTACTTGTATGTTATATACAGGTTGATTGTTACCTTTTCGCATGTAAGACGTGATCAGGTTGTAGAAGTTGTGATAAATGTTTTCCATGCGGGCAAAGTCACGGTAAAAGTTTGCTTACAAAAATAATAACTAATAACTAGGTACCTATTTTTATTTAACCGACTTAAAGAAGAAGGAGTTATCATTGCGGTCCGTATGTGTTGTGTGTAATATTATGTTAGTATAAATGGGTTACTAAACACCTGTTTCAATTTCCATTAATGTATGTATGTCTGTCCACAAATTTCCCAAGCCAAATCTTGTATTCGCATGTTACAGAAAATCTTGTATAAAAATTGAACATACTGTATAGCGTCTATGATGGCAGTTTGGACAAACAAGCACTATACTTGCGCATCATTTTAGAGCTTTATCTCCATGTCATTATGCTCAATCTCCTTACACATAATTTTGTTGGCGACATTTTGGCCAACCTCCAACAATAAAATTAAAAATAATCAGTATTACAATTATTATTTTTAATTACTATTTCAATAATATAAAAAATACTTGTCAGGTTTCTAATTCATAAAAGATTTTGGTAAACTTTTCATTATATCCATACGTAACTTTAAAAAAATGTCTCCTGTAAAATTTGATCAATGGTTGTTTGGCCATTCAAGCACTAAGGCGACGAAGTCGCACGCCTGTAATTGGGTCGCTGACATATTTTACTACAGAGGCGTCGCGACCTCTTCACGAACACCTTCGGCGGTCAGTCTGGGCCGGGTGAGGCCCCGCGCCGAAGGTGTCGACTTAGGCCGTCAATGCGCTGCTCCCAGCTCGGCGGCCTGAGCTCGCAAACTCGGCCCTTACCTTCTCCACGAGACGGTTGACAGATTGAAGTGTCGGGCAGCGAGTTAGCTGCCACAGCCTGCGCAGGCGCCTCTTGTCGGCGACCAGCGCACGTAGTCCCCTCCGCTGGTGGGTGTGGTCGCCACTTCCAAGGCGCATTGCACGCAAGCAGAAACGTAATTTGCAAGTAGCTAAACGTCTGCGGCGGTAGCGATAGGCCGAGTCGGTATTGTGGCCTCAATCCTTTCCGAAAAAATCTTCCAGTCCAATAATTGGCGTGGCGCTGGCGACTTGAGTCGGGTCAGCATCCCCGATAAGACAACGAGTACAGGCTGGTGATCTGATTGTAACTCGTCGTCGATCGCTTGCTGCGTGATCTGACAGATTAGCCCTCGATGGACCACGATGTCCAGCACGTCGGGCATGTATGTACAGGCTGCTGTCGGGATAATGGGTGGGCGTCTCTGTGCCAGACACCTTGAAGCGTCGTCAGGGAAGAGCCGTCTGTCTCCCCCGGTATTCGTGGTGTGTGAGTTCCACGCCGGTTGCTTGGAATTCAAGTCGATTAGAGAGAGAGATTGAGTAGATTGCGCCATTAGCGCCCGCACCTCTGCCGAATCTAGTTTCGTTGCGGGCGCTTTGTAGCAGGCGTAGATGTCTATGTCTTCGCCGACGACGTGCAGCTGCACACCCAGCGTGTACAAGTTCTGCAGCGACAACAGGGGGAGTTCCTGATGGACGACCCTTTGCCGTACCAGTACTGCCAGACCACGGTACGTTTGGTTCAGAGCCGACCGCTCATCTTTCCTATAAGTGAGGTAACCCGGAAACCTAATCCTGTCCTCAGGTCCCAGGTGCGTATCACTTATAAGCTCCACGTCGATATTACCTAGAGACCTTAGGTTTGAGGCCGCGAGCATTCCAGTGGAACACCCTCAACGGCTTACCCATTATAGAGGGTGAATTAATATCAAAGAAAAAAAAAATAACACCGAAACAGAATCAAAATGTATGGGGTGTAATTTCCTAGAACTATGAAATTTGGCAAGTAATACCGTCATGTACTACGATTAAAGGGAAATGTCTAAAAACTATACATTTGTAATTAAATCATAAAAAAATATAGTCTTTATTTAAAGTGAGTAAACAATCACAGAGATTAAGCAACGGTATACGCGGTTGTAATTACCACTAATTAGATTCAAATCTACGACAAAATTTAATAATAGGTCTTTACCTATGAAATTGCCGTTTTGTATGAAAAAATTTAAACGATTTTTTTTCATGTATTTTTTATTTGTATTAATCGAAGTAATCACCCATGCAATCAATGCATCTTTGCCAACGCAGTGGCAGTTTATTGATGCCCTTCTTAAAGAAATCAGCTGGACGGGAGGCAACAAATTCTTCAAAGGCATTTTGTACTGCCTCTCGGGTATTGAATTTTTTTCCCGCCAAGAAGTTATCCAAATTCTGGAAAAAGTAGTAGTCTGTAGGCGCAAGGTCTGGTGAGTAGGGCGGATGACGGAGAGCTTCCAACCCCAGTTCTTGCAACTTGGAGACCGTCTGCTGTGCAGTATGAGGTCGCGCGTTGTCGTGCAGGAGCAGCGGAGACGAGCGATTGACCAATGCTGGTTGGAGATGTGCCAGCTTCTCCATCATTGTGTTCAGTTCTTCACAGTACACATCTGAAGTAATGCTCACCCCGTTTGGTAAGAAGCTGTGATGAATCACACCGGCGCTAGACCACCAAACAGTGACCATCACTTTTCTAGGGGTAAGTTTTCGTTTAGGGCATTGTTTAGGTGCTGAACCAGGATCCAACCAACTTGCTGAGCGCTTGCGGTTATCAAACAGAATCCATTTTTCATCGCAGGTAACAATGCGGTTCAAAATTCCTTCATTTGTGTGTCTGTTGAGCAGTGCAAGGCACGTCTCGACGCGTACTTCGCGCTGGCGATCATTGAGTTCGTGGGGCACCCATTTGTCAAGCTTTTTTACCTTGCCAATTTGACACAAATGGACCAATATTGTTTTGACGCTAACGTCGAAAGCTGCTGCTAATTCAGCCGTAGATTGTGTATCATCAGCTTCCAAAATCGCCTTTAATTCGTCATTGTCGACCAAAGCCTTCGGACGACCGCGAGGTTCATTTTTCAGGTCGAAGTTTCCAGAACGGAAGCGAGCAAACCAATAACAGGTGGTGCGTTGGTTTGTAGTGTTAGCTCCGTAAACGTCGTTGATGTTGCGTGCCGCTTATGCCGCGTTGCTGCCACGACGGTATTCATATTCCATAATTACTTGAATTTTTAACGTATCCATCAAATGAATCCAATCTATCCAATCAATAAACAAATGACTACTTTTGGAAAAAAAAACATGTTTTTAAAATAAAATTAATTTGATATTAGAATTCTTAGCCAAACAAAAATTATTTTGATTTGAAATGGCCAGTAAACTAAAAAAACTAAAAAGTATCACCGCTGTGCCGGTCGGAGTGGGGGGTGTTAGGTTTTTTTCGTTACGTAATTTCTGGATTCGGTCTCCACGCTCAAGGCCCGCGATAGAAGCTATGCAATAGCTTAAAAACAAAGAAAAAAAAAATACTGCATAAATAAAATAAATATATAATTATAATTGCATAAGTTGATAAAAAATGCTATGCAATAGCTTTACCGCGGCAGTCTCCGAGTGCCACACGTCTTTTTTTTTTATATTATTTATTTTATTATATTTGGAAAACTTACAGCTAATTACAAGGCATGCTTACTTATTCTAATATAATGAAGGCCAATTACAAGTTCTCACTTACAGTAAAAACGAACAAATTAAGAAGAAAAAAAAATTAAAACTAAGCACTGACACTACATACACGTACATCCAAAAAACATTTCCATGTCTATCTAAGATTCATACAAAATACTCGTAGTTAACAATAGTAGGTAGAATAAATTAATAGTGATTACAAAATTAGAAATTCAACCACCAGAAATGCTCGCGAAAAAGTGATTGCACTGAGTCCGCTTCAATTTACTGATTCTAGTATTAAAAAGGTCGATGTCAACTTGAGGATGAACTGCCCTGCGTCTTGTCCCTGCTGGATGGCCTTTAAAAGGCTCATCAGCAGCTTGATGGCGCAGGCAGTGAAATCGCTGTAGCTTGTTTGAGACTTGTTGCTCTTCGATTTCTGTAGGCGTTGTTGCTGCATGGTGCCGACGCGCGACGCTAACAATCGCTACTGGTTTAGTTTTGTTAGCCTGCGCCTTGCTCTGTGCAGGGACGGCCTGGGGGACTATGTTGGTCCCCTGGGTCGCGGGAGGCTTGGGTTTCTACTAGTTGTTTATGTAGATGTTTATGTAACCCCAAGAAGCTCAAGTTGGTCGGTTATCGGCACGGTTAAACCTCGGAAAGATGGAGCTGGGTGGAATTGGCTCCTTTTGGCGGAAAATAGACACGCTTGGGTCTTAGCAGCATTGAACTTGACCAGATTGGCATCCCCCATTCAGAGACAGCCTGTAAGGACACGTTCAAGCGCTCAACCATTGCCTCCCGGAGAGACCGGATCTGCGGCCCACCAGCTCGTGCGTCGGACACGTATCTCTCAGCAACAGTGCTGTCGTCTGCATACCCAAAGGTACCGGGTTTAAGCAGATCATTAATATGCAGCAAGAACAGTGTTGCCGAAAGCACCGACCCCATCGACAGACGAGCAGCCATCTATGACCACTCGGATAGACCGATCCCTCAGGAAATCTGCGATCCAGTCACACAAACCGGCGCGCGGCGGGCAGACCGAACGAAGGAAGCTTACTAATAAGGCTATCGTGCCAGACCCTGTCGAAGGCCTTCGAGATGTCGAGGGAGACCGCTAGTGCCTCCCCGTGCTTCTCTATGGCCTCATTCCAGATGTGAATGGCATACGCTAGAAGATCCCCAGTTGACCGATTTCGGCGGAATCCGTATTGACGGTCACTAAGAATATCATTCGCTTCTAGGTACGCCAGGAGCTTATGATTCAGCACGCGTTCCATAGTCTTACAGAGTATGGACGTTCCAGTCTCGAACGAAAGGCGAAATAGGCGACCGGCCCGACGTGAGTACCGCCGCGCGACGTGACGTATGACGTATGACGGTATGACGTGTGTGACGTGTGACGTGCGCCGCTTGTGCAGGAGGCGGTCGTGCTGGAGCTGCTGCGCCTGGGCGAGGAGGCGCGCGCGCCGGCCGTGCGCGGGGCCGCGCTGCTGGCCGCCGCCGCCGCCGCGCGCGCTCAGCCGGGGCCCGCGCAGGCCGTGCGCGACGCCCTGGCGCGCGGCCTGGCCCGCTGCCGCGACGAGCCGTGCCGCGCGCTGCGCCTGCGCGCGCTCGGCAACCTGCGCCGCGCCGACAGCGCCGACCTGCTGCTGCAGCACGCCGAGCGCGCCGAGCCGGCGGCGGCGCTGGCGGCGCTGGGCGCGCTGGAGGCCGCGCCGGCCGCCGCGCTGTCGGCGGCGCGCCTGGCCCGGCTGCAGGCGCTGGCGCTGCACGACGACGCAGCGCTGGAGGTGCGCGGCGCGGCGCTGGACCTGCTGGTGCGGCGCCTGGCCGGCGCGCCCACGCCGCTAGCGCACGTGGCGTACGCGCTGCACGCGCGCGGCGAGCACGAGCTGCAGCGCGTGCTGTGGCAGCGCGTGGCGACGCTGGCGCCGGCGCACGCGGAGCTGCGCGCGCTGCGCGGGCGGCTGGAGCCGGCGCTGCGCGGCTGGGAGGCGGCGGCGCTGGGCGGCACGTCGTCGGTGCTGGCCCGCGCGCCGGGCTGGGCGGCGGCGGGCTGGCAGGCCGCGCTGCAGTCGGTGCAGGTGGCGCGCGCAGGCCTGCTGCGACGCGGCGAGGTGCGTCTGCTGGCGCACTCGGACCTCGGCGACAGCTTCGACGCGCTCACCGTGAGTACGCGCTGCCTTCTCCTTCGTTACTCAGATGTGTAACATCAAGTGATCATGAATGATGTTTTACTTCCAGGTAGAAGTGGTGACGCGCGGTCTGGAAGCCTTCGGCGGCAGCGACGGCGACGCCGCGCAGAGCTCGCAGGCGGAGGAGCCGGCCGGCGTGCTGGCGCTGGCGGTGGGCGGCGCGCGGCTGCCTGACATCCCGCTGTTCAACGGACAGGTGGGTGCTGTGCGCCTGGATGGTTTTCTGCTTTAAGGATTGATACAAGACTGCCATCTGAGACGTCCCACTTGAGATCTTCCAAGAAAGACACAGTGCTTCTAATCCGAGCGTAGGTATATTTCGTTCAGAATGGTATCACTGGATACCATCCGTTTCTGGAACTTCACACGGTAATTCATTCTTCTCCGTGAATGCTGGTGAACTTGACTCTCTAGGATGGAATTCTTCGATGGCGTCAGTGGAGGACTCCTTTATTTAATCAAACTATTTAAGCGTTTATTTAACAAATTTACATACATTTGTTATTTGTTTTACGTTACGACGATGCTGAACCGACTATTATCTTTTTGCTTCTCCCATCTGGATCGAATGTTCTGGCGTTTCCTGTGGCGACGAGACGACTATCTGTGCTACCTTTTCGTTCTCTCATAGGAGCGAATGTATGTGTTTACCTGTACCTGTAGCTAGGAGGTGCCTCGAATGTTGCTCTCCCATTCAATGCTAGAGGGTGCTATATGCTGTCGGTTCCTTACCAAAATGACACGTCTGCTTAATGTTGCATCTAATGAAGCAAACACTGTGCGCTGTCCGCAGGCCGAACTGCTGGGCCACGTGTGGGCCGGCACGGCCAGCGAGCCCACGGCCGTGCTGCGCGCGCTGCAGCCGCTGCAGGACAGCAGCCGCGCGGTGCCGCTGCTGGCGGGCGTGCACGCGCGCCTGGAGTCGCGCGCGGCGCTGGCGCTGGCGCTGGACGCGCAGGCGCAGGTGTCGCTGTGGTGGCGCAGCGCGCGCGCCCAGCTGGGCCTGCGCGCCGGGCTGGCGGCCCGGGCGCGCGCGCGCGTGCGCACCGCCTGGGCCGAGCTGCGCGCGCGCGCCGAGCTGCGGGCGGCGCCGCGCCTGCGCATCGCCGCCGACCTGGACTTCTACTCCGGCGTGGCGCTGTGCGTGCGCGTCAGCACGGAGCCGCTGGAGCGCGCGCGCGCCGTGGAGCTGGAGGGCGCGGGGGGCGCGGGGGGCGCGGGGGGCGCGGGGGGCGCGCGCCGCCTGCGCGTGCGGCGCCGGCGGCGCGCGCGCCTGGCCGCCCCGGGGCGCACGCTGGCGCTGGGCCGCCCCAACGACGCCACGTGCCGCACGCTGCGCGCGCACGACGCGGACGCGCAGACGACCGACTGATGCCCTCGCGATCGCGATCCTCTCTCACACCAAAGATCTGACAGATTTTTAAACCAAAAATCTTTTTTTTATTTTATCAAAATATTCATAAAAAACTCTTTCTTGTTTTATTTCTCTACTCGATTAATTACTATACCAATGAAATTAAAAAAGCAAAATGTGATGGAGAAAATGACACAGTCCATGCTGTTAAAATGAATTTTACACAACTATGAAAAAAACAATTTTTTAGGATTGTGGGTTGGAATGTGTTCATACATTGTTCACCACACCAAACACGACCGATCTACACTGAGCGCGGTTCACGTGGTGGGTGCAGGCGGGCTCGGGGCGAAGCTCCCTGACCGCAGTTGCAGCTCCTCGACCCGATACGAAATACGAGCCGGTCATTGTGATAGCAACAATTGCTTTAAATAACTATTTTCATAGCAACAAGTCGCTGCCCTAGTGCTTGAATGGCCAAACGACCAACTTTACCAAAATAGACTTTTTTATATCAAACTATAGCAACCCTTATTACACGCTTTTTAATGTATATATTTTTTAATTTTGTTGGATGTAATTTGCACTATTAGCAAAAATAAAATATCCAAACTCCCTTATAAAAACTGTTTTAAGTGCTTGAATAGTCAAACTCCAAATTATGCTCAAATGTACGCATTCAAATATCAGTCTCTGTTCTTGTTTGTCCAACCTCCGTCGACCGACCAATCACGGTCAAGCATTCCGACGCCATATTGTTTTGGCTATTATTTGTTTCGTTATCGAGATAGCGTGGTTTCTAAGACAAAATTCTGAATTATATTGTTTTTATGCAGTTATAGTAGTTTAAAATGTCAGTAACAACGAAGAAAAAGGATTGTAAATTGAGGGTTTCGGATTTGGAAAGGTACGTTGGAATTTTATTGACTTTCTTTTATTTTAGTGTTTGAAGTTACTTGTATGTTATATACAGGTTGATTGTTACCTTTTCGCATGTAAGACGTGATCAGGTTGTAGAAGTTGTGATAAATGTTTTCCATGCGGGCAAAGTCACGGTAAAAGTTTGCTTACAAAAATAATAACTAATAACTAGGTACCTATTTTTATTTAACCGACTTAAAGAAGAAGGAGTTATCATTGCGGTCCGTATGTGTTGTGTGTAATATTATGTTAGTATAAATGGGTTACTAAACACCTGTTTCAATTTCCATTAATGTATGTATGTCTGTCCACAAATTTCCCAAGCCAAATCTTGTATTCGCATGTTACAGAAAATCTTGTATAAAAATTGAACATACTGTATAGCGTCTATGATGGCAGTTTGGACAAACAAGCACTATACTTGCGCATCATTTTAGAGCTTTATCTCCATGTCATTATGCTCAATCTCCTTACACATAATTTTGTTGGCGACATTTTGGCCAACCTCCAACAATAAAATTAAAAATAATCAGTATTACAATTATTATTTTTAATTACTATTTCAATAATATAAAAAATACTTGTCAGGTTTCTAATTCATAAAAGATTTTGGTAAACTTTTCATTATATCCATACGTAACTTTAAAAAAATGTCTCCTGTAAAATTTGATCAATGGTTGTTTGGCCATTCAAGCACTAAGGCGACGAAGTCGCACGCCTGTAATTGGGTCGCTGACATATTTTACTACAGAGGCGTCGCGACCTCTTCACGAACACCTTCGGCGGTCAGTCTGGGCCGGGTGAGGCCCCGCGCCGAAGGTGTCGACTTAGGCCGTCAATGCGCTGCTCCCAGCTCGGCGGCCTGAGCTCGCAAACTCGGCCCTTACCTTCTCCACGAGACGGTTGACAGATTGAAGTGTCGGGCAGCGAGTTAGCTGCCACAGCCTGCGCAGGCGCCTCTTGTCGGCGACCAGCGCACGTAGTCCCCTCCGCTGGTGGGTGTGGTCGCCACTTCCAAGGCGCATTGCACGCAAGCAGAAACGTAATTTGCAAGTAGCTAAACGTCTGCGGCGGTAGCGATAGGCCGAGTCGGTATTGTGGCCTCAATCCTTTCCGAAAAAATCTTCCAGTCCAATAATTGGCGTGGCGCTGGCGACTTGAGTCGGGTCAGCATCCCCGATAAGACAACGAGTACAGGCTGGTGATCTGATTGTAACTCGTCGTCGATCGCTTGCTGCGTGATCTGACAGATTAGCCCTCGATGGACCACGATGTCCAGCACGTCGGGCATGTATGTACAGGCTGCTGTCGGGATAATGGGTGGGCGTCTCTGTGCCAGACACCTTGAAGCGTCGTCAGGGAAGAGCCGTCTGTCTCCCCCGGTATTCGTGGTGTGTGAGTTCCACGCCGGTTGCTTGGAATTCAAGTCGATTAGAGAGAGAGATTGAGTAGATTGCGCCATTAGCGCCCGCACCTCTGCCGAATCTAGTTTCGTTGCGGGCGCTTTGTAGCAGGCGTAGATGTCTATGTCTTCGCCGACGACGTGCAGCTGCACACCCAGCGTGTACAAGTTCTGCAGCGACAACAGGGGGAGTTCCTGATGGACGACCCTTTGCCGTACCAGTACTGCCAGACCACGGTACGTTTGGTTCAGAGCCGACCGCTCATCTTTCCTATAAGTGAGGTAACCCGGAAACCTAATCCTGTCCTCAGGTCCCAGGTGCGTATCACTTATAAGCTCCACGTCGATATTACCTAGAGACCTTAGGTTTGAGGCCGCGAGCATTCCAGTGGAACACCCTCAACGGCTTACCCATTATAGAGGGTGAATTAATATCAAAGAAAAAAAAAAATAACACCGAAACAGAATCAAAATGTATGGGGTGTAATTTCCTAGAACTATGAAATTTGGCAAGTAATACCGTCATGTACTACGATTAAAGGGAAATGTCTAAAAACTATACATTTGTAATTAAATCATAAAAAAATATAGTCTTTATTTAAAGTGAGTAAACAATCACAGAGATTAAGCAACGGTATACGCGGTTGTAATTACCACTAATTAGATTCAAATCTACGACAAAATTTAATAATAGGTCTTTACCTATGAAATTGCCGTTTTGTATGAAAAAATTTAAACGATTTTTTTTCATGTATTTTTTATTTGTATTAATCGAAGTAATCACCCATGCAATCAATGCATCTTTGCCAACGCAGTGGCAGTTTATTGATGCCCTTCTTAAAGAAATCAGCTGGACGGGAGGCAACAAATTCTTCAAAGGCATTTTGTACTGCCTCTCGGGTATTGAATTTTTTTCCCGCCAAGAAGTTATCCAAATTCTGGAAAAAGTAGTAGTCTGTAGGCGCAAGGTCTGGTGAGTAGGGCGGATGACGGAGAGCTTCCAACCCCAGTTCTTGCAACTTGGAGACCGTCTGCTGTGCAGTATGAGGTCGCGCGTTGTCGTGCAGGAGCAGCGGAGACGAGCGATTGACCAATGCTGGTTGGAGATGTGCCAGCTTCTCCATCATTGTGTTCAGTTCTTCACAGTACACATCTGAAGTAATGCTCACCCCGTTTGGTAAGAAGCTGTGATGAATCACACCGGCGCTAGACCACCAAACAGTGACCATCACTTTTCTAGGGGTAAGTTTTCGTTTAGGGCATTGTTTAGGTGCTGAACCAGGATCCAACCAACTTGCTGAGCGCTTGCGGTTATCAAACAGAATCCATTTTTCATCGCAGGTAACAATGCGGTTCAAAATTCCTTCATTTGTGTGTCTGTTGAGCAGTGCAAGGCACGTCTCGACGCGTACTTCGCGCTGGCGATCATTGAGTTCGTGGGGCACCCATTTGTCAAGCTTTTTTACCTTGCCAATTTGACACAAATGGACCAATATTGTTTTGACGCTAACGTCGAAAGCTGCTGCTAATTCAGCCGTAGATTGTGTATCATCAGCTTCCACAATCGCCTTTAATTCGTCATTGTCGACCAAAGCCTTCGGACGACCGCGAGGTTCATTTTTCAGGTCGAAGTTTCCAGAACGGAAGCGAGCAAACCAATAACAGGTGGTGCGTTGGTTTGTAGTGTTAGCTCCGTAAACGTCGTTGATGTTGCGTGCCGCTTATGCCGCGTTGCTGCCACGACGGTATTCATATTCCATAATTACTTGAATTTTTAACGTATCCATCAAATGAATCCAATCTATCCAATCAATAAACAAATGACTACTTTTGGAAAAAAAAACATGTTTTTAAAATAAAATTAATTTGATATTAGAATTCTTAGCCAAACAAAAATTATTTTGATTTGAAATGGCCAGTAAACTAAAAAAACTAAAAAGTATCACCGCTGTGCCGGTCGGAGTGGGGGGTGTTAGGTTTTTTTCGTTACGTAATTTCTGGATTCGGTCTCCACGCTCAAGGCCCGCGATAGAAGCTATGCAATAGCTTAAAAACAAAGAAAAAAAAAATACTGCATAAATAAAATAAATATATAATTATAATTGCATAAGTTGATAAAAAATGCTATGCAATAGCTTTACCGCGGCAGTCTCCGAGTGCCACACGTCTTTTTTTTTTATATTATTTATTTTATTATATTTGGAAAACTTACAGCTAATTACAAGGCATGCTTACTTATTCTAATATAATGAAGGCCAATTACAAGTTCTCACTTACAGTAAAAACGAACAAATTAAGAAGAAAAAAAAATTAAAACTAAGCACTGACACTACATACACGTACATCCAAAAAACATTTCCATGTCTATCTAAGATTCATACAAAATACTCGTAGTTAACAATAGTAGGTAGAATAAATTAATAGTGATTACAAAATTAGAAATTCAACCACCAGAAATGCTCGCGAAAAAGTGATTGCACTGAGTCCGCTTCAATTTACTGATTCTAGTATTAAAAAGGTCGATGTCAACTTGAGGATGAACTGCCCTGCGTCTTGTCCCTGCTGGATGGCCTTTAAAAGGCTCATCAGCAGCTTGATGGCGCAGGCAGTGAAATCGCTGTAGCTTGTTTGAGACTTGTTGCTCTTCGATTTCTGTAGGCGTTGTTGCTGCATGGTGCCGACGCGCGACGCTAACAATCGCTACTGGTTTAGTTTTGTTAGCCTGCGCCTTGCTCTGTGCAGGGACGGCCTGGGGGACTATGTTGGTCCCCTGGGTCGCGGGAGGCTTGGGTTTCTACTAGTTGTTTATGTAGATGTTTATGTAACCCCAAGAAGCTCAAGTTGGTCGGTTATCGGCACGGTTAAACCTCGGAAAGATGGAGCTGGGTGGAATTGGCTCCTTTTGGCGGAAAATAGACACGCTTGGGTCTTAGCAGCATTGAACTTGACCAGATTGGCATCCCCCATTCAGAGACAGCCTGTAAGGACACGTTCAAGCGCTCAACCATTGCCTCCCGGAGAGACCGGATCTGCGGCCCACCAGCTCGTGCGTCGGACACGTATCTCTCAGCAACAGTGCTGTCGTCTGCATACCCAAAGGTACCGGGTTTAAGCAGATCATTAATATGCAGCAAGAACAGTGTTGCCGAAAGCACCGACCCCATCGACAGACGAGCAGCCATCTATGACCACTCGGATAGACCGATCCCTCAGGAAATCTGCGATCCAGTCACACAAACCGGCGCGCGGCGGGCAGACCGAACGAAGGAAGCTTACTAATAAGGCTATCGTGCCAGACCCTGTCGAAGGCCTTCGAGATGTCGAGGGAGACCGCTAGTGCCTCCCCGTGCTTCTCTATGGCCTCATTCCAGATGTGAATGGCATACGCTAGAAGATCCCCAGTTGACCGATTTCGGCGGAATCCGTATTGACGGTCACTAAGAATATCATTCGCTTCTAGGTACGCCAGGAGCTTATGATTCAGCACGCGTTCCATAGTCTTACAGAGTATGGACGTTCCAGTCTCGAACGAAAGGCGAAATAGGCGACCGGCCCGACGTGAGTACCGCCGCGCGACGTGACGTATGACGTATGACGGTATGACGTGTGTGACGTGTGACGTGCGCCGCTTGTGCAGGAGGCGGTCGTGCTGGAGCTGCTGCGCCTGGGCGAGGAGGCGCGCGCGCCGGCCGTGCGCGGGGCCGCGCTGCTGGCCGCCGCCGCCGCCGCGCGCGCTCAGCCGGGGCCCGCGCAGGCCGTGCGCGACGCCCTGGCGCGCGGCCTGGCCCGCTGCCGCGACGAGCCGTGCCGCGCGCTGCGCCTGCGCTCGCTCGGCAACCTGCGCCGCGCCGACAGCGCCGACCTGCTGCTGCAGCACGCCGAGCGCGCCGAGCCGGCGGCGGCGCTGGCGGCGCTGGGCGCGCTGGAGGCCGCGCCGGCCGCCGCGCTGTCGGCGGCGCGCCTGGCCCGGCTGCAGGCGCTGGCGCTGCACGACGACGCAGCGCTGGAGGTGCGCGGCGCGGCGCTGGACCTGCTGGTGCGGCGCCTGGCCGGCGCGCCCACGCCGCTAGCGCACGTGGCGTACGCGCTGCACGCGCGCGGCGAGCACGAGCTGCAGCGCGTGCTGTGGCAGCGCGTGGCGACGCTGGCGCCGGCGCACGCGGAGCTGCGCGCGCTGCGCGGGCGGCTGGAGCCGGCGCTGCGCGGCTGGGAGGCGGCGGCGCTGGGCGGCACGTCGTCGGTGCTGGCCCGCGCGCCGGGCTGGGCGGCGGCGGGCTGGCAGGCCGCGCTGCAGTCGGTGCAGGTGGCGCGCGCAGGCCTGCTGCGACGCGGCGAGGTGCGTCTGCTGGCGCACTCGGACCTCGGCGACAGCTTCGACGCGCTCACCGTGAGTACGCGCTGCCTTCTCCTTCGTTACTCAGATGTGTAACATCAAGTGATCATGAATGATGTTTTACTTCCAGGTAGAAGTGGTGACGCGCGGTCTGGAAGCCTTCGGCGGCAGCGACGGCGACGCCGCGCAGAGCTCGCAGGCGGAGGAGCCGGCCGGCGTGCTGGCGCTGGCGGTGGGCGGCGCGCGGCTGCCTGACATCCCGCTGTTCAACGGACAGGTGGGTGCTGTGCGCCTGGATGGTTTTCTGCTTTAAGGATTGATACAAGACTGCCATCTGAGACGTCCCACTTGAGATCTTCCAAGAAAGACACAGTGCTTCTAATCCGAGCGTAGGTATATTTCGTTCAGAATGGTATCACTGGATACCATCCGTTTCTGGAACTTCACACGGTAATTCATTCTTCTCCGTGAATGCTGGTGAACTTGACTCTCTAGGATGGAATTCTTCGATGGCGTCAGTGGAGGACTCCTTTATTTAATCAAACTATTTAAGCGTTTATTTAACAAATTTACATACATTTGTTATTTGTTTTACGTTACGACGATGCTGAACCGACTATTATCTTTTTGCTTCTCCCATCTGGATCGAATGTTCTGGCGTTTCCTGTGGCGACGAGACGACTATCTGTGCTACCTTTTCGTTCTCTCATAGGAGCGAATGTATGTGTTTACCTGTACCTGTAGCTAGGAGGTGCCTCGAATGTTGCTCTCCCATTCAATGCTAGAGGGTGCTATATGCTGTCGGTTCCTTACCAAAATGACACGTCTGCTTAATGTTGCATCTAATGAAGCAAACACTGTGCGCTGTCCGCAGGCCGAACTGCTGGGCCACGTGTGGGCCGGCACGGCCAGCGAGCCCACGGCCGTGCTGCGCGCGCTGCAGCCGCTGCAGGACAGCAGCCGCGCGGTGCCGCTGCTGGCGGGCGTGCACGCGCGCCTGGAGTCGCGCGCGGCGCTGGCGCTGGCGCTGGACGCGCAGGCGCAGGTGTCGCTGTGGTGGCGCAGCGCGCGCGCCCAGCTGGGCCTGCGCGCCGGGCTGGCGGCCCGGGCGCGCGCGCGCGTGCGCACCGCCTGGGCCGAGCTGCGCGCGCGCGCCGAGCTGCGGGCGGCGCCGCGCCTGCGCATCGCCGCCGACCTGGACTTCTACTCCGGCGTGGCGCTGTGCGTGCGCGTCAGCACGGAGCCGCTGGAGCGCGCGCGCGCCGTGGAGCTGGAGGGCGCGGGGGGCGCGGGGGGCGCGCGCCGCCTGCGCGTGCGGCGCCGGCGGCGCGCGCGCCTGGCCGCCCCGGGGCGCACGCTGGCGCTGGGCCGCCCCAACGACGCCACGTGCCGCACGCTGCGCGCGCACGACGCGGACGCGCAGACGACCGACTGATGCCCTCGCGATCGCGATCCTCTCTCACACCAAAGATCTGACAGATTTTTAAACCAAAAATCTTTTTTTTATTTTATCAAAATATTCATAAAAAACTCTTTCTTGTTTTATTTCTCTACTCGATTAATTACTATACCAATGAAATTAAAAAAGCAAAATGTGATGGAGAAAATGACACAGTCCATGCTGTTAAAATGAATTTTACACAACTATGAAAAAAACAATTTTTTAGGATTGTGGGTTGGAATGTGTTCATACATTGTTCACCACACCAAACACGACCGATCTACACTGAGCGCGGTTCACGTGGTGGGTGCAGGCGGGCTCGGGGCGAAGCTCCCTGACCGCAGTTGCAGCTCCTCGACCCGATACGAAATACGAGCCGGTCATTGTGATAGCAACAATTGCTTTAAATAACTATTTTCATAGCAACAAGTTAGTCGCACGCCTGTAATTGGGTCGCTGACATATTTTACTACAGAGGCGTCGCGACCTCTTCACGAACACCTTCGGCGGTCAGTCTGGGCCGGGTGAGGCCCCGCGCCGAAGGTGTCGACTTAGGCCGTCAATGCGCTGCTCCCAGCTCGGCGGCCTGAGCTCGCAAACTCGGCCCTTACCTTCTCCACGAGACGGTTGACAGATTGAAGTGTCGGGCAGCGAGTTAGCTGCCACAGCCTGCGCAGGCGCCTCTTGTCGGCGACCAGCGCACGTAGTCCCCTCCGCTGGTGGGTGTGGTCGCCACTTCCAAGGCGCATTGCACGCAAGCAGAAACGTAATTTGCAAGTAGCTAAACGTCTGCGGCGGTAGCGATAGGCCGAGTCGGTATTGTGGCCTCAATCCTTTCCGAAAAAATCTTCCAGTCCAATAATTGGCGTGGCGCTGGCGACTTGAGTCGGGTCAGCATCCCCGATAAGACAACGAGTACAGGCTGGTGATCTGATTGTAACTCGTCGTCGATCGCTTGCTGCGTGATCTGACAGATTAGCCCTCGATGGACCACGATGTCCAGCACGTCGGGCATGTATGTACAGGCTGCTGTCGGGATAATGGGTGGGCGTCTCTGTGCCAGACACCTTGAAGCGTCGTCAGGGAAGAGCCGTCTGTCTCCCCCGGTATTCGTGGTGTGTGAGTTCCACGCCGGTTGCTTGGAATTCAAGTCGATTAGAGAGAGAGATTGAGTAGATTGCGCCATTAGCGCCCGCACCTCTGCCGAATCTAGTTTCGTTGCGGGCGCTTTGTAGCAGGCGTAGATGTCTATGTCTTCGCCGACGACGTGCAGCTGCACACCCAGCGTGTACAAGTTCTGCAGCGACAACAGGGGGAGTTCCTGATGGACGACCCTTTGCCGTACCAGTACTGCCAGACCACGGTACGTTTGGTTCAGAGCCGACCGCTCATCTTTCCTATAAGTGAGGTAACCCGGAAACCTAATCCTGTCCTCAGGTCCCAGGTGCGTATCACTTATAAGCTCCACGTCGATATTACCTAGAGACCTTAGGTTTGAGGCCGCGAGCATTCCAGTGGAACACCCTCAACGGCTTACCCATTATAGAGGGTGAATTAATATCAAAGAAAAAAAAAAATAACACCGAAACAGAATCAAAATGTATGGGGTGTAATTTCCTAGAACTATGAAATTTGGCAAGTAATACCGTCATGTACTACGATTAAAGGGAAATGTCTAAAAACTATACATTTGTAATTAAATCATAAAAAAATATAGTCTTTATTTAAAGTGAGTAAACAATCACAGAGATTAAGCAACGGTATACGCGGTTGTAATTACCACTAATTAGATTCAAATCTACGACAAAATTTAATAATAGGTCTTTACCTATGAAATTGCCGTTTTGTATGAAAAAATTTAAACGATTTTTTTTCATGTATTTTTTATTTGTATTAATCGAAGTAATCACCCATGCAATCAATGCATCTTTGCCAACGCAGTGGCAGTTTATTGATGCCCTTCTTAAAGAAATCAGCTGGACGGGAGGCAACAAATTCTTCAAAGGCATTTTGTACTGCCTCTCGGGTATTGAATTTTTTTCCCGCCAAGAAGTTATCCAAATTCTGGAAAAAGTAGTAGTCTGTAGGCGCAAGGTCTGGTGAGTAGGGCGGATGACGGAGAGCTTCCAACCCCAGTTCTTGCAACTTGGAGACCGTCTGCTGTGCAGTATGAGGTCGCGCGTTGTCGTGCAGGAGCAGCGGAGACGAGCGATTGACCAATGCTGGTTGGAGATGTGCCAGCTTCTCCATCATTGTGTTCAGTTCTTCACAGTACACATCTGAAGTAATGCTCACCCCGTTTGGTAAGAAGCTGTGATGAATCACACCGGCGCTAGACCACCAAACAGTGACCATCACTTTTCTAGGGGTAAGTTTTCGTTTAGGGCATTGTTTAGGTGCTGAACCAGGATCCAACCAACTTGCTGAGCGCTTGCGGTTATCAAACAGAATCCATTTTTCATCGCAGGTAACAATGCGGTTCAAAATTCCTTCATTTGTGTGTCTGTTGAGCAGTGCAAGGCACGTCTCGACGCGTACTTCGCGCTGGCGATCATTGAGTTCGTGGGGCACCCATTTGTCAAGCTTTTTTACCTTGCCAATTTGACACAAATGGACCAATATTGTTTTGACGCTAACGTCGAAAGCTGCTGCTAATTCAGCCGTAGATTGTGTATCATCAGCTTCCAAAATCGCCTTTAATTCGTCATTGTCGACCAAAGCCTTCGGACGACCGCGAGGTTCATTTTTCAGGTCGAAGTTTCCAGAACGGAAGCGAGCAAACCAATAACAGGTGGTGCGTTGGTTTGTAGTGTTAGCTCCGTAAACGTCGTTGATGTTGCGTGCCGCTTATGCCGCGTTGCTGCCACGACGGTATTCATATTCCATAATTACTTGAATTTTTAACGTATCCATCAAATGAATCCAATCTATCCAATCAATAAACAAATGACTACTTTTGGAAAAAAAAACATGTTTTTAAAATAAAATTAATTTGATATTAGAATTCTTAGCCAAACAAAAATTATTTTGATTTGAAATGGCCAGTAAACTAAAAAAACTAAAAAGTATCACCGCTGTGCCGGTCGGAGTGGGGGGTGTTAGGTTTTTTTCGTTACGTAATTTCTGGATTCGGTCTCCACGCTCAAGGCCCGCGATAGAAGCTATGCAATAGCTTAAAAACAAAGAAAAAAAAAATACTGCATAAATAAAATAAATATATAATTATAATTGCATAAGTTGATAAAAAATGCTATGCAATAGCTTTACCGCGGCAGTCTCCGAGTGCCACACGTCTTTTTTTTTTATATTATTTATTTTATTATATTTGGAAAACTTACAGCTAATTACAAGGCATGCTTACTTATTCTAATATAATGAAGGCCAATTACAAGTTCTCACTTACAGTAAAAACGAACAAATTAAGAAGAAAAAAAAATTAAAACTAAGCACTGACACTACATACACGTACATCCAAAAAACATTTCCATGTCTATCTAAGATTCATACAAAATACTCGTAGTTAACAATAGTAGGTAGAATAAATTAATAGTGATTACAAAATTAGAAATTCAACCACCAGAAATGCTCGCGAAAAAGTGATTGCACTGAGTCCGCTTCAATTTACTGATTCTAGTATTAAAAAGGTCGATGTCAACTTGAGGATGAACTGCCCTGCGTCTTGTCCCTGCTGGATGGCCTTTAAAAGGCTCATCAGCAGCTTGATGGCGCAGGCAGTGAAATCGCTGTAGCTTGTTTGAGACTTGTTGCTCTTCGATTTCTGTAGGCGTTGTTGCTGCATGGTGCCGACGCGCGACGCTAACAATCGCTACTGGTTTAGTTTTGTTAGCCTGCGCCTTGCTCTGTGCAGGGACGGCCTGGGGGACTATGTTGGTCCCCTGGGTCGCGGGAGGCTTGGGTTTCTACTAGTTGTTTATGTAGATGTTTATGTAACCCCAAGAAGCTCAAGTTGGTCGGTTATCGGCACGGTTAAACCTCGGAAAGATGGAGCTGGGTGGAATTGGCTCCTTTTGGCGGAAAATAGACACGCTTGGGTCTTAGCAGCATTGAACTTGACCAGATTGGCATCCCCCATTCAGAGACAGCCTGTAAGGACACGTTCAAGCGCTCAACCATTGCCTCCCGGAGAGACCGGATCTGCGGCCCACCAGCTCGTGCGTCGGACACGTATCTCTCAGCAACAGTGCTGTCGTCTGCATACCCAAAGGTACCGGGTTTAAGCAGATCATTAATATGCAGCAAGAACAGTGTTGCCGAAAGCACCGACCCCATCGACAGACGAGCAGCCATCTATGACCACTCGGATAGACCGATCCCTCAGGAAATCTGCGATCCAGTCACACAAACCGGCGCGCGGCGGGCAGACCGAACGAAGGAAGCTTACTAATAAGGCTATCGTGCCAGACCCTGTCGAAGGCCTTCGAGATGTCGAGGGAGACCGCTAGTGCCTCCCCGTGCTTCTCTATGGCCTCATTCCAGATGTGAATGGCATACGCTAGAAGATCCCCAGTTGACCGATTTCGGCGGAATCCGTATTGACGGTCACTAAGAATATCATTCGCTTCTAGGTACGCCAGGAGCTTATGATTCAGCACGCGTTCCATAGTCTTACAGAGTATGGACGTTCCAGTCTCGAACGAAAGGCGAAATAGGCGACCGGCCCGACGTGAGTACCGCCGCGCGACGTGACGTATGACGTATGACGGTATGACGTGTGTGACGTGTGACGTGCGCCGCTTGTGCAGGAGGCGGTCGTGCTGGAGCTGCTGCGCCTGGGCGAGGAGGCGCGCGCGCCGGCCGTGCGCGGGGCCGCGCTGCTGGCCGCCGCCGCCGCCGCGCGCGCTCAGCCGGGGCCCGCGCAGGCCGTGCGCGACGCCCTGGCGCGCGGCCTGGCCCGCTGCCGCGACGAGCCGTGCCGCGCGCTGCGCCTGCGCGCGCTCGGCAACCTGCGCCGCGCCGACAGCGCCGACCTGCTGCTGCAGCACGCCGAGCGCGCCGAGCCGGCGGCGGCGCTGGCGGCGCTGGGCGCGCTGGAGGCCGCGCCGGCCGCCGCGCTGTCGGCGGCGCGCCTGGCCCGGCTGCAGGCGCTGGCGCTGCACGACGACGCAGCGCTGGAGGTGCGCGGCGCGGCGCTGGACCTGCTGGTGCGGCGCCTGGCCGGCGCGCCCACGCCGCTAGCGCACGTGGCGTACGCGCTGCACGCGCGCGGCGAGCACGAGCTGCAGCGCGTGCTGTGGCAGCGCGTGGCGACGCTGGCGCCGGCGCACGCGGAGCTGCGCGCGCTGCGCGGGCGGCTGGAGCCGGCGCTGCGCGGCTGGGAGGCGGCGGCGCTGGGCGGCACGTCGTCGGTGCTGGCCCGCGCGCCGGGCTGGGCGGCGGCGGGCTGGCAGGCCGCGCTGCAGTCGGTGCAGGTGGCGCGCGCAGGCCTGCTGCGACGCGGCGAGGTGCGTCTGCTGGCGCACTCGGACCTCGGCGACAGCTTCGACGCGCTCACCGTGAGTACGCGCTGCCTTCTCCTTCGTTACTCAGATGTGTAACATCAAGTGATCATGAATGATGTTTTACTTCCAGGTAGAAGTGGTGACGCGCGGTCTGGAAGCCTTCGGCGGCAGCGACGGCGACGCCGCGCAGAGCTCGCAGGCGGAGGAGCCGGCCGGCGTGCTGGCGCTGGCGGTGGGCGGCGCGCGGCTGCCTGACATCCCGCTGTTCAACGGACAGGTGGGTGCTGTGCGCCTGGATGGTTTTCTGCTTTAAGGATTGATACAAGACTGCCATCTGAGACGTCCCACTTGAGATCTTCCAAGAAAGACACAGTGCTTCTAATCCGAGCGTAGGTATATTTCGTTCAGAATGGTATCACTGGATACCATCCGTTTCTGGAACTTCACACGGTAATTCATTCTTCTCCGTGAATGCTGGTGAACTTGACTCTCTAGGATGGAATTCTTCGATGGCGTCAGTGGAGGACTCCTTTATTTAATCAAACTATTTAAGCGTTTATTTAACAAATTTACATACATTTGTTATTTGTTTTACGTTACGACGATGCTGAACCGACTATTATCTTTTTGCTTCTCCCATCTGGATCGAATGTTCTGGCGTTTCCTGTGGCGACGAGACGACTATCTGTGCTACCTTTTCGTTCTCTCATAGGAGCGAATGTATGTGTTTACCTGTACCTGTAGCTAGGAGGTGCCTCGAATGTTGCTCTCCCATTCAATGCTAGAGGGTGCTATATGCTGTCGGTTCCTTACCAAAATGACACGTCTGCTTAATGTTGCATCTAATGAAGCAAACACTGTGCGCTGTCCGCAGGCCGAACTGCTGGGCCACGTGTGGGCCGGCACGGCCAGCGAGCCCACGGCCGTGCTGCGCGCGCTGCAGCCGCTGCAGGACAGCAGCCGCGCGGTGCCGCTGCTGGCGGGCGTGCACGCGCGCCTGGAGTCGCGCGCGGCGCTGGCGCTGGCGCTGGACGCGCAGGCGCAGGTGTCGCTGTGGTGGCGCAGCGCGCGCGCCCAGCTGGGCCTGCGCGCCGGGCTGGCGGCCCGGGCGCGCGCGCGCGTGCGCACCGCCTGGGCCGAGCTGCGCGCGCGCGCCGAGCTGCGGGCGGCGCCGCGCCTGCGCATCGCCGCCGACCTGGACTTCTACTCCGGCGTGGCGCTGTGCGTGCGCGTCAGCACGGAGCCGCTGGAGCGCGCGCGCGCCGTGGAGCTGGAGGGCGCGGGGGGCGCGGGGGGCGCGGGGGGCGCGCGCCGCCTGCGCGTGCGGCGCCGGCGGCGCGCGCGCCTGGCCGCCCCGGGGCGCACGCTGGCGCTGGGCCGGCAGGAAATCTGCGATCCAGTCACACAAACCGGCGGGCAGACCGAACGAAGGAAGCTTACTAATAAGGCTATCGTGCCAGACCCTGTCGAAGGCCTTCGAGATGTCGAGGGAGACCGCTAGTGCCTCCCCGTGCTTCTCTATGGCCTCATTCCAGATGTGAATGGCATACGCTAGAAGATCCCCAGTTGACCGATTTCGGCGGAACCCGTATTGACGGTCACTAAGAATATCATTCGCTTCTAGGTACGCCAGGAGCTTATGATTCAGCACGCGTTCCATAGTCTTACAGAGTATGGACGTTACCGAGATGGGTCTATAATTCGACGGGTCAGCTTGACTACCCTTCTTGGGCACGGGCGAAATAGGCGTGTCAAGATCGGAGACAACTCAGGCGCACAAGTCTTCAGAACAGTTTCCGGTATCCCGTCGGGACCACTAGCCTTGTTCACGTCTCGGTTACGCAGTACCCTACGGACGTCTTTCTGATGAATGCGAATGTTTGACATACTCGACTCGCATCCACCAGGAGAAGCAGGGGGCGCCGCGCCACCAGGATCCAGACGTGAAGGTTCCGCAAACAAGGAAGCAAAGAAATTCGCTTTCTCCTCAGGGGAGTGGGCCAGCGTCCCGTCGGTTCTCAGCAGTGGTGGTAGTGAGGGGCGGCAGAAGTTCGATTCGACCGACTTAGCCAGGGACCAAAAAGCCTTACTACCTGCTGGGTATGAAGCAAGTTTGTTCCCTATTCGGCTAATGTAGTTAAACCGAGCCCTCCGCAACACTTTCTTGCAGGACTTGGCAACCCTGTTGAAGGCTCTCTTCTTCCGACTCACGTCATTTGCTTTGCGCGTACGAGCGTCGACCCATGCCAGGTAGGTACGCCGCGTGCTTAAGCGCATCAGCGCGATTGCACTCGGCACCAATCCAAGGACGAGTTTCGCCAGATGTGCCCGTTGGCTTCGGCGATTGAGCCGAAATTCGGCTCCGCTTATATACGGCCCGTTGTTACCTTAACGGCGACCGTGATTTTTACTCATTTTGCCTATAATTTTCATTTCGAGCCGAAACCTTTGGAGCCTTTATTTATTGTTTTTATGTAAAAAATCCCTTACAATATACTTATACATTTCTGGATGCGTCATTGTTTTTGTAAAACAGGTTTTGGGTCAACACCTTTATTTTGACACTAATTTCAAAACAATATAAACAAAAAACCGCGTTTTCAACTTACGTAATTACTTAAGTACTTACAATGCAAAAACTTTACTTTAAAATTTCCTTACAAAATGTTAAAATACGATCATATTAGAGTGTTATTAGATCTAGCATACACAAATAATACTCGTAAAACTAATTAGAAAGTGATTAGAACATAAACTATCTAAATCCTAAGTTCTAAATTAGTACCCTAACTAAACATTGAATTATCATTGTTCACGCACCAAACGCGTGAGCATGTGGACGGGTGACAACGGCGGCTGAGGCGCGGGCGCGGGGCCAGCGAGCTGCGCGCGGCTAGCGACGAGCGGCGGCGGCGGCGGGGACCACTTCACGATCAGACGGCTTCCACGACACTCGCGTCCCCCTCAAACAACGATTCTGTACCGCTACTTATTTTCATTGTTTTAATATAATTATTAATCGAGTATACAGTCCACTCATTTCATCATCTCCCTGAGCTCCTGAGAACGATCATGAACATGGTCCATCTACCGGGAAACATCCAGGAATAAACAAGAATAAGGAGTCTTCAAGTAAACCGTTGGAAAGGATTTGAATGTCAACCGTCATCGATCAGAAAAATCGCCGTTGCAGTTTGAAGAAGTCGACTAAGTGAAACGGTTAAGGACCTCTGTGAGTTCGTTCCAATTATTTGCCTTTTTTCCTATTCATCCATTTCACTTATTAGTGTGTTTTAAATTCAAATATTCTTCCCACTTTCGCTTACTTCGCCTTTATTAAGACAGACAGGTTGATTGTAGCATTCCATCTATTAAAAGCAGTGTTACAGTAATTCGCAATCGCTTTATCGCGCATGTTTTTAACGTGCTAATTAGTAACTATAACGGGTTTAGTCAGTGCACCGTACCTGCAGACCGGTTGCGTTCGTGTACGGTGACTCACCTCCTTTGTTCTGCCATCAGCTGTGCTTGCTACCGACTTAGTTTTTTTATGCAACTTAACGGTTAATTAGTCAGCTGGCTGTTCTTTTGAATTGATTTATTCGATAGCTTGCTACTTGCTTTGATAGTTTTACTTTAAAATAAACCGTTTTTTCTTTTGCTTTGAATTAATTTAAAGTCTTAAAAGTTTTTAAAGTCTTTTCATTTCTCAAATTTAAGTGCAACATGGATATTGATAAATTAGTAAAACAGCGCAGTGGCATTAAAGCGAAGCTTACCAACTTTGAAAAGTATATTAATGTTCTTTCTTCTTCAAAGCTTATATCCGAACTTCAACAGATTGATTTAGAAGGCCGCTTGAGCAAATTTGAAGCTGTATACGATATTTTCGATGCATTACAGATGGAGATCGAGTTAGCGTCGGCGAAACCCGAAGACGAGTACGTGGAACGATATCAGATTGAAGAACGGTACCACACATTGATTGCCAAGGCGCGCAGCCAGCTCCAGACCGGCAGTGCTGAGCGTGAGGGTTCGGAGACGGGCACTACAATGGACTCGAAACCAGGTGCATCGTTTAAAAATAACTTTGTTCGCTTACCCAAAATTAATTTACCGCAATTTGACGGGAGTTACCAGCACTGGCTAGAATTTAGAGATACCTTCATTTCTTTAATACATAGCAGCGATTGTATCGATGGCATAAATAAGTTCCACTATCTTCGTGCATCCCTGAAGGGTCGTGCGTCCGAAGTAATTAAAAATATTGATTTTAAGAGTGAAAATTACGTAATCGCTTGGGATTTATTATGTGATCGCTACAATAACAATCGCCTTTTAATTAATAATCATGTGCAGGCTCTATTCGATGTAGAACCGATAATGAAGGAATCATCGTCTTCTTTGCGGCGTCTTATTGATGTCATAAATAAAAATTTACGGGCACTTAAGACCTTAAAAGAGCCCACAGAGTATTGGGATACTCTTATAATATTTATGATGTCTAGAAAGTTAGATTTAAATACAAACCGAAAATGGGAAGAGTACCGCAATGCATTGTCTGAATCTCCTACTTTGTCGAAATTAATTTCATTTATTAATGGTAGGGCTGATCTCTTAGAAACACTAGAGGCTAATCAAAATAAGTCAAGCACTAGTGTGAATAATAAACAAAAAACTTTTATTATTTCAAGTAACACAGAGAATCAGAATAGCAAAGAAAGCCTGAATGGTAAGTTGGAAAATAAAAAAACAATTAATAACAATTTACAAAACAAATTAAAGTGTCCATTGCGTTCTAACGATCATCTTTTATATACTTGTGATTTATTTAAAAGTTTACCTACTGAATCACGAATACAAAAGGCTAAAGAATTACATGTCTGTCTAAATTGTTTGCGCTCCAGTCATGTAACCAAGAAATGTCGATTAGCTGGTTGTAAATATTGCAAATCCAGGCACAACACTCTCTTGCATGTTGAACTGACTGAGCAGCCTTATCAAGACCCAATGCCTTCAGCGTCAAATAGTGTCGCCTTACCAATCGATACTTCAAATAGTGTCGTCTTATCAGCTGATACTATACACCATACTAGTACATCCAATGTATTACTGTCCACAGCTATCGTGAAAGCGGTGAGCAACAGCGGTGAAAGAGTCAACGCTCGAGTGCTGCTTGACAACGGCAGCACTGCCAACTTTATGACGGAGAGCCTCTGCACCAAACTGGAATTGTTCCGACGAAAAACTACATCCACTGTCACGGGTATCAACCAACAGTCTTCCTACAGTACACAGTCTTGCAATCTAAATATTGAGTCTTGTAATGGTGACTATAGGATTAATTTGGACTGCCTTATTTTACCTGAGATAACTAAACGTTTGCCATCCGCTTACGTCGATACTACGAATATTCTTATTCCGTCAAGTCTTCATTTAGCAGACCCTACATTTAATATTCCTACTGTCATTGACATTTTAGTAGGCGCAGAAATATTTTGGAGCGTTATAGGCACTACTACCATTGATTTAGGCAAACGTATGCCTAAGCTATATGAAACCAAGTTTGGTTGGATAGTGTCCGGTCCAGTTTCTCAGCATCGTTCGTCTTCTAAAAAGGGCTCACATTTTTGTAATTTTGCCCACTCAACCGAACAACCTGATTTGACAAGGTTTTGGGAGCTGGACTCCATCTCTCCGAAGCACGCCCTGTCCCAAGAGGAACGGGATTGTGAATTAAGTTTCAAACAAAAAACCATTCGTAATGATAGCGGTAAATTTATTGTTACTATGCCTTTGAAAGCCGATCCAAGCGTATTAGGCGACTCGTACAATATGGCTAAACACCGTTTTCTTTCGCTAGAACGTCGCTTTCAACGGGAGCCAGAATTCAAGGCCAGATACATCGATTTCATGCATGAGTACGAAAGCCTTGGTCACATGGCTGAAGTTAACACGTCAAGGCCTCATTCAAACAAGGATATCGAATATTTCATACCTCATCATGGGATAATTCGCGAATCCAGTACGACTACGAAGCTGAGAGCTGTGTTTGACGCATCTGCCATTACTTCCTCCAAGGTATCACTTAACGATATTCTTATGGTAGGGCCCAAGGTACAGGATGATTTATTTTCAATTCTGCTAAGATTTCGTCAACACAAATATGTCGTTACTGGCGACATAGAAAAAATGTATCGTTGCATAGAAGTGACTCACTCACAACGATCATTAATGCAAATTATTTTTAGAAAAGATCCCAAAGAACCGTTAAAGACTTATAGGTTAAATACAGTCACTTATGGGACATCATCCGCACCTTATTTAGCAACAAAGTGTCTGGTAAGTCTGGCGGATGAGGCTACCACAGACAACGTGAGGTCTGCAATTTCACGGGATTTTTATGTAGATGATTACTTGGGCGGTAGTTCTACAATATCGGAAACTATAGATCTAGTGAAAAAAGTTAATTTCATTCTTTCATCTGCTCATTTTTTCTTACGAAAGTGGCAATCTAATAGTCCGGAAATCCTCAAAGCAATAGGTAACGTAGGGAAATCCAGTTCAATAGACTTGTCCAGTCACTCCCAGTCATCTAAAACGTTGGGTTTGCACTGGTTTTGTGATACTGACACCTTATCCTTTTTAATTAATATTTCCACAAAAGAAAAAATAACAAAGCGGCACATTCTTTCTGTAATCAGTCAGGTGTTTGATCCCCTAGGACTGGTTGGCCCGTGCATCGTGGAAGCAAAGTTAATAATGCAGCGATTATGGGTTGAGCAGTCCGAATGGGACGATGACGTCTCACCTGAGATCATCGAAATGTGGTCTACTTTTGTTCGCACACTTCCTAGTCTGAACAGTTTAAATATTCCACGATGGGTCTGTTGTAATCTAGCGGTGGAACATGAATTGCATATTTTTTGTGATGCATCAGAAAGGGCATATGGCGCATGCATATATGTAAGGTCAGTATGTAGTGACGGATCAGTAAAGGTACAACTTTTAGTGTCCAAAAATCGTGTAGCACCAATAAAGACGGTAACCATTCCGCGCCTTGAACTTTGTGCGGCGCTATTAGGTGCAAGACTGTGTACTACCGTAATAGAATCCCTAACTATGCCTATAGTTAAGCGACAATTTTGGAGCGACTCGATGATCGTATTGGGGTGGCTTAACATGTTGCCTAATCAACTAAAACCCTTTGTACGTAATCGAGTTGCTGAAATTCAGGAAAGCACTGCTGGAGACCGGTGGAGGTATGTACCGTCGAAGGACAATCCGGCGGACCTTGTTTCTCGCGGGGCGAGGGCCGATTCCATCGGTGAATGCTCGTTATGGTGGACGGGCCCTAGTTTCTTGCAAGGCTGCGAAAGTGGCTGGCCTATTATGCCCTGTAATAGCGGGAAACACGATCTACCTGAAGTAGTGTGTCATTTCACTGATCAAAATAACACTAATGTTAAGTCTAATCAATCATCTAACAATTCAATAATTCAGTCATTAGTTCATAATAATTCTAATTTCAATCGTCTTCAAAGAATCATTGCCTATATCAATAGATTTATTTATAATTTAAAAAATTCTAATTGCAAATTACATGGTTCGCTTTCTACTGAGGAATTAGATAACGCTTTAACAAGTTTACTACTTAGTGCACAAGCAGAGATGTTTCCAAAAGAGTGCAATATTTTAAAGTCAGGGAAATCTCTGCCTCGTAAAAATCGTTTAATTTCATTGACACCATTTGTTGATTCAAAGGGAATTATACGCGTAGGAGGCAGACTTGATAACTCACCTTACGATTATAATACAAAACATCCAGTCTTACTTTGTAGTAAACATCACCTCACCAAAACTCTATTTCATATGCAACATAAAAAATTGCTCCATGCGGGTCCGCAATTGTTGTTAGCAAATATGCGACTTAACTATTGGCCTTTAGGCGGCAGAAACCTTGCTAAGGCTGTCGTCAAACAATGTATAAAATGTTTCAGATACAAGTGTCAAAATATACAACCACTTATGGGTCAACTTCCATGCTCTAGAACCAACATTAATTTTCCATTTTTCAACTCTAGTGTTGATTATGCTGGCCCAGTACTGATAGCTGACCGAAAAGGTCGCGGTTGTAAGCTAACAAAGTCTTATTTATGTATCTTCGTTTGTCATGCAACGAAGGCGGTCCATTTGGAGCTCGTCACTGACCTTACAAAGGAAGGCTTTATTGCAGCTCTGAATCGTTTCACGTCTCGTCGGGGCAAACCTCAAAGCATATTATCAGATAATGGCACGAACTTTGTAGGTGCTGATAATGACTTACAAAGAATTATTAATGACTCTGATGTTGCATCTGAAATGGCACAGCAAGGCATTAAATTTGTTTTTGCTCCTCCTTATTCCCCGCACTTTAATGGCATGGCGGAAGCTGCTGTAAGGTCCACTAAGAACCATCTTAGAAAGTTGCTAAGCCTCACCAACTTCACTTACGAGGAACTGGCAACCTGTCTGTGTCTAATAGAGGCCATTCTAAATTCCCGTCCTCTAACTCCTTTGTCCTGTGACCCATCCGACTTGTCTGTCCTCACTCCTTCCCATTTTTTAATTGGACGAACGCTCACGTCTGTACCGTCTTCACAGGTTCCTGACAAGCCAATCAGCTGCTTAGACCGCTTCAAAAGGATTGAGTACATCCGTCAACACTTCTGGCAGCGGTTCTCTAATGAATATGTTTCCTTACTTCAACAGAAAACCAAATGGTCAGTTGCTTCAGACAGCAAACTTAGAGAAGGAACACTTGTGCTCATCCGAGACAAGACGCTTCCACCACTTGTTTGGGCACTAGGTCGTGTAGTACGAACATATGCGGGCGTCGACGGCATCACACGCGTGGTAGACGTGAAGACAAAGAGAGGAGTCATCACAAGAGGGTTCAACAATATTTGCCCTCTTCCCTTCGAAGATGTCAACAGGCGGGAGGATGTTCACGCACCAAACGCGTGAGCATGTGGACGGGTGACAACGGCGGCTGAGGCGCGGGCGCGGGGCCAGCGAGCTGCGCGCGGCTAGCGACGAGCGGCGGCGGCGGCGGGGACCACTTCACGATCAGACGGCTTCCACGACACTCGCGTCCCCCTCAAACAACGATTCTGTACCGCTACTTATTTTCATTGTTTTAATATAATTATTAATCGAGTATACAGTCCACTCATTTCATCATCTCCCTGAGCTCCTGAGAACGATCATGAACAATCATCACATTCAAACCTTATCTAATCGAACATACATAAAGAAACCTTACTTAACTAATTAGACAGAAATTAAACCTATAGCAATTAAAATCTAAGCGAATCTAATTAATTTTTTTATTTACATGGTCGCACCTTACACTATTTGCGCCTATTGACGCGGACAGGGTCTCGTCGCCGACACTTCGCATTTGTGGTGATTATCGTCGCTTGAACACAGTTACGCTTCCCGATCGTTACCCCATTCCTAGAATTCAAGACTTCACAATATATCAATTAAACGGCATGAAGTTTTTCACGAAAAAATAGACCTTTTTGCTCAACCTGCTGTTTCGGTGTTTCATTGTTGCTATTATTTTCTACACTTTCTGGTATTGAATCTTCATTTATAATATATGCTGGTTTTAATCTATCAATGGACACGGTTGATTGTCGATCGCCTATTTGTATGTCAAAAGTCTTTTCGCTTCTGCTAATGACATGGTATGGACCACTATACGATGGTGTCAATGGCTTCCTTACCATGTTATTCCTTATGAATACGTGTGTACGTATTGTATTGTACGTGTTCAAATCCTTATCTTTTGAGTTAGCTCATGAGCGCTTAACGGAGTGGACGTGTGTCGGTCGGTCTCGTTGCTTTTTGCTAAAATTTTTGTGATTGGTCAATTTGGTGAAATTTTGATTCCTTGTTTCACTTACCGAACCCTTACCTGTGACTTACGCCCACTAGGCGGTCTTAGAAGAAGACACAAATAGTTTTGATAGTGCGACGCTAAAATCAGTACTGAGGTGTGCCGTGATTCGTTGGATTCGAACCGGTGTCCTGCGATTCCGGAGCCCGAGCGTGTTGCCTACGCGCCACCAGTGCGATTGCCGGCCGTCCCAAAACAGCGATCTGCTACGTGTGGCTGACGTCACCGCTACGCTGCTACGTCTACGGTTGCTACGTGCTATCGGCTACGAGAGTCACATCGCCTACGAACTTCGCATCGGCTACGAGCTCGCTCAATATAACAAAATAGTACCATCGCATTGGATCTATTTGTATTGTTCCTGATTGAGTTTTTGTGGTTTTTCGTTATTCTATAACTCGAATTAACATGTCCGGAGTACAACGAACCCCACCGAATACTCCCATTAATCGGACACCGACCCCAACTCCGATCCAAACTCAATCAGAACCTGATATAAACTCAGCAATCCTCAGGAGTGAAAATGTAAACACGAATAGATTTAAACGACCTCGTCACGCCAACGATAACTCGCCTCAAAGTGTAGTGCTTCCATGCTCGCGAGAACTTCAGGATACGCTTCAAGCATGGCGGGAAGAACAGAATACTTGGATCTCTAATTTGATAGCGGATCAGGCGGTGGCTATGACTAAACTTACGTCTGAAATTGCTGAAATAAAATTACAAAATACTCAGATTCAGGCCTCAAACGCAGAAATTCGCAATTCCAATGAAGATATTGTTAAATCAATATATTTCATTAATAAACAGTTCGAAGATTTCAAGAAGGAAATCGCTGATCTTAAGAAAGTCCACCAAGAACAAAGACAGCATATAGAAAATTTGGAAAGAAAAATTCAGGATATACAGCAAAAGTCTAGGTCATCTGGTGTCGAGATCCGAAACATTCCACAATCCGACTCTGAGTCCAGTGCCAGTCTTGTTAAAACGGTCTGCAACCTCGCTGAAACCGTAGGCGTGAAAATAACAGATTTTGAGGTAAGGGATATATACCGTATACCTGGGAAGGCATCCACCGCCCCCGCCACCCCACGACCAATTATAGCGGAATTTTCTACAGTCCTTAAAAAAGAGACTCTGCTATCAGCTGTCCGTGCATACAACAAAGACAAGGGAAAGGAAAAAAAACTTAATACTGAATTAATCGGCATCCCAGGAGCACGCCAGCCAGTGTACGTCGCCGAGCAACTTCCATCCAGTATTAAAAAGCTCTTTTACTTGGCACGACAGTTTGCCAAAGACAACAATTTCAAGTTCTGCTGGATATCCCATGGCAATATCTTCCTAAGAAAAATAGAAGGTGAAAAACAAATATTGGTACAGTCTGAAAAGTGTCTTAATGCTAAAAACCTTAGTATGTGACTAGTTGAATTGTTAAATTATTGTTATAAATATGTTTTTAGTTATAAGCAACCTAATCTACTTCACCATAACACACTGTCATACACTAAACATAGTTATTTCTTACCTAACTCATACCTCCACAACCACACTACACCGTTATTATATCTAAATAAGCAATGTATCTCCAGCTCTGATAAATTAATAACCCCAGTTATAAGTCGCCCAAGTGGGTCACGTTTTGTTATTTCAGTCTTCTCAAATGGCCAACATAAATAATATTAACAGAGAACTAGATTCTTTAAGCGTAGGCAGCTCCTTCACCTGTAGTCCGGAAGCCTGTCAAAATTTGTCATCAATTCTGATAGTAACCTTACATTTCTACACTTAAATATACGTAGTATTAACAAAAACTTTGATCAGCTGCAGGCGCTGCTTCAATTAACAAAAACATCTTTTGATGTCATTATTTTGACTGAATGTTGGCTCAGTAAGGTTGTTAATCTGCCTGTTCTTCATGGTTTCCAATCATATTTAACAGCAGTAAACTCCAATCAGAATGACGGCATTGTTATCTACACGAAGCAGGACCTGCAAGTCTCAGTTTGGGAACCTAACTTTATGGGTGGCAACTGTCTCGTTTGTGAAATAGACAAAAAAATAGCCATTGTTGCGGTATATCGTTCTCCATGACACAATTCTAGGGAAAGTTTTGACAACTTTGTAGAAAGTTTAAACAATGTCTACGGTAAACTTTCCTCATGGCAGAACATAGCCCTCGTTGGTGACTTAAATATTGACATAAAGCCGAATAGTCGAAGTGACCGAAGCGTTGACTATCTTTTGCTCAATATATCGCATGGACTCCTTCCAACACACTTGCTTCCTACCAGGCTCGATAATTGCATAGACCATGCTTTCGTAAAAACCAACCTACCCGCCACCACACTAGTTCTAGACTCTCATATTACAGATCATAAACCAATTCTACTCAGTATCACGAACACAATTCCTAAACGCACAACAGGTCACTTCTCTACTTCCATAAACTACGATGAAATTAGGTCAGAACTAGAAAAAATAGATTTTTCCTTCCTCTATAAATCTGACGATCCAAACACATCCATGAACGCTTTCATTTCAATATTAACATCTCTTATTAGCAAACACACAATTAAAACTAGAATCCCGAGGAAAAAAAGAACTATAAAGGCCTGGATTACCCCCGGGCTACTGAGGTGTATCTCAAATCGGGACAAGCTTCACGCTAAATCAAACAAGGATCCTGAGAATCTGATACTAAAAACTACGTATAAGCGCTATCGTAATTTTTGCAATGAAATATTACATAAATTAAAGACTGCTTACGATAAAAATGAACTTGAAAAAGCAAAAAATAACCCTAAAGCCCTTTGGAAAACAATAAAGAAAATAAGTAACACAAGTAAATTAAAAACCAGCCCAGTTGAACTCTTGCAAATATCAGATGATCCCAAATCCTCCATTAATGAAGTGTGCAAATTCTTCACTAATGTGGGGAAGAGTTTGGCAGCCAACATTACCTCACATGGTCACATCTCAAATGTGTTAAACAGTCAAGTTCCGATCACGAGTGACATTCCACCGCTAGCCCCTGCCAACTCTTTAGCGCTACTGGAGGTTGATGAAACTGAAGTCGAATCCCTTATCTTACAATTACGCAACGACTGCGCCATAGGTTGGGATGGTATTTCACCCCTCCTATTAAAACTATGCCGTCAAACACTAATTCCGCCTTTGACGTTTATCTTCAATGCATGTCTTCATAAGGGTGTTTTTCCTGAGGCACTTAAAAGAGCAATTATACATCCAATCCACAAAGCAGGGAACAGAAGCTGTGTAAACAACTACAGACCCATCTCGATTTTGACAGCCCTCTCCAAGGTACTTGAAAGGATACTTGCCAGCCGTCTGAAAAGTTTCTTGGACAAGTTTAAAATAATCTCCGAAAACCAGTATGGTTTTCGCACTGGTGTTTCGACCGAAGATGCAGTGCTCGCCTTGACACAAGTGGTTACTAAAAATCTTGACAGTAAGACCAAATGTTTAGGAATATTCCTGGACTTTTAAAGGCTTTCGACACAGTTTCTGTTCCCCTGCTCATTGATAAATTGGAATTGCTCGGCGTAAGAGGAATAGCCCTAAAAATCTTTAAAGACTACCTATCGAATCGTACGCAAATGACGAAAATAGATCATTTTCTTAGTGATGAGGAATTGGTCTCTCATGGTGTCCCTCAGGGAAGCATCCTGGGTCCCATTTTATTCCAAATCTATGTAAATGAATTGTGCAGGATGCCCCTCCCTAACGCCAAGATCTTTGCGTATGCCGACGATACCGCGATTATAGTCGATGGTTTAACGTGGGACAGTGTTAGGAATAGCGCAGAGGTTGCACTTACGAAGGTCACAAAATGGCTTCATCTTAATTTGTTAACCCTCAACTTTGACAAAACTTCTTTTATACCATTCTCCATTCGCCATAACACTGCACCTGACCAAGCCTTCTCGTTGATAGCTCATACCTGTTCCCACCTGGCATCTCCGTGTCAGTGTCCAACGATTTCGAGAACCGGGAGCGTCAAATATCTTGGTGTACAAATAGATGCAGGGTTACGATGGAATTTGCAGGCTGATGCCGTGACCTCCAGGACTATGAGACTTATACACGTCTTTAAGTCGCTCAGAGACTCGGCCGACGTCGATACTCTTAAAATGGTCTTCTACGCTCTGTGTCAATCAGTGATAGGGTATTGTATCCCTGTATGGGGTGGCGCAGCAAAGGCCAGTCTTATCAGGGTGGAGCGAGCACAGAGAGCTATATTAAAGGTAATGCTGCATAAGCCTTACCGCTACCCTACTGCCCAACTGTACGCGGAATTTAAGGTTCTCTCAGTCCGTCAGCTCTATGTGCTTCGCTCAGTGCTTAGGAGACACGCTTTTGTCCCCCCGTCCGATCCAGGGAAACGTACCAATGTCCCTCCAGGCACACAGCAGAAAACCTCGTTCGCCAGACATCAATTCAACACACTCAGTGCTCACATCTACAAAAAAACTCACCAAGTCATTGATATTCGCGACCTCAATAAACACACAGCTAAAACTAAAGTGACAGAATGGCTACTACAACAGGATTATTCACAAACCGAATCATTGCTTACATTCATTGCTTAATAACTTATTAACTTTTTATTCGCTGCACACTCAAAATCTCATCCACACTTCAAACACACACACATACACATACACACACACGCACACACACACAAACACACACATACACACACACACACACACACACACACACACACACACACGCACACACACACACACATTTGGGTTGCTCCACCTTTTCTTCTTTCTTGATCTAAACCCTGCTATACTAATAGTTAGTTATATAGATATACATTTATTTATTTCTTTTTTACAATTTATCATCGATGGTAGACCGACACACATCTTAACTTTTATTTTGTTATAATAGCTGCTCACTGTGTCTTAAGATACAGGGTTTCCCTAGTTTAAGAGGCAGGGCTCATCTTTCTGCGTACAGATCTTTTTCTGGAACACCTGACTAGTTCTCTTCTACCAAACCGTCCATTTTTATGTAATTTGAAATTTTTACTACAAGTTCTATACTACTATTAATTTTGTAGTTATCTGTAAGTTTCTTGTCACAAATAATTTTTTTATTATTATTTATTATTATGAACGAATATTTTTCGCGATCCGCTATCCATTATCCATTCCATTCCATTCCATTCCATTCCATTCCATTCCATTCCATTCCATTCCATTCCATTCCATTCCATTCCATTCCATTCCATTCCATTCCATTCCATTCCATTCCATTCCATTCCATTCCATTCCATTCCATTCCATTCCATTCCATTCCATTCCATTCCATTCCATTCCATTCCATTCCACTCCACTCCATTCCATTCCATTCCATTCGCACAGCTTACAATAGCTTACTATAGCAAAAAGTGTCGTGACAACTTTTCGTAAGAATTTTTTCCGTCTAGCCCCCTTTCACAACGCGCGATAAGGAACTTCGTTCCAATATTCCTTAGCTAGCTTAAAAATGTCGGTAAATGTCCTACTTGCGATTTTTCTCCCTCGTGATAAAAATCGCCTGGTAGACGCAACGTGTGTGCTAAAATCAATTCGCTTTTGCAGACTGCACGAAGTCCTAACCATACCGTAGGTAATTCGTCAACCCAAGACCTATTTCCTGTCAGCCTTGCCTTTATTGCTGCCTTAAGGGAACGATGCATTAATTCTTTCTACCATACCATTCCCTTGTGGATGGTATGCTGTCGTACGGATTTTCTTTATAGGTACCTAACATTTTCATCAAACTGGTGAAAATCTCGCTCTCGAACTGATCGCTGATTAAGGTTTTAGGACACCCAAATCTACATATCCATCCTTCATAGATCGCCTTAGCTACTGTGTCAGCAGTAATGTCTTTGACCGGAATTGCCTCCGGCCACCGAGTAAATCTATCTATGATCGTGATACAGGGCTCCGCATGAAGCTAAATACAGTCTCATGCTGGAGCGTATACAAAATAAATTTACTAGGTTTCTGTACTTAAGGTGGTATGGTGTATATCTATTTTATCCATTGATGTATCCAACCTTGTTTGTTATAGGCATGGTGGGATACAATAAATACATAGCTCTTGCTACCTATATTTTTAAATTATTGCGTTGCAAGACTTCAAACCCAGGTATATTAAAAGAAGTAAACCTGTGTGTGCCCGACAATTATGTATTACGAAGGCGACGGCCACGTCTATTGGCGGTCCCCAGTGGTAGGACCAATCTACTGAGTAAAGCCCCTATAAGGGTCAAGTCACACCGAGATGGCAGCGAAGCGGCGAGCAGTTTCAGTGTCGTATAATTTTAAACTTTATCTTTATTACTATAACACATATTATCGCGGGAGTCGTCGGAATGCTCGCGGCGCCGCGGGCGGCCGCGCGATCTTTTCTAGTTTCTCAAGCGATCAAGCGATACTATGTGTTACTGTAATAAGGATTAAGTTTAAAATTATATGACACTGAACCTGCTCGCCGCTTCGCTTCCATCTCGGTGTGACTTGAGCCTAACGCGTACCTTGCGTGTACTTAATGACGTAGCAGACAGCATAGATCTTTTTACTTGTTCTCTGAGTGAGTTCAAAAAAATCACGATGTACAGAATATGTTATAAGAAATAATAAAACTGTAATTATGGCCACACTATTGAATTAGGACATTCCTGTAATGATAGTGATGATGAGTTAATAAATAAATATCTAAGTATAACCTTCCTGTGTAGTCGGTAATGGTCCGATAATATCTGCGTGTAAGTGTTCAAATCTTTCCGTTATTGGAAATGTGCCTAATTTTGAAACTGTGTGTCTGTGTACCTTTACTTTCTGACATTGGATACATGATCTCGCCCATTTTGCAATGTCCTTATTCATTTCCGGCCAAAAATAACGGCTCTTTCGCGTGGCCCTAACGCCTGGGTGGCTTATGCTATGAACTTTGTTAAAAACTGTCTCTCGAAACTGTAATGGAATGTATGGCCTTACTTGGTTTTTTATTATATTACATAGTTGACCCGCGCAACTTCGTCTGCGTCACAATTTTCATTACTACTCCGCTCCTATTGGTCTTAGCGTGATGATATATAGCCTAAAGCCTTCCTCGATGGGCTATCTAACATTGAAAGATTTTTTCATATCGCACCAGTAGTTCCTGAGATTAGAGCGTTCAAGTAAACAAACAAACAAACTGCAGCTTTATATATTAGTACTAGTTGACCCACGCAACTTCGTTTGCATCACAATTTTAATTACTGCTCCGCTCCTATTGGTCTTAGTGTAATGATATATAGCCTATAGCCTTCCTCGATAAATGGGCTATCTAACACTGAATGAATTTTTAAAATCGGACCAGTAGTTCCTGAGATTAGCGCGTTCAAGTAAACAAACAAACAAACTCTTCAGCTTTATAATTATATTAGTATAGATAGATCTTTTTTTTACATTTTACATACTGGTGATTGTTTTAAAACAATGTTGCCCTGTGGATTTGCTAGCATGTGTGAATCTGAGAGCCTGTTTCCTGTGCCTGTGCGATTTCATCGTAATCGATGTTTGTGTTACAAACTATGGACTCTACTCGTGATAGCGCGTCAGCAACCGCATTCTCGGTGTTTGTATGTCGCTCGTGAATTCGCTGATGTACAATAACTGTCGTGTACGCATTGGTTTTTCTCGATCCGTTACTATTTTTGTAAACGCGTAAGTTAATGGCCTATATGATCGGTGTAAATGGTTAACTCACGACCTTCTACCGTGTTTCTAAAATGATCGATTGCCAAATAAACTGCTGTTAGCTCGCGGTCGTATGTGCTGTACTTTTGTTGTGCCGCTGATAGTTTTATTGAAAAATATCCTAGCGGTTTCCATTTACCGTTGCATTTCTGCTGTAATACTGCGCCCACGCACGTGTTTGACGCATCGCACATTAATCCTAATTTGCCTGTTTCTCCTGGGTGAGCTAGAGTAATGGCGCTTTTTAGGCTTGCCTTACACTGCTCAAACGCGGCTAACGCTGTATCGCTCCACTCTATTTTTGACTTATCCTACTTTTTGGCTCCGTGCAAATATTTATTTAGCTTTGCCTGGCTTTCGGCCGCCCGTTTTAAATGTGACCTATAAAATTAACCATTCCTAGAAATCGTCGCAACTGTTCGATTGTTTCCGGATGCGGATAATTTTGAATGGCCTCAACCCAGTATTATAATGTGTAATCTATGGCCTCAACTTTGCTTTCTAGTGGCTTTATAATAATAATAATAAAACTTTATTTCAGACCATCTCAGATCCATACTCACATTAAAAAAAAAATTAGACAGTCATTATAATAAAAAAAAAAACAAAACCAGAAATACACATAATGCGCACGGATAAAAAAAAATCTATTCAATAAATATGAAAAATAGTTAGGTACGTTAAAAAAAAATACAAAATTCAAAACATTAAAAAAAAGGTAAATTCATTAAAAAAAAAACAATGTCAATAATTGAAAAAAAACAATAATAAAATAATAAATTGAATAATTAAATTAAATTTAAAATAAAACCCCGTCCCTATTTACGCTGATGCCTAAAAGTTCTATTTCCTTTTTTCCTAAATCACATTTTGCTAAAATTGTTATACCGTACTGTTCGAACCTACTGAAAAATAATTTTAGATGGTTTTTGAAAAGCTGCTGGCTATAACGTGTCATCGATATAATTGAACAAATACGAGCTTTCTTGGCCGTCCTTGAGGTATTCTATATCCTTCAACACTGTATTATTCATGAATCTTTGAAACGTTTGCGCTGCGTTTCGCGAACCGAATGAAATTCGCGGAAACTCGAATAACCCGAAAGGAATAATGATTGCCGTTTTCTCAATATCTTGCGGTGCTACACAAATGTTATGATAGGCCCGGTTTATGTCTATTTTTCCGAAAATTGTCTTACCTGCTAAACCGTATGTGAAGTCCTGCAGTCTTGGTATGGGGTACCTGTTTGGCTTCGTGATCGCGTTGAGTGCACGATAGTCACCACAGGGTCTGATATGTCCGTTTTTCTTCGGCACGACGTGCAGCGCGCTCGCCCAAGGACTGCTGGAGGGTCTGCAAATTCCTAACTCTTGCATTACTTTAAATTCCTCCTGTACCAATTTATACCTATGAGGTGGCAAAGGCCTAGCGCGCGTGAAAGCTGGTGGGCCTGTAGTCTCTATATGGTGGTAAACATTGTGACATGTACGACACTGGCTTAGTTATGCTCGGAAATTTCTTAAGTAATTCTGTATGCTCGAAACCGATGGTTCTGTATACGACGACGACGACGACGACGACCGACGACGACGGATGCTTTCTTACTTACTCTAGTATTACCGTCAATCAACCGCTTTTTATGCAAATCTACTATAAGTTGGTGAGCTTTGAGGAAATCTGCTCCTAAAATGGGCTGTTTTACATCACAAATAATAAATGTCCATCTAAAATTAAGCTCTTTGTTAGTTACACCATAGGTTTTTATTTCTGTATTATCCTCGAACAGCTTATACGAACACTCACGTTTAACTTTGTTGGCTCTCACTTTACCCACTGGTATCACTGATACGTTAGCACCTGTGTCCACTAGATACACAATACCGGTTCTATAACCTCGTACACAAAGGCGGTGGTTGCCCGCGGTACAATCTCACCGATGATGACTGCACCGCACAAATTTAATTCGCATAATATTTCTAGGCATAAAGACTATTAGCATAATACAAATTTCAGAAATAACGAAAATAATTAAATTTTTAACCTTGAATTAAAATTAAAGTATTGTCTTCAAAATTATATTATAAGATCGTATAACAAAAAGAACTATTCTGTCAGATCTACAAAAATTGTTTGGTCCACTGGGGTGGATAGCATCACTTATTGTAACAGCAAACATTCTAGTACCTACAAAGATTGTGGCTGGAAGGAGTTGGATGGGACCAAGAAATGAGCAAGGAACTGAAAGAACAATGGAAGTTCACTAGAAAGGATTTAGAAAATGTCAATAAATTTAGAATCGAAAAGAAGTTGGTTGAACACCATTTGCACTGAAAAGGAACGAATAACAATACATGGGTTCTGCGATGCGTCTGAAAGGGCATAATATGCAGCTGTGGTCTATTGCCGTGTACAAAGAAGCAAAGGTGACATAAAGATAAATCTCATCGCATCAAGAACAAGTTAGCTCCTCTCAAGACACACCACGATCACTACCACGACTCGAACTGAGTGGAGCTACACTACTAGCTAAATTTCTGACCAAAGTGAGTCAAGCTATGAGAATTCCTTCACACAATGTGTTCGCATGGACTGACTCAACTATAGTCTTAGCGTGGCTGTTCGGAGAACCAAACCGCTGGAAACCATTTGTCGCAAACCGAGTAGTAGAGATACTTGAAAACACAAATAGTAGCCAATGGTTCCATTTGTAGTCAGCACATAACCCAGCCGATATAGCGTCAAGAGGATCATCTTTATCAGAAGTACAACAGAAAACGCTATGGTGGAACGGCCCTGCCTGGCTTGCAGAGGAAAATATCGAGTTTACAAGACCGTTAAGATCAACGAAAGATTTAGAAAGAAAGCAACCCATACAGTCGTACGCAAATGTAACAGAACCGCGACACCATCTATCCAACTAGTAGCGAACTACTTCGTCGAAATCCTGCATCGCGCAAGCAGAGTTTACCGTGCGATTTGAACATATACATCAGCCCGAATATTAACTATCGGGCAGTAGCCCGCCAGGCACAACAGCCGCCTGGTTGGAGGATCCTCCTTTTCAATTGAGGTGTGCGGGACTTTACTCTCTGTTCCGCATCTCCCAAAACACGGATGTCTTACTTGTACGCGCCAACGAGCTGCAAGTAGACAACAAATAATGGGTGACTTACCTGAAGCTCGGGTAACTCCGTCGCGTCCTTTTGCTCGAAGTGGAGTGGATTTCGCTGTCCCTGAATATACAATTTAACACGCGTGACGTCATATGGCTTGGTAAAAATGTACCAAATTTACCAAGCCAGATGACGTCACGCGTGTCTTCAACTCGCTGTATCTCCTTTATTTTTTGTTTACGTGAAAAAAGAAAAAATACGTGTCCAATACTTTTTGAAAATCTACCAGACGGACTAATTATTACTTTTTACTAAAATACCCTATTGTCAATGGTCAGGCAAGGGCCAATAGTTCTTCCATAGTAAACGATTATTAGTCCACTAAACCAGCCAAACCCATATAGCGTTTCATCTTTTGTTTCCATATTCTGCAATAGTCCTGCTCCAACCGGGGATTGTCCTTGGGTATACTTTCACCGTGCATACAGGGATAATCGTCGGTTGGTGTCCCATTCTATTTGAAATGTCTAAAGGGGCCTCTGCGAGTTGGCTTCGGCCCCTCGTACGCCTTCCATAGGACCGGGTCTCTAAGGACCCGAGAAAGTGAAAAACATAATAAAACTTGAGAGGTGTCAAGGGACACCCGGATGGAACGAAGTTCCTACGCCGCATGGCTTACAACTATAGCAAAAAGTGTCGTTACAACTTTTGGTCTTAATGTGTCGTTACAACTTTTGGTCTTAATGTGTCGTTACAACTTTTGGTCTTAATTTTTTCCGTCTAGCCCCCTTTCTCAACGCGCGAATTGTAATAAAACTAGAAACATAACTGTGTTTTACGACTTTATCCTTTTCCCTAAGATGGTATCGTATCGTTGGCAACTAATGACCATTCCATTCCATTCCATTCCATTCCATTCCATTCCATTCGCACAGCTTACAATAGCTTACTATAGCAAAAAGTGTCGTGACAACTTTTCGTAAGAATTTTTTCCGTCTAGCCCCCTTTCACAACGCGCGATAAGGAACTTCGTTCCAATAATAATAATGCTTTATTGCAGACCAAGTCCATAATGAGAGCATTTTACATATTTAATAAAAATTGACACATATAAAATAATAATTATGATATGGTACCACATACTACCCTTATCCAATGATTCCAGAAAGGGCAGTCATAACGTGCAGAATGCTGTTGCTGCTGCTCCGGAGGCGCTGCATCAGGGAGGATGTTTTTTTGCGATCAATGTTTGAAACGGCAGCCTCAACAGCATTCTGATGACATTGTTATACTGGGTGCGCAGGATTCTATAGGCTCGCTGCGTATAATTCACCCACAGGCCACTCTAGTAAAAAGATTGGCAGAATGCCTTAAAAATAATAATTTTAACTTGATTTGTGCAGCGAGTGTACCTGCGGGCGAGCATGTTGCTCCTAACTGCTAGCGCCCTACGCTCCCGCTCTATATCCTCGTCATCCTTTAGATCACTAGAAACTATGTGCCACAGGTATATCTGTCAACCAGCTTTAAGGCAACACCGTCAAGGTTCACAAGAGGCACATGAGTAGGCTGATAATTGCCTGATTTAAGGACAAGTATTTCACTTTTTTTTTTATGTATTTTAACCCGTTATTTGAGGGGCTCAGCAGCACCATGTCATCGGCGTAGCTTATATTATTTACCGCATTCCCATCAATAAAGCAGGCAACATGAGTGCTGCTGAGCTCCTCAATCAGCTGATTAACATATACGTTAAACAATAGCGGCGAGGTTAATCCTCCATGCCTTACGCCACATTGCAGTTTATATTCATCCGACAAGGTACCGGTCCATCTCACCTGGTTTTTATGGTTAGAGTATTTGAGGAGGGCGATGGACTCCGCCGGCACACCCACGCAACCCAAGTTGTCCCACAGTCTGTCATAAACTACAAGGTCAAAAGCTTTTGACAAGTCAAGAAAGCACGCGTATTCAATTCAAATTCAAATTCAAATTCAAAGCATTTTATTTCAAATAAACCATTCACAGGCACTTTTGAAACGTCAAGGTCGGTCAGTCAAAAACATGGAAGCTATTTGCACGTTCCAAAGCGTAGATCTCTATGGAGAAGAACGTGCAAGAAACTCCACGGACACTCTTTTAAATCATATTCTGGTTTTACAAAATTTCAAGTTACATATACTTGTTGCTTCTGCATGTGAGGACAATGCAAAGGAAAAAAAAAGGGCTTATTATAAGAATTTTAAATATAAAGATTAAAATAAGCCAATGGCAGTTAAGAGATGACCAGTCTCAACCGACGGCGCCTGTTCACGAACATGACGCGTGTATCGGCACCCTTCAGCTCAACCATTTCGAAGGGAACCGAATGATCAAACCCACGCGCCGCCATCAGCGAGACATTTGAGTGAGCATGACATGCTCTCAACCACCATGCTCGTTCATGTCCAACAAGTAAAACTATAACTACTCACATAAAATGTAAATGGTTTCATGGTACTCACATTTACAAAATTTGAAAAATATGCTTCTACTTTACACAAAACTATGGTTGTCTTTGACCAAATAATGAAAAATAAATTAATAAAGAGAACGATTAAGATCTTACATCAAAAAGAATAAATAAGTAATTAATATAATAATATAATTTGTATGTATATAAGAATAAATAAACGAAATAATGTAAGAACCTCTAACAGGAGCGAGCATCTCTTCCAAATATAAAAACATAGAAACCTAAAAAGTGGACTTAAGCAGCTGTGACTGTGGAGCAGGACCAGCATTTAGCCAAGCGTTTTTATCGAGGATATAATCTTCCAGTTTATAATACGCTTGTCTACATAGTGTGCGTTTTATGCATGCTTTAAATTTTCTCTCATTCAGTTCGAGAATATCAACTGGTATTTTATTATAAAATTTAATACAGTACCCCATAAAAGAAGTGTGTACTTTGGCCAATCTGAATCGGGGTTGATCTAATTTGTTCCTATTTCTAGTGTTAAAATTATGCCTGTCACTAATCTTGCTAAAGAGATGAAGATTTTTCCGAACATACATAATATTTTCGTAAATGTATTGACAAGGTACCGTCATGATGTTGATATCCTTAAACAGTTCTCTTAGGGAATCACGCCGACGGAGATTGTAAATGGCTCTGATGGCTCTTTTCTGCAGGATAAATATAGACTCGATGTCTGCAGCACGTCCCCATAATAAGATACCGTAAGACATGATACTATGAAAGTAACTAAAATAGACCAGCCTCGCGGTATCTATATCGGTAAATTGACGGATTTTTCTGACAGCGTATGCTGCTGAACTTAGCCGTCCCGCAAGAGATGTTAAATGAGGACCCCATTGTAGCCTTGAGTCAAGCGTAATCCCCAGGAAAACCGTGTTTTCGACGAATTCAAGTTTCTCCTTGTTCAATACTATGACGCAATCATTTCTTTTAACGTTCGGTAAGGCAAATCTGATGCATTTAGTTTTTTTCCCATTTAATACTAAATTATTAGCAGTAAACCAATTTTGGACCTGCTGTAGGGCGTTATTTACGTCGTCAAGATTTATGGAACGTCTATCTATCTTAAAAATTAAGGACGTATCGTCAGCAAATAATACCATATGAGGTTGATTTTTTAAAAGATGGGGTAGATCATTAATATATACTAGAAAGAGGAAAGGACCCAAAATAGAGCCTTGTGGTACCCCCATTTTGACTTTTAAACCCCGTGAATTGACACCATTTATTTGAACTTGCTGCTGTCTATCATTTAAGTAAGATTTTATTAGACTGAGTGCAAGTTTACCTAGTCCGTAATGTCCTAGCTTTAGGAGCAAGGTTTCGTGATTTACACAATCAAATGCCTTGGAGAGGTCACAAAAGATTCCTATGGCATCTTGTGCCTCTTCCCACGCTGAGTATATGTGTTTTAACAACGTGGCACCAGCGTCAGTCGTACAACGACCCCTGGTAAAACCATACTGTTGATCGTGTAAAATTTTATTGATGTTAAAATGATTGAGCATCTGATTGAGCATTACTTTTTCAAACACTTTGCTAAAAACCGGCAAAACAGATACAGGTCTATAATTATTGGTGTCTTTGCTGTCGCCCGATTTAAATAGTGGTATAACCTTACTATATTTCATTATATCCGGAAAGACTCCTTGGTCTACACATAAATTAAATATTAAAGCCAAGTATGGTGCTATAGTTTCAATTATGGACGTGCACACTTTAATAGACATTCCCCATATGTCTTCGGTCAATTTGATTTTGATTTGCCGGAAAGCTTTTATGACTGTCACAGGGTTGATATGTTTGAACTGGAATTCAACCGTACAACCTGGAACGTTAGCTTTTAATAAATTATATGAGACCTCAGGTGAAGAATTTAAATATTCCGTAGTTTTAGTTGGTATATTGGTGAAAAAATTTACAAATTCTTGAGCTACTTCTAAATTAGAGCTTTTGGCACCATGTGTAGTCTCCAGTAAATAATCAGTGTTTCGTTCTTTATTTCTATTAGTTTCATTATTAATAACTTTCCAAACTGTCTTTATTTTATTTTCTGACGATTTGATCTTGTTGCTAATATATAGGGCTTTAGCTACCTTGCAAGTATTTCTGAACACTTTAGAATATTTGTTTACAAACTTATTAAAAGAATCAGTGTTTATGACAGGCTTAAGGCCATATAGCTCATATAGTCTTTCCCTACTTATCCTAATGCCTTTAGTCGCCCAGTCACTAAATACATACTTAGGGAAAGTATCCTTAGACTTCTTTTCAAAAGTTGCATTGAATTCCTTTAGAACCACTGAAAAGAAATTATCATAAAATTTATTAGCATCTTCAATGTTATGGCCTAGAAAATTTAACTTATTTTGTAAGGTACCATTGAATTTAGCTAGTTTGCCAGTTGTAATTGGCCTATATTGTATATGAATTTTTTCCAAGGCTGCTTTAAACTGAAATGTTACCAATTGACCACTATGATCAGAGGGAAGGTAATTAACTATGGCTTTATCTAAATATTCACAATCGCAGAATACATTATCGATACAGGTTGAAGAAGTTGGTGTTACCCTAGTCGGTTCTGTAAACACATTAGACAAATTAAACGATTTAAAAAGGCTTATAAATCTGCTGCTATTTGAATTAATTTCTAAAATATTAATATTAAAATCCCCACAAATAATCGCGGGCTTGTTACCTATACCGGTGTCCTCCTCTTCGTGTAGTACATGACCGTATGATTAAAGCTCAGTGTGGCACTCTCAGTGGACAGGCCAGCCCTAAACCCGAATTGAGCATCGTGTAAATTTAGATGCTGTGCGAGATTATCTAACAGGCTGTCAAGCAGTTTAGCTGCTGTCGTTGCAAGTGAGATGGGTCGATAATTATCCTTGTCGGATGTATCACCCGTCTTATTTTTCACAACAGGTATTAGAATGGTGCGCATCAGTGGCTCCGGCAAATAAGAGTGACATAGGGACTAATTAAAGAGCATGGCAAGTACCCACGGCAAATGAACCCTAGCATATTTAAAGTGCTCGATGCTGAGGCCGTCGTGACCGGGCGACTTGCCTCTTTGCATACTCTGAATTATTTTTGAGACATTTTAGGCAGAAAAATGCATCTTTCCCTCGGTTACCACAATCTTAGCCCACAAATCAGCCACGTCCACCTCAGAAGACGACGGACCCAAAGGTATATTATATAGTGTGAGTCTTTATAATGTGCACATATGAAAATGAGGGAAACTGCTTAATATTATCGACGGAAAACGTATTAAAATAAAATCCATTATTTTTATGGATTTAAAAAAAAATATTGTTCCCTACTGTGACTCTAGTGTAAACAAAACGGTGCAACTTTAAAACTAAACGATCTATCGCGATGAAACTAACTTCATAATGATTGTAAGTAATTTGGGCGTCCTCACAAAATAAAAATTGTGGGAAATACTACCCTCAATTAAAAAGAAACATGTTTTTTACCCGACTGCGAAAGAAGGAGGCCCCAGTATTTTGATCTCTTTTGATATTCCAATGTCAACCCCGCCCATGCTCAGGAGTGGGACATCGTGATTCAGCTTCCTTGTTACAATAATGGCACAGGTCTTGTGCGGTGCAAACTTCAGCTTGTTCCTGATGCCCCAACTCCGAACATACTCTGTGTATTGGCCTGTCGTTGGAACTCTAGTGCTGTATCCCCGTCAAAGATGAGTACCACGATATCAGCTAACGCCTGGCAGTGGTCGCTTCGTTCTTCGAGCCCCTTTAACAGGGGATCCAGACCAGGTTTCATAGGATCAGATCCCAATCGACCCCTGTACACACCCCTTCGCCTACCTCTGGCATACCTGACCCGGACGCTTCTCTCATTCAGGTAGCTGTCTAGCAGCCGCCTGATGTTCACCGGGCACTTTTCCTCAGCCAGTCTGGTTCTGATGGCCGGCCACCATGCGTTGTCGAAGGCTCCTTCTATATCCAGTGATACAACAGTGATCAGCTTCTTCTGATCCAGCTTTCCATTGATATGTTGTATCAGGGTGTAGAGTGAGTCCTCGGTGCTTTTCTGGGGTATGAACCCAAACCAGCGAGTACTCAACCGCGGCAGTTCTTATTGCCTTTTGGAGGTCCACCCAATGATCTTATAGATCCCCCTCCCAGACTCCTTCCCTATCTTTTTTCTCACAGAAGGCCTTCCAGCTTTCCGTCTACGCGTGCGTGGGACTATTATTTCTCCTTTGCTTGCAGGTACTCCTCGACGAATTTCTGCGTCCGAACCGGCGCAGCACATCGTAGGTTACTTCTGGTGTTGACTTCAGACCTCAACTCGGCGAGCTCGGTGGACCACCACGGTAAGGTAACTGTATCTTAACTTTTAATTTTAGGTATTGTTTCCAAGTTCTTGATATAACATCTACCTAAGTATTAATGGTAATTTCCCAGATCTGTAATATATTATTAATGGTTTGTATCTCGAAACTTGATTTTGCCACGTGGAGCACGTGGCCACGTATTTTTCGGATTTTCCTTTGTGGCTCGGCGAGTTTTGCCCGGAAAAATCTGGGACTTCGCCTGATTGTAGCTGCCCCTAGTGCGCTTTGAACTGCAGTTCGAAAAACGTGGGTTACCGCTGAAAATCAGGCAGAGTTGCGTCAAGAATGCCCAATGGCCTGGTGTCTCACAAAGTGGTCCGATTTTAGAACTTAGGTTTGCTCGGGTTGTTTTTTTTTTAGATTTGGCAGGAGGGAAAATCCTCATGGACGCCCCAACCGCCTTAAGATATGACACGGTTGGGGCAGTGCCGTCTACAGGTGTTTTTACCTTTCTCCAATCTTCACTTATCTATTCTTATGCCTATCCTTATAATATACGATATTCTCTACTCTATCTTAACATTTCCTATTTTTTGCACTTAATTCTATTGCATTAGTTGTCTAACGCCTTACTTTTTAAGGTATTTTATACCTATCCTTCTTATAATTATGCTAATCTAATATTATATTCTTAATTAATATACAGAGTTGATACGACAGAGGGGCTTTCCTCTAAACTGCATATACTAGGTACCATTTTCAAGCTCTGTACCAAAAATTAAATAGGGGCAGTAGTTTAGGCGCAAATGATTTTTAAAGTTTTTGCACCGTTTGAACACGATTTATCTTTTTTAACAGCTGCTTATGTCTAAGCATAAGGTCATGCACTTTACAACGATAAATCTACGATGCGTTGTTGCCGCTCTGACGCATTTCGAAGGACATTCACTAAAAATTGGCAATGCAAACAAGGAAGCATTAAATACACACACACTTGCACTTTCACTACGAGAGTGACAAACATAGGAAAACATCCCGAGCGAAAAAGAAACAAGAAATAGGTCAGTCTGTTGCATCTTTGCGATCGGTAAGTGGGGCCTCCAAAAAACTTGTTTTTTCAGTGCGCCGACGCTGTCTTTTCGGAACGTACGGTTTGTGGAATTCGCACGCAAACAATTGTGATTTTATTTTGTTATTGTGATAGGACACTAAATAAGTTTAAGACAGTATTTCTTTCTTTTATTGTGAGAGGACACGTAACTTGGGATTATTATTATTAAGTATTAGTGTTTTTTTTTGTGATTGACTGTTTTTTATGGTGTAGTATTAGTATCTCCGGACCTCACTCCCATGGATTTCTTTTTGTGGGGGTACATTAAGGGTGAAGTGTATGCCTCAGAGGTAAATACAATTGATAAGTTAAAAAATAGGATTATTTTAGCATTTCACAAATTAAATTGCTTAGCGACGGACAGTGATCTAATTAGATAAATAAATAACAATATTCTCCGTCGGTATAATTTGTGCATCAATGTGAATGGAGGACACATCGAAAATTAAAAAATTTAGTGAGTTTGTTTTTGTACGCGTACCTCGAAACATTACCTAACATAAAAGCCAGTGCGAGCAGAGGCCTAAGTCGCCGGCCGTCCCCCCGCCCCGGCCCCCGCCGAGCACACGAGATACCGCACACCGCGCTCCGGTGCGCGCGCGACGTTGCCGCTTTGTTACCTAGCGGCCTAGGTATCTAAGGTCAGTGTCATTATTTTACAAAGGCTGGTTGCGTTTTATTCTGATTTGTAAGCTATTTAGTTTGTTTAAAAAACAAAAAAAAAAAAACTCATTTTTGGCGCTTTTTGTTTTTGTACCGTATCGAATTAATACTGAACACGTATTGTATACGTAGTTTAATTAATGCCCTTCTGTCGTATCAACTCTGTATACAAGGTGTTGTTTTGCATCCTCGTCAAAGGACATTGCTCGTCGTACATACATAGCTCGCCTAAGATCCAACAGAGAGGTGTATTTACTCTTTGGGTTTTAGATAATGTATATATTCGATTAAACCTAAATTAAAACAACGGACACTTTTGAGAATTCTGAAAAAATCAAAACACTTTCAGATTTTGAGGTTATAATTACGTCAATAAAAACATTCGGTATGTGGCAAAAACTTAGCATTTATTACTGAATGTAAGTACGACAGATGCGCGCTTCTTGACATTGAACTCTAGGAGTCGGGAGTCTTATGGACATGCAAGGGTTTTATTAAGGATTTACTTTTTCATTTTCGTGTGATTATAAAGTAGGTATAGCATATGTAGTACATACGCGCCAAGTGACATTACTACCAAATGTCAAATGTTGTCATCTGTCAATTCGTCAACTGTCAGTGTCGATATTATTGCTCGTTTCAAACAGCGCTTTCAATCGAGGTTTTTGATAAGGCTTATTATGTTTCCGCGACATCATAGCGGACTGTTTGTAACTAAAAACTTATCGTATATCAAGTGTTGAGAATACTGACGCTTGTCTGTGTCAAACTCCTATTAAGAGTGCTGTTACAAAGAATTGGCTGTATGAGCTATAATACCTTTGCCTATTAAAAACCTCAAATTGAACCGAAAAATAATAGAACTATCACCGAGGATTATGACGGAAGCTAAGGACGAAAGTGAATACTTTTAAAATGTTTTCGAAACTAAAGAGTGTCCGTTCTATTAAAATATAAGTAATGTATATTATTAAAATAGTGGGATAGTGGGCAATAACTAATAAGCGCTGCTTTTATTTGTTGTTGAAATTTAACAGTATTTCAGAATTAAACCCTTAATTCAATACAAAGAAAACAGAATCACCCGACTACGCACACAGCGACAATGCAGCTGAGTGCGTGAGTGTCGACGTCTTACCTACGAAGTGCTAGCGCGTGCGCGGGCATTGACCGCTACATAATTTTACCTAATTTTATTTCGAAAATCACCTACATTATTATCATAAATTTTGCTTGATAATTAACTAATTTTTGAGCATCATTGGATTACGGAAATCTTACTAAAGACAGTAATACTAGTGTGCCAAAGAAAAGTTCACTGACCTTCTCTAGATGATTAATAAAATGTTAGTTTTACTTTATCCTTCAACCTAAAGTTTTCGTAGTGATTTTGTTTTATTTGTGGATTAAATTGGTTGTATTCATTTAAATTTATTCTAAGATATTTTTAGAACTAAATACACTAAAACTTACTAATTAACAAGAAATTATGTACAAACGCGTATAAAAAAATAAAATTAATCATTGGGCATCAAAAAAATAATCCACATCGCTGTCAATGGCGAAAGTGCCCAGAACACTGGCAGCATTGCCGCGTTGAATCGCAATGCTGATTCTTTGACCGAAGAAAAGTCCAGTTTTAAATTGGTTGATTTGAAATTTTCCTTACTACTTAACGGGCTTCGGACCGGCAATAATACCTACCTTAGTTGGTGTACCGATCTACTTAGTCTAAAAATGTTTTCTACGTTTGACGGGAATGGGAAGACGTGTTAGTTAAGTGTAAGTACGTGGTGATCTATCTATCTATCTATCAGGATATGGTTTCCGCACTTACGAAGTACGTGGTGATACTTTCGACTCTTAGGTATTTTTGACGTAGTTAAAACTTTGAAATCAACTTATTTGCACTAATAAAATTGATTAAGCTAAAAGCTATTTAAAAAAAAAAAAAAAAAAAAAATAAATAAATAAAAAAAAAAAATGTACAAATAAATAAATAACCTACTTGGTCAGTGGGTCTTCGTTACCCGGAGGTATTGTTCAAAGTTGCCACCATCACATCACACTTTTCGCACAATCGAGCACAACGTAGCTGGTTTTCCTTTAGCTTACGTAACACTAACACCATGACGCTCTGTGATGGGGTTCCCGAGCGAGGTTTGCTCGGGTTAGGTTTGCTCGGGTTAGGTTTGCTCGGGTTAGGTTTGCTCGGGTTAGGTTAGGTTTTTTTTTTTTTTTTTTTTCTTTTTTCTTTTTTTTTTTGAAAAAAGGTATGGCAGGAGGGGAAATCCTCATGGACGCCCCCAACCGCCTCACGAATGACACGGTTGGGGCAGTGCCGGACTCTTACCGGCTAAAACCACCTCCTGCCTTCTGTGTGTTCCCCTGACGTAGACAGGGCGCTTTTTTGCTGTTTTTAAAATGTGTTGTCTATTTTTTTAAGATTTTACTAACAATTAACTAAAACTTTTGCACAACTAATTTATTTCATATCTATTTTTAATCTAATTTGGCCGTTATTCTCTATGCTTTACGCGTGATATAGAACTATATGAGGAAAGCACAGTTTATATGGCTTTGTTTCTTTTTATGACTCTACTTGAAATTTTAATACAAAAATCTAATAATTTATTTCTAAATTTACTTTGTCTGAATAAATTACTAAAATTATTTAATTCCATTTTTATCTCCAGCTCCTGTTCTAATTCGCGTCTCTCCCTTTCAAACGCAGGACACTGAAAGATGACGTGCGGAACTGTCTCGGGCACTCCCGGTTCACAAATGCACGATGGGTTCTCCTTACACTTGAAGCGGTGCAAGTATTCGGAGAACCCACCGTGCCCCGTCATAACTTGTGTGACTATGCCGGTTGGCTTCACCTGCCTTACAATTCTGAAAGCATCAGTCGCGTCTGGGAGGAAGATCCTAGTAACTGAGGCGGTTGTGCCTTCCCTATACCTCCGGTTCCACTCGTCAAGCGACCCCATACGGATCTGCCGCTTGACGAATGAAACCGGACAGTGGTCGTAGTCGGGCCTTTTCTTGCAATGTAGTGCAGCTTCCTTCGCAAGATGGTCCGCGCGCTCATTCCCTGCCAGTCCAGCGTGTGCCTTTATCCAGAACAAAGAGACATCTTTGCTCTGTGATAAAGCCACATTAAGGTTCGCTCTTGCCTCCACTGCCAGAGCGTGGAGGGAACCCTGGTTCGTGACTGTCTGCAGAGCGGCCCTTGAGTCACTAAAGATACCGAAGGTTCCCTCTTTGCGCCGCAGTATTTGGCGTGTGGCTACGCATATGGCCAGGAGTTCTGCTTGGTAGACCGTACAGCACGTAGGCAAGCTAAGCTTGACGGACTTGATCTCAGCTTCCCTGTCCCACAGGGACAGTGCTGCTCCGACCTTGCCGTCAATCTTGCTGCCGTCGGTGAAAAACCTTACTTCCTGGCTGTTGTGGGTCTCCACATGTGACTGGTCTACCAGGCTCACGAACCCCATGGCCGTATGTTTCGCCGGATGTGGAGTCTCTGCAAATGCTACCACCCGCTCCACCTCCCGGCCAGCAAGCGCTGGCTGGGGCACCCCCTTCTTTGCCTCGTACAGTGCGGCTGCTTCCTGTATTCGGAGGTCTAGTGGGAGTATCCCAGCCAGCACGAGCGCGGAGTTAAGCGAAACGGTGCGATAGGATCTGCAGAGCTTTTGAGCGAACCCCCGCTGGACTGAGTTAAGGAGTTTTTGGACTCCGACCTTTTTTGCTGCAGGCGCCCAGGCGCTGGCTGCATACATTATTACTGGCTCGACCGCTGCAGTATAAATGCTGCGCACAACCTCTGGGTGTAGACCCCAGCTCACTTTGGCTGCTCTGGACAACTGTTTGTAGAAGTTGATGGCCTTCTTACAAACGTTTGCAGCATGGGTGTTAAATGTGAGCTTGTGGTCTACAGTAAGCCCCAGAATTTTGATTTCTTTAGACATGCCAATGTCGACCCCGCCCATGCTCAGAAGTGGGACATCGTGCTTCAGCTTCCTTATCACAAGCATGGCACAGGTCTTGTGCGGCGCAAACTTCAGCTTGTTCTTGATGCCCCACCTCCGAACATACTCGAGGGCGGCATTGGCCTGTCTTTGGACCTCCAGTGCTGTATCCCCGTCAAAAATGAGGACTACATCGTCGGCAAAAGCCTGGCAGTAGTCGCTACGTTCTTCGAGCCCCTTTAACAGGGGATCCAGCACCAAATTCCACAGGATCGGACCCCTGATCGACCCCTGTACACACCCCTTGGTCGTACTCCTCCGGCACTCCGCTCCAGCGTACCTGACCCGGACGATTCTCTCAGTCAGGTAACTGTCTAGCATCCGCCTGATGTTCACTGGGCACTTTTCCTCAGCCAGTCTGGTTCTGATAGCCGGCCACCATGCGCTGTCGAAGGCTCTCTCTATATCCAGTGATACAACAGTGATTAGCTTCTTTTGATCCAGCTTCGAATTTATATGCTGCATCAGGGTGTAGAGGGAGTCTTCGGTGCTTTTCTGGGGCATGAATCCAAACTGGCGAGTACTCAACCGCGGGATCAGATGCCATTTCAGACGAGCTACCGTCATTTTCTCCAAGATTTTGCCCAGGACAGGTAGGAGGCCAATGGGCCTGTACGACTTCGGGGTTGTGTAGGTCTCTTTACCGGGTTTCCGGAGTATCACCACGGTGGCCACTTTCCAGGCCCCAGGGAAGTGACCATGCTCTAGGCACTTGTTTGCCAGTGCAAGGAAAACCCCTGGATCCTGGAGAATAGCCTGCGCACAGATGTCGGCTGTGAGACCATCCGCCCCGGGTGCCTTCTTCGGGTTGAAGTTTTCCACCGCGGACCTCAGCTCCAGAAGTGTAAACGGCGGGTCATGGTGTTCATCATGCGACCACTCGTTTACACGACTGGCCGCTACTCTTATCCGTCGGTGGTCGTCATCATCTCCGTCTTCCAGGTCTTCGGGGTAAAAGGTCTCAGCAAGCAGCAGAGCCGAGTCTTGCGGGCTGAGTGACACTCCGTCCTTCACCAGCGGCAGATCTTCATGCCTTTTGGAGGTCCGTCCAATGATCCTATAGATCCCCTCCCAGACTCCTTCCCTGTCTTGTTTCTCGCAGAAGGCCTTCCAACTTTCCGTCTGCGCTTTTTTGGCGCAGGACTCATACCTTTCCTTTGCTTGCAGGTACTCATCGACGACTTTCTGCCTCCGAACCGGTGCAGCACATCGTATGCGGCGTCTTTTGGTGTTGACTTCCGACTTCATCCTAGCGAGCTCGGTGGACCACCACGGCATAGCACTTGTTTTATTATTGTTTATTTTAGGTATGGTTTCTTTGCATGTTTTAACTATTGTGTCTATGTATTTGTTTATTGTATTTTCTAATTCTGTTTTATTATTAATTTTTTCTATTTCTAGGACATTCAACACACTGGCTGCTTGTAATTGGCCCAATTTCAAACGAAATTGGCTCCAATTTGCTTTGCGTGTGTTGAATATCCTAGTGGTTCTGCTAACGTTCGTGCCTTTTGATTTTTGTAGAGTAATTTTGAAAGTGATGCCGTTGTGGTCCGAGCTCGTGAAGCCCTCCTCAACCTTCCAGTCCTCCACCAGTCCCAACATTTCGGTTGAGCAAGCTGTTATGTCAACGAAACTGGTGAAGGATTTGCCGCCTCTGATGGTGTCAAAAGTCGGAGTATTGCCGACGTTGAGCACCTGCAAGCCCATCTCCTCCAGCATTCCGGAGATCTCATCGCCCCTGCTGTCTACAACGGAACTGCCCCACCAGGTGCTCTTGGCGTTTGCGTCGCCACCTACTACCATTCTACACTGGTTCATTTCCTCACGAATCCGCAGGAGGTGCTCCAGGTATGGCCCTATGGGTTGGTCGGGTTCAAAATAGAAGGAGACCACTGCGATTTCCCAGGCGCGGGTTCGGATCTTCACCACCACGATGTTGTTGGTGGTGAGTTTCGGACACTGCGTTACGTCCAAGTCATTGTCAAAGACGACGATAGCCGCCTTCACAAGTCCACCTCCTTGTTCCGCGCACTGGTATACCCTCGCACCATGGTAGTCTCGCATCCTTTTGATCCCGCCCACATATGGCTCCTGGAGCAGTGCAAATGCAGCCTTGCGCTCTCTGGATGCTATAAGGAGCTCTTGGGTTGCAAGTTGCTTTCTCTGCAGATTCGCTTGGATCACCAGGTAGTTAGGGCTGACGCTGGGGTTATTGCTGGATGCCGTCGGGACCACCTTAGCAATATGCTACCGACAGGCGCGCCAATGCGTCCCACTTGACGCGGATCGGGCACTCGCTGTCGAAAGCATTGTGGTCCGTTCTAGCCATCTTCGCCAGCGTGCAGTTGCGGCACTTAGGCGTCTCTGCAGCAAGCCGCGAGGGGCAATCCACACGCAGGTGGGGGTCTCCGCAGTGAGTGCATAGGTCGGCAGGTTCTGTGCACAGCTTACGGCTGTGACCGTAACGCAGGCAGCGCGTGCACTGCACCAGCGGTGACTGGTCCAGCACTCGCACCCTCTGCAGGTCAATGTGCACACGACCTGCCGCCGTCAGCCTCTGCCATAAAGTTGGGGACACCTGCAGAATGATGTGGCACATGTGTGTGTTCCTGGTCTTGCGACGGTATTTGGCAGAGATCCTCACATCCTCTGCAGGTATGTCCCCAACCAGGTGGTGGTTCTGGCGTTTTACCGCTGCGATGATCTCCTCATCTGAGTGACAGGAGAGTACGTCCCTGATTATGACGAGGGGGTCTTTATTTTGAACTTCCTCCACCACAAGATTCCCTGCCCTCTTCACTCTGTCCGTCACTCTCGTCATCTCCTCCCGGGTCTTAAAGCCTATTACCACCTTCCGGTCCCTGGCCCTTCGCAGCCTTTCGACCTGCGTGCCCTCGTTCCTAGCATCCACTGCCGCTCTCAGTTTCTCAACGACCTCTTCGCCGGTGTCCTGCTCATTGGTTGATGAAACAACCACCGAGTGAAGAGGCCCCTGAGTATGCTGCTTCGAGCTAGCAATCTCTGCAAAGGTCGGGCTTTGGCCTGGGATGTACGAAGGAGTTTTTAGCTGCTCCGACAGAGCCCGCGTGTGCTGCTGGCATTCCTCCAGCGCTTTATTATGCTGCTGGAGGTTCTCCATGAGCTGCTTCATGAGCTCTGTCGGAGCATCCGTGCTCGGCGTCGGGTCTCCTTGACGGTCATTCCTTACTTCCGACTCAGTAACGGTCAACTTTTCGGCCTCTGCTTCCTTCACCAACTGGTAGAGCCTCTCCACCGCTTTGGTGATCTCGTCTTTGATCTCTTTTTTGAGGTTTCGAGAGCTCACCAGCTGGATTTTAGCTTTGGAGAGGCAGGCTTTTGCCTCTGAGGTTCTATTCAGGTACCGAGTCGGTTGTGAGTTAGGTGGCGAGCTATCAGCGGTCTGTCGCTGCTCATTAGACTTTGCCTCTTGGAAAAGCGCCGTCTTAGATTTTAGTTTGGGGGGAGTTTTTACTGTGGCCTTTTTTGGAGGTGTTGGCGTCTTTAGGGGCTGCTGTGTTGTCCTGAACTTGTCAGCCTCCCATTCTCCAATACTACGCCTCACCGAAGGACCCGCCTGTTCGACGTGAGACCTTGTCGCAACCAAACTCTCCTCCTCAGCATTGGTCTTCTTTGTGACCGGTGTCCTTATACCAAACATTTTGGCGTAAGAAGGGGAAAGTCCTTAATTGTTTGTCGGGGAACACTAAATATTAAATCCCTGTAAAGGGGGGATCAGTTAAATCACAAAAATATTTGATTTAAGTCACTAAAAGACTACAAATTAGTCGAGTCAGATGTGTAAAACTCTAAAATAGGTTTTGTCGTAATTTGTTTAAAAAAATTCTTCACAGATGTCAATAGGTTTTCCCTATATACTAGTCACTGAAAAAAGGGAGGGTGGGTGGTCAATTTTTCGCGGTTCTATGCGAGCCAGCCGCACGTTTGAGGTGTCGGAAGACGCGTCTCGGCGCGGGCGAGCTAGCTAGACCGTTTTCAGAATTTTGAAAAGAGCAAAAATGTGCACGGTGGTCAAAAAACCACTTTTTTTCAGGAAAAAATCGAGTTTTCAGCGACCGATCGGATTTTCAGTTCGCGCAAAACGCCCGAAAACCGAGGTTAGACAGGTGGAAACTCGATTCCGCAAATAGAACAGAAATTACTTAAGGGGTATACTAGATAAGGTTGGTAAGTATTAAAATTTTTCACAAAAATTGCCTAAGTACTAGGACTGAAAATTAATTTCAGGGTAGGTCAAAAAAAATTAGTCAAAACGTTAAGGGAGACCTATCCGACAACGTAACAGCTGAAAACTGTGTCAAAATATCTATCCTAGTTATAAAGATATTGCGGTTAGGTAAGGTTAGGTTAGGTTGCCCGGCTTGGTCTGAGCCGCGTCGCAGTCTAACAGCGGAGATCGGACAGGACCTCTCGCTTCCCGGCGTGGTGAATGCCATGCTGGAGAGTGAGGGGTCCTGGGCAGCTGTCGCCTCTTTTTGCGAGGATGTCATCTCGCAAAAGGAGGCGGCGGAGCGCGCGCGGGAGGACAACCCTCTCGCTGCGCCGCTCCGCAGGCGAAGAAGAGGTCGGAGAAGACGCCGTCTTCTCCCTCCTCATGGTGGTGATGGGCGGGCGATAGGCGCGGGGGCGCCTCCGCCCGCATTGCACTCCACACCACCTCCGCCGGTCATTCCCAGCCCTCCCCCTGAACGGGGAGGACTTGAGGGGCCCGCCGCTTTAGGCGGGTTGTCGTCGGAGGAGGACTGGACGCTAAGGCTGCGCCGATCTCCCAGTCCTCTTCCACTCGGACGACGCGGGAATAACACTGGGTCGTTTTAGTGGGTATACCGGGTCAGCCCGGGGAGTCCCACATACCCCTCCCGTTCCCCCGACGGGAGGGTATGCGTAATGCATTTTTTCCCAGTTTAAAAAAAAAAAAAAAAAAAAAAAGGTTAGGTTCGGGGGTGCTTAGCCTCCGCGCGAAGAAGACGGCTCCTGGGCCGGACGGCGTCCCCGCACGGGTGGTGGCCATAGCTGCCTCTCAAATGGAGGACAGGTTTCGGGAACTCTTCAGCGCGTGCTTTACGGCTGGAAGGTTCCCGAAACTGTGGAAGGAGGGGCAGCTATGCCTCCTCCGAAAGGAGGGACGCCCGGCGGATTCCCCCTCGGCATACCGGCCCATCGTTCTGCTCGATGAGGTCGGTAAATTGTTCGAGGGGATCATCGCCGGCCGGCTCAGGAGCCATTTGCGGGGTGTAGGGCCGGACCTGTCGGACGCCCAGTTCGGTTTCCGACAGGGTCGGTCCACAATCGACGCGCTGGCCCTTTTGAAGGGCCAGGTGAAAGAGGCGGTCGAGGCGGGGGACGGAGTGTTGGCGGTGTCGTTTGACATTGCCAACGCCTTCAACTCCGTTCCCCACTCCACCATATTGGAGGCACTCCGGTACCACGGAGTGCCCCAATATTTGAGGAGCCTCCTGGCCAGCTACTTGGAGGATCGAGAGGTCCTCCTTGTGGACAAACTGGCCAGGTTGCGGAGATACGGCGCGGAGTCCGGTGTTCCGCAGGGGTCTGTCTTAGGGCCCCCCCTGTGGAACATCGGATTCGATTGGCTGTTGCGGGGAGCTCTTCTCCAGGGCACGAGTGTCATCTGCTACGCGGATGACACTCTCCTCACTGCCCGGGGGAAGAGCTTCGGGGAGGCGGCCTGTCTGGCCTCGGCTGGCGGGTCCTTGGTGGCAGGGAGGATCCGCCGCCTGGGATTGAGGGTGGCGCTGAACAAGACCGAGGCCGTGTTCTTTCACGGGCCTCGGCAGCGCTGCCCTCCAGACGCCCATATTGTGGTGGAGGGCGTCAGGGTGGGCGTCCAGGCCCAGATGAAGTATCTGGGCCTGGTGTTGGACAGCAGGTGGCGCTTCGGCCCGCACTTTAGCGGGCTGTCGACGCGCCTGCTGAGGGCTGCGGACGCCCTCTCCTGGCTCCTCCCGAACTTGGGGGGGCCGAACGCACGATGCCGGCGTTTATATGCCGGCATCCTGCGGAGCATGGCCCTGTACGGGGCCCCCATCTGGGCGGACTCCCTCAACAGGAGGGAGAACGCAACTGCCATGCGCAGGCCCCAAAGGGCCATTGCACTGCGGGTGGCGAGGGCCTACCGCTCAGTGGGCTTTTCGGCGGCGTGCGCTCTGGCGGGCAGCCCTCCTTGGGAGTTGGAGGCGTGGGTGCTCGCCAGAGTGTACGAGTGGACGGCGCGGCGAAAGGCCCTAGGAGAGCGCCCCGTCGCGGAGGAGCGGGAGGCCGTGCGGCGGGAGGCGAGGGACGCCATCATCGTCCATTGGACGGACGACCTCGCCTCCGCCACCTTTGGCCGCCGAGCCCTGGACGCGCTCGGTCCGGTCCTGCGAGACTGGCTCGAGCGCTCCCACGGGTTCCTCTCATTCCGTCTGGTGCAGGTGTTGTCAGGCCACGGCTGTTTCGGCAAGCACCTGCACCGGATCGGGAGGGAGGAGACCCCGGCGTGCCACGACTGCGGCGCGGCGGAGGACACGGCTCAGCACACCCTCGAGGTGTGCCCGGCTTGGTCTGAGCCGCGCCGCAGTCTAACAGCGGAGATCGGACAGGACCTCTCGCTTCCCGGCGTGGTCAACGCCATGCTGGAGAGTGAGGGGTCCTGGGCAGCAGTCGCCTCTTTTTGCGAGGATGTCATCTCGCAAAAGGAGGCGGCGGAGCGCGCGCGGGAGGACAACCCTCTCGCTGCGCCGCTCCGCAGGCGAAGAAGAGGTCGGAGAAGACGCCGTCTTCTCCCTCCTCATGGTGGTGATGGGCGGGCGATAGGCGCGGGGGCGCCTCCGCCCGCATTGCACTCCACACCACCTCCGCCGGTCATTCCCAGCCCTCCCCCTGAACGGGGAGGACTTGAGGGGCCCGCCGCTTTAGGCGGGTTGTCGTCGGAGGAGGACTGGACGCTAAGGCTGCGCCGATCTCCCAGTCGTCTTCCACTCGGACGACGCGGGAATAACACTGGGTCGTTTTAGTGGGTATACCGGGTCAGCCCGGGGAGTCCCACATACCCCTCCCGTTCCCCCGACGGGAGGGTATGCGTAATGCATTTTTTCCCAGTTTAAAAAAAAAAAAAAAAAAAAAAAAAAAGGTTAGGTTCGGGGGTGCTTAGCCTCCGCGCGAAGAAGACGGCTCCTGGGCCGGACGGCGTCCCCGCACGGGTGGTGGCCATAGCTGCCTCTCAAATGGAGGACAGGTTTCGGGAACTCTTCAGCGCGTGCTTTACGGCTGGAAGGTTCCCGAAACTGTGGAAGGAGGGGCAGCTATGCCTCCTCCGAAAGGAGGGACGCCCGGCGGATTCCCCCTCGGCATACCGGCCCATCGTTCTGCTCGATGAGGTCGGTAAATTGTTCGAGGGGATCATCGCCGGCCGGCTCAGGAGCCATTTGCGGGGTGTAGGGCCGGACCTGTCGGACGCCCAGTTCGGTTTCCGACAGGGTCGGTCCACAATCGACGCGCTGGCCCTTTTGAAGGGCCAGGTGAAAGAGGCGGTCGAGGCGGGGGACGGAGTGTTGGCGGTGTCGTTTGACATTGCCAACGCCTTCAACTCCGTTCCCCACTCCACCATATTGGAGGCACTCCGGTACCACGGAGTGCCCCAATATTTGAGGAGCCTCCTGGCCAGCTACTTGGAGGATCGAGAGGTCCTCCTTGTGGACAAACTGGCCAGGTTGCGGAGATACGGCGCGGAGTCCGGTGTTCCGCAGGGGTCTGTCTTAGGGCCCCCCCTGTGGAACATCGGATTCGATTGGCTGTTGCGGGGAGCTCTTCTCCAGGGCACGAGTGTCATCTGCTACGCGGATGACACTCTCCTCACTGCCCGGGGGAAGAGCTTCGGGGAGGCGGCCTGTCTGGCCTCGGCTGGCGGGTCCTTGGTGGCAGGGAGGATCCGCCGCCTGGGATTGAGGGTGGCGCTGAACAAGACCGAGGCCGTGTTCTTTCACGGGCCTCGGCAGCGCTGCCCTCCAGACGCCCATATTGTGGTGGAGGGCGTCAGGGTGGGCGTCCAGGCCCAGATGAAGTATCTGGGCCTGGTGTTGGACAGCAGGTGGCGCTTCGGCCCGCACTTTAGCGGGCTGTCGACGCGCCTGCTGAGGGCTGCGGACGCCCTCTCCTGGCTCCTCCCGAACTTGGGGGGGCCGAACGCACGATGCCGGCGTTTATATGCCGGCATCCTGCGGAGCATGGCCCTGTACGGGGCCCCCATCTGGGCGGACTCCCTCAACAGGAGGGAGAACGCAACTGCCATGCGCAGGCCCCAAAGGGCCATTGCACTGCGGGTGGCGAGGGCCTACCGCTCAGTGGGCTTTTCGGCGGCGTGCGCTCTGGCGGGCACCCCTCCTTGGGAGTTGGAGGCGTGGGTGCTCGCCAGAGTGTACGAGTGGACGGCGCGGCGAAAGGCCCTAGGAGAGCGCCCCGTCGCGGAGGAGCGGGAGGCCGTGCGGCGGGAGGCGAGGGACGCCATCATCGTCCATTGGACGGACGACCTCGCCTCCGCCACCTTTGGCCGCCGAGCCCTGGACGCGCTCGGTCCGGTCCTGCGAGACTGGCTCGAGCGCTCCCACGGGTTCCTCTCATTCCGTCTGGTGCAGGTGTTGTCAGGCCACGGCTGTTTCGGCAAGCACCTGCACCGGATCGGGAGGGAGGAGACCCCGGCGTGCCACGACTGCGGCGCGGCGGAGGACACGGCTCAGCACACCCTCGAGGTGTGCCCGGCTTGGTCTGAGCCGCGCCGCAGTCTAACAGCGGAGATCGGACAGGACCTCTCGCTTCCCGGCGTGGTCAACGCCATGCTGGAGAGTGAGGGGTCCTGGGCAGCAGTCGCCTCTTTTTGCGAGGATGTCATCTCGCAAAAGGAGGCGGCGGAGCGTGCGCGGGAGGACGACCCTCTCGCTGCGCCGCTCCGCAGGCGCAGAAGAGGTCGGAGAAGACGCCGTCTTCTCCCTCCTCATGGTGGTGATGGGCGGGCGATAGGCGCGGGGGCGCCTCCGCCCGCATTGCACTCCACACCACCCTCGCCGTTAATTCCCAGCCCTCCCCCTGAACGGGGAGGACTTGAGGGGCCCGCCGCTTTAGGCGGGTTGTCGTCGGAGGAGGACTGGACGCTAAGGCTGCGCCGATCTCCCAGTCCTCTTCCACTCGGACGACGCGGGAATAACACTGGGTCGTTTTAGTGGGTATACCGGGTCAGCCCGGGGAGTCCCACATACCCCTCCCGTTCCCCCGACGGGAGGGTATGCGTAATGCATTTTTTCCCAGTTTAAAAAAAAAAAAAAAAAAAAAAAAAAAGGTTAGGTTGACGCCCACATTGTGGTGGAGGGCGTCAGGGTGGACGTCCAGGCCCAGATGAAGTATCTGGGCCTGGTGCTGGACAGCAGGTGGCGCTTCGGCCCGCACTTCAGCGGGCTGTCGACGCGCCTGCTGAAGGCCGCGGACGCCCTGTCGTGGCTCCTCCCGAATTTGGGGGGGCCGAACGCACGATGCCGGCGTTTATATGCCGGCATCTTGCGGAGTATGGCCCTATACGGGGCCCCCATCTGGGCGGACTCCCTCAACAGGAGGGAGAACGCTACTTTGATGCGGAGGCCCCAAAGGGCCATTGCACTGCGGGTGGCGAGGGCCTACCGCTCGGTGGGCTTTTCGGCGGCGTGCGCTCTGGCGGGCACCCCTCCTTGGGAGCTGGAGGCGTGGGTGCTCGCCAGAGTGTACGAGTGGACGGCGCGGCGAAAGGCCCTCGGGGAGCGCCCCGTCGCGGAGGAGCGGGAGGCCGTGCGGCTGGAGGCGAGGGACGCCATCATCGTCCATTGGACGGACGACCTCGCCTCCGCCACCTTTGGCCGCCGAACGTTGGACGCGCTCGGTCCGGTCCTGCGAGACTGGCTCGAGCGCTCCCACGGGTTCCTCTCATTCCGTCTGGTGCAGGTGTTGTCAGGCCACGGCTGTTTCGGCAAGCACCTGCACCGGATCGGGAGGGAGGAGACCCCGGCGTGCCACGACTGCGGCGCGGCGGAGGACACGGCTCAGCACACCCTCGAGGTGTGCCCGGCTTGGTCTGAGCCGCGTCGCAGTCTAACAGCGGAGATCGGACAGGACCTCTCGCTTCCCGGCGTGGTGAATGCCATGCTGGAGAGTGAGGGGTCCTGGGCAGCTGTCGCCTCTTTTTGCGAGGATGTCATCTCGCAAAAGGAGGCGGCGGAGCGCGAGCGGGAGGACGACCCTCTCGCGAGGTCGGAGAAGACGCCGTCTTCTCCCTCCTCATGGTGGTGATGGGCGGGCGATAGGCGCGGGGGCGCCTCCGCCCGCATTGCACTCCACACCACCCTCGCCGTTAATTCCCAGCCCTCCCCCTGAACGGGGAGGACTTGAGGGGCCCGCCGCTCTAGGCGGGTTGTCGTCGGAGGAGGACTGGACGCTAAGGCTGCGCCGATCTCCCAGTCCTCTTCCACTCGGACGACGCGGGAATAACACTGGGTCGTTTTAGTGGGTATACCGGGTCAGCCCGGGGAGTCCCACATACCCCTCCCGTTCCCCCGACGGGAGGGTATGCGTAATGCATTTTTTCCCAGTTTAAAAAAAAAAAAAAAAAAAAAAAAAAAAAGGTTAGGTTAGGTTGGGGGACCCCCCACAGAGCTTGCGTCCACGTCGCGTCCCCTGGAAACGGCCCAGTTTGTCACCGTAACGGAGTGGCAGACTGGGTACGGCTAAAGTGCTCTGTGATCTCGTAGCTTCATTTTAATTGCGTTGTTGACTGCGAACATGCGGAAGGCTATGCCTACGCCCCCGCGGGACGCCTGCGGGCGTTTTAAGAAAGGCCCTTCTCAGGGCCAACCCAAAGGCCCTTCTCAGGGCCAACCAAAAGGCCCTTCTCAGGGCCAATCTGACGCTTCAGCGTCTGAAGCTAGCCGCGCGCCGTCTGCGGCTAGCTTCTTTGGAAGGGTGGACCCGTCAGATTCCGACGACGAGTCCCTACTTAGCGTCTCGGACGCAGGCGACTCAAGGTCGCGTAAGCGGGCCTTCCTTAAGGAAGTGTCCGAGGGCTCCTCGAGCTCAGCAAGGAGGTCCAAGGCCAAGAGGCCGACGAAAGCCGCAGACACCCACGTAGTGGGTCTCGCGGACGCTCAGCGGCATCTGGACTTGGCTCGGCGGGCGCAGCAGCAGCAGGACCTGGAGGAGCAGGTTGCTGCTAAGGAGCAGCGGGTGCGTGCTGCTCGGGCCAAGTCTGGGTACGGTGCGTCCCGCGTGCTTTACTCGGACTACTCCTTGGCCGAGCTGGCGCGCATGGCGGAGGAGGACGAGGAGGAGATCGCGGAGGTCGCCTCCAAGTCCTCAAACCTTAAGGGCACGTTTCAAAAGGCCCTTAAGTGCCGTGCTGCGAGCATGCGCGGCATCGTTGCGGAGCTCGTGGAGCGCAAGGCGAGCGACGAGACTCGCCAATTGCAGGCGACCGTCGATCGCCTCAAGCTGGAGGTCAGCCAGCTTCATCAGAAGCTGGCTGATGTCATGGCCCGGCCGAGTCAGGCTGAACCGAGACCTGCGGCGGAGGCCCCCTCCTCCACCAACCTTGAGGATGTCATCCGCAAGGTGGTTATGGAGGAGCGGGCCTTCACCAGAGCCTGCCTAGCAGGCATAGAGGACCGGCTCCTGCCGGAGAAGCGCCTCCGACCGCCGCTCGCGGCGGACAAGAGGCGAGCCGAGCCGGGGCCGTCCTCGCAAGTGGAGGATGCCCTTCTCCCTTCCACCACTCCGTCCAACCAGCCGGGTTGGACTGAAGTGGTCCGGAAGGGGAAGGGGAAGGGTAAGGGGAAAAAGACGGCGACGGCCGTCTCTGCCGTCCCCGCCACCACACATACAGGGCAGTCGCAGGCGACAGGTGGGAGAAAGGGTAAGCGGAAGGGCAAAAGGCCGGCAACGCCCGGACCTGCCGTCCCCGTCACCACGCCTCCCAGTCAGTCGCGGGCGGCTGGCGGGGGCAACAAGAAGAAGGGGAAGGGGAAATTGGTTCCCCCGAAGTCCGCAGCCGTCGTGGTGACACTCACCGCGGAGGCTGCGGAACGCGGGGAAACTTACGCGTCGATCCTGTTGCGGGCGCGTGCAAATGCCGATCCTACCCAATTGGGGATCGGCAAAGTTTCTTGCCGGCGGACGGAAACCGGGGCTCGAATTTTCGAGTTCCCGGGGGCGGAGGGCAGCGCCAGCGCTGACCTCTTTGCAGCCAAGCTGCAGGAGGTCATCGCGGACGCTGCCAAGGTGGCCCGACCAGTCAAGTCGGCTGCCTTCGAGGTGACCGATCTTGACGACTCGGTCACCAAGGAGGAGGTGGTGGCGGCGGTCGCAGCGATCGGGGGTTGCAGCGTCGCGGAGGTACGGGGTCGGGACATCAGGCCTGGCCGCGGCGGCATGGGCACTATCCGGCTCGAGTGCCCGGTCGTCGCTGCCAAAGCCGTCCTTGAGCAAGGTCGGCTCGCCGTCGGATTCAGCTCGGGTGCAGTCCGAGCACTTGGGGAGCAGCCTTTGCGCTGCTTCAAGTGCTGCGGCATCGGACACACCCGAGCCCTCTGTCCGTCCACCGTCGACAGGTCCGACGCCTGCTACCGCTGCGGCAAGGAGGGCCACAAAGCCGCCGCCTGCATCGTCGCCACGCCACACTGCGTAGTGTGTGCTGCCAGTGGCCGCCCAGCAGGTCACATCATGCGGGGGAGGTTGTGCAACCCCCCCCTTAAGAGGGGAAAAGCGCAGGTGCCAGTCGGGCCTGCTGCTGGCAACGCCGTTCCCGAGGCAGGAACGGCGGTAGCTGCGGAGGAGGGGGGTGCGATGTCCGATTGATGTCGATCGAACATCGCATCCTCCAGGCGAACACCAACCACTGCCGGGCTGCACAGGATCTCCTGATGCAGACCATGGCTGAGTGGTTGGTGGACTTGGCGGTGGTCGCCGAGCCTTACTCGGTCCCTGGCCATTGGCTGGGCGACCGAGACGGCCTGGTGGCAATGGTGTCGCGGTCTTCCACAGACTCCCCTCCCCTCTCGCTTTTAGAGAGGGGACCGGGATACGTGGCCGCCGCGTGGGGAGATTTGGCCCTGGTTGGGGTCTATTTCTCCCCAAACCGCCCTCTCTCGGACTTTGAGGATTTCCTAGAGATTCTCACTGCAGCCGTAGGGAGGGCGGCGCCACGCCAGGTCGTGGTGTTGGGCGACCTGAACGCCAAGTCGGTGGCCTGGGGCAACCCAGCCGCCTCCTGCAACGTCCGGGGTCGCGCCGTCGAGTTTTGGGCGGCGTCATGCGGCGTGTCCCTCCTCAACAGGGGGGCGGTCCACACTTGTGTGCGGCAACGGGGAGGGTCGGTGGTAGACGTTTCGTTCGCCACCCCCGTGCTAGCCGCACGCATTGTGAACTGGCGGGTGGAGTTGGTGGAGACCTTGTCGGACCACCGTTATGTGCGGTTCGACATCTCCACCCAGAGCCCCCGTGGGGAGATGGCCCGCTCTGGCAGGTCTCCCTTCCCACGGTGGGCTCTCACTCGCCTGGACCGGGAGGCAGCCAAGGAGGCGGCCTTCCTCCAGGACTGGCTGTCACCCCTTGTTGGGGCCCCGGACGTTGACGCCGCAGCGGTCCGGCTGAGAGAATCCCTGACCGAGGTGTGCAACTCCAGCATGCCTCGGTCTCGGCGTCCGCCTCCCCGCCGGGCCGTTTATTGGTGGTCAGAGGAGCTGGCGGGCCTCCGAGCCACCTGCGTGGCGGCCAGAAGGGCCTACACGCGGAGCCGCCGGCGCAGCGCCCGTAATCAGGCAGAGGAGGACCGCCTCTACGCCTCTTACCGAGAGGCAAAGGCGGTCCTCAAGTCGGCTATGGGCGCTGCCAAGGACTCGGCGAGGGCCGAGATGCTGGAGGGTCTCGACAGGGATCCGTATGGGAGACCATATAGGGCGGCGCGGAACCAACTGCGGCCCCATGGTCCCCCACTTACGGAGACCCTCGAGCCGGCGTTGCTGGATGGGGTGGTCCGGTCTCTGTTTCCGCGCAGGACCGACTTCACCCCTCCAGCGATGGACCCTCCGCAGTCGGCGGCTCCGCAGGAGGAAGAGGAGGCACCTCCGGTGACGGAGGAGGAGTTTCGCGCGGGGGTTCTTAGCCTCCGCGCGAAGAAGACGGCTCCTGGGCCGGACGGCGTCCCCGCACGGGTGGTGGCCATAGCTGCCGCTCAAATGGAGGACAGATTTCGGGAACTCTTCAGCGCGTGCCTTGCGGCTGGAAGGTTCCCGAAACTGTGGAAGGAGGGGCAGCTATGCCTCCTCCGAAAGGAGAGACGCCCGGCGGATTCCCCCTCGGCATACCGGCCCATCGTTCTGCTCGATGAGGTCGGTAAATTGTTCGAGGGGATCATCGCCGGCCGGCTCAGGAGCCATTTGCGGGGTGTGGGGCCGGACCTGTCGGACGCCCAGTTCGGGTTCCGACAGGGTCGGTCCACAATCGACGCGCTGGCCCTTTTGAAGGGCCAGGTGAAAGAGGCGGTCGAGGCGGGGGACGGAGTGTTGGCGGTGTCGTTTGACATCGCCAACGCCTTCAACTCCGTTCCCCACTCCACCATATTGGAGGCACTCCGGTATCACGGAGTGCCCCAATATTTGAGGAGCCTCCTGGCCAGCTACTTGGAGGATCGAGAGGTCCTCCTTGTGGACAAACTGGCCAGGATGCGGAGATACAGCGCCGAGTCCGGTGTTCCGCAGGGGTCAGTCTTAGGGCCCCCCCTGTGGAACATCGGATTCGACTGGCTGTTGCGGGGAGCTCTTCTCCAGGGCACGAGTGTCATCTGCTACGCGGATGACACTCTCCTCACTGCCCGGGGGAAGAGCTTCGGGGAGGCGGCCTGTCTGGCCTCGGCTGGCGGGTCCTTGGTGGCAGGGAGGATCCGCCGCCTGGGATTGAGGGTGGCGCTGAACAAGACCGAGGCCGTGTTCTTTCACGGGCCTCGGCAGCGCTGCCCTCCCAACGCCCACATTGTGGTGGAGGGCGTCAGGGTGGACGTCCAGGCCCAGATGAAGTATCTGGGCCTGGTGCTGGACAGCAGGTGGCGCTTCGGCCCGCACTTCAGCGGGCTGTCGACGCGCCTGCTGAAGGCCGCGGACGCCCTGTCATGGCTCCTCCCGAATTTGGGGGGGCCGAACGCACAATGCCGGCGTTTATATGCCGGCATCCTGCGGAGCATGGCCCTGTACGGGGCCCCCATCTGGGCGGACTCCCTCAACAGGAGGGAGAACGCAACTGCCATGCGCAGGCCCCAAAGGGCCATTGCACTGCGGGTGGCGAGGGCCTACCGCTCAGTGGGCTTTTCGGCGGCGTGCGCTCTGGCGGGCACCCCTCCTTGGGAGTTGGAGGCGTGGGTGCTCGCCAGAGTGTACGAGTGGACGGCGCGGCGAAAGGCCCTCGGGGAGCGCCCCGTCGCGGAGGAGCGGGAGGCCGTGCGGCGGGAGGCGAGGGACGCCATCATCGTCCATTGGACGGACGACCTCGCCTCCGCCACCTTTGGCCGCCGAACCCTGGACGCGCTCGGTCCGGTCCTGCGAGACTGGCTCGAGCGCTCCCACGGGTTCCTCTCATTCCGTCTGGTGCAGGTGTTGTCAGGCCACGGCTGTTTCGGCAAGCACCTGCACCGGATCGGGAGGGAGGAAACCACGGCGTGTCACGACTGCGGCGCGGCGGAGGACACGGCTCAGCACACCCTCGAGGTGTGCCCGGCTTGGTCTGAGCCGCGCCGCAGTCTAACAGCGGAGATCGGACAGGACCTCTCGCTTCCCGGCGTGGTCAACGCCATGCTGGAGAGTGAGGGGTCCTGGGCAGCAGTCGCCTCTTTTTGCGAGGATGTCATCTCGCAAAAGGAGGCGGCGGAGCGTGCGCGGGAGGACGACCCTCTCGCTGCGCCGCTCCGCAGGCGCAGAAGAGGTCGGAGAAGACGCCGTCTTCTCCCTCCTCATGGTGGTGATGGGCGGGCGATAGGCGCGGGGGCGCCTCCGCCCGCATTGCACTCCACACCACCTCCGCCGGTAATTCCCAGCCCTCCCCCTGAACGGGGAGGACTTGAGGTGCCCGCCGCTCTAGGCGGGTTGTCGTCGGAGGAGGACTGGACGCTAAGGCTGCGCCGATCTCCCAGTCCTCTTCCACTCGGACGACGCGGGAATAACGCTGGGTCGTTTTAGTGGGTATACCGGGTCAGCCCGGGGAGTCCCACATACCCCTCCCGTTCCCCCGACGGGAGGGTATGCGTAATGCATTTTTTCCCAGTTTAAAAAAAAAAAAAAAAAAAAAAAAAGGTTAGGTTGGCAGCGCTGTCCTCCAGACGCCCACATTGTGGTGGAGGGCGTCAGGGTGGGCGTCCAGGCCCAGATGAAGTATCTGGGCCTGGTGTTGGACAGCAGGTGGCGCTTCGGCCCGCACTTTAGCGGGCTGTCGACGCGCCTGCTGAGGGCTGCGGACGCCCTCTCCTGGCTCCTCCCCAACCTGGGAGGGCCCAACGCACGATGCCGGCGCCTATATGCTGGCATCCTGCGGAGCATGGCCCTGTACGGGGCCCCCATCTGGTCGGACTCCCTCAACAGGAGGGAGAACGCTACTATGATGCGGAGGCCCCAAAGGGCCATTGCACTGCGGGTGGCGAGGGCCTACCGCTCCGTGGGCTTTTCGGCGGCGTGCGCTCTGGCGGGCACCCCTCCTTGGGAGTTGGAGGCGTGGGTGCTCGCCAGAGTGTACGAGTGGACGGCGCGGCGAAAGGCCCTCGGGGAGCGCCCCGTCGCGGAAGAGCGGGAGGCCGTGCGGCGGGAGGCGAGGGACGCCATCATCGTCCATTGGACGGAGGACCTCGCCTCCGCCACCTTTGGCCGCCGAACCCTGGACGCGCTCGGGCCGGTCCTGCGAGACTGGCTCGAGCGCTCCCACGGGTTCCTCTCATTCCGTCTGGTGCAGGTGTTGTCAGGCCACGGCTGTTTCGGCAAGCACCTGCACCGGATCGGGAGGGAGGAAACCCCGGCGTGCCACGACTGCGGCGCGGCGGAGGACACGGCTCAGCACACCCTCGAGGTGTGCCCGGCTTGGTCTGAGCCGCGCCGCAGTCTAACAGCGGAGATCGGACAGGACCTCTCACTTCCCGGCGTGGTCAACGCCATGCTGGAGAGTGAGGGGTCCTGGGCAGCTGTCGCCTCTTTTTGCGAGGATGTCATCTCGCAAAAGGAGGCGGCGGAGCGCGCGCGGGAGGACGACCCTCTCGCTGCGCCGCTCCGCAGGCGCAGAAGAGGTCGGAGAAGACGCCGTCTTCTCCCTCCTCATGGTGGTGATGGGCGGGCGATAGGCGCGGGGGCGCCTCCGCCCGCATTGCACTCCACACCACCCTCGCCGTTAATTCCCAGCCCTCCCCCTGAACGGGGAGGACTTGAGGGGCCCGCCGCTTTAGGCGGGTTGTCGTCGGAGGAGGACTGGACGCTAAGGCTGCGCCGATCTCCCAGTCCTCTTCCACTCGGACGACGCGGGAATAACACTGGGTCGTTTTAGTGGGTATACCGGGTCAGCCCGGGGAGTCCCACATACCCCTCCCGTTCCCCCGACGGGAGGGTATGCGTAATGCATTTTTTCCCAGTTTAAAAAAAAAAAAAAAAAAAAAGGTTAGGTTAGGTTAGGTTTCGCAGCGGTGCAAGGCCGGGACATCAGGCCCGGCCGCGGCGGCATGGGCACAATCCGGCTCGAGTGCCCTGTCGCCGCTGCCAAAGCCGTCCTTGCAAAAGGACGCCTCCTTGTCGGCTTCAGCTCGGGTGCAGTCCGAGCACTTGGAGAACAGCCTCTGCGCTGCTTCAGGTGCTGTGGCATCGGGCACACCCGGGCCCTGTGCCCGTCAGCGGTGGACAGGTCGGAGACCTGCTACCGCTGCGGCACGGAGGGCCACAAAGCCGCCTCCTGCGCGGTCGCCAAGCTGCACTGCGCCGTCTGTGCCGCAAGGGGACGCCCGGCAGGCCATGTGATGAGGGGGAGGTTGTGCAATCCTCCCCCTCAGAGGGGTAAAGCGCAGGCGCCTGCTGTTAGCATTGCCGTTCCTGAGGCAGGAACGGCGGTGGCTGCGGAGGAGGGGGGTGCGATGTCCGATTGATGGATACAATCAATTTCAATTCAATTTCAATTTCAATTTATTCATAAAAACTTTTACAATAAAATGTGTATAAATAGCCACAAAAAGATAATAAAGTAAAAATCTTATATAAAGGTAAATTAGTGCCTAACTTAAAACTAGTGTATGGCTACCAATAATTTGACGTATAAGATATTTAAATTGGAACTTATAATGTATATAGCGACCTGCCCGATCTAGGTTTATTTAAACCTGTGTTTCAGGCCCTCACTTCATCGCAATTTAAATTGGTCAGTTATATATGTAAACTAGATCAATACAATAAAAAATCTTATTCGACTATTAAAAATAAGCAAACTTTACAATTATTAATAAATACTATTCTAAACAATGAACAAAAATAAATAATACAAAGAAATATGAAACAATAAACATCATACTAAAATTTCTAGCAGTTTTTCTGTGTCAACGTAATTGAGTTTTGCTAAATATTCCGCAAGCGTTGTACTGCATTTCTTATAATTTAAACTATATATGTCAAGTGGCTTGTTGAGCTTGTTATATAGATAAGGTCCCAAAAACACAAAAAATCTATTTGCGAAAGCATGTTTGGTTTGAGGTTTAATACAAACCAAATCTTTCCTTCTCTTGCCTGAAGGTACTCGGTCATAAGGAAGTTCAGTGTGCTGATGCAGTACGATGTTTAGAATAGCTAGTTGACGCACTGTTAGTACCTTACATGCCATGAAAAGCTGGTGCGTGGGAAATTTAAAAGGGCGAAAGGTTGCAACCTTTAGAATTGCTCTTTGAGCACGTTCTAGAGGAAGTAAAATGGACTTTGCGACACCACCCCAGGAAGTTATGCAATACGTTAGTATGGACTGACACAAAGCCAAATAAACTTGTTTAATTAAATCATAGTCGGCTACGTTACGTAAGTATTTAAAAATGTATATTAATTTCCGCACTCTGCTGCATAGTACATCAATATGTTTACGAAAATTTAGATTTGTGTCAATCGTTACACCTAGATATTTCACATAGTCAGCTTTAGCTAAGGTGGGACAAGTGCATGCGTTGTCAGCGTTAGTTCTACAATTATGTGCAAAAATGTTTAAGTTAGTAAGCGGAATGTTATTTTTCCTAATCGTAAATAAAATGTATTTTGTTTTACCTAAATTTAATGTTAAGAGACTGTTAAGAAGCCAATTAGATACAGTATTGAAACCATTCTGCGCGTGTTCATAAACCTCGATTCTTGATTTAGCTGAGAACACTAGAGCCGTGTCATCAGCGTATGACAGTATGATACCATTTTTGAGTGGCAAGCTGCACAGATCATTTATATATATTAGAAACAACGTAGGACCCAAAATGCTACCTTGTGGAAATCCGTAACAGCTATTTTTAAGCTCAGAACTTATAAATTGACCAATTTTCACACATTGATAACGATCACTAAGATAATCAGAAAAAAGTTGAAGTTGTGTTCCTCTTATCCCAATCGTTTCAAGCTTATGTAATAATATAGAACAAGAAATAGTATCGAACGCCTTGGCAAGGTCCAAAAAGATACCAATGGTGTGCATGCCATTGTCCATACTTGTACTTATATAATTTGTCAATCGGTGGACTGCTTGGCTTGTTGATCTTTTGGGCCTAAAACCAAATTGACTGTCTGAAAGCAATTTGTTGTCTTCTAGATATTTTATTAAACGAGTGTTTATGATTTTTTCTAAAATTTTGGAGAGGCCCGTTAAGACTGAAATAGGTCTATAATTATTAACACAGTTCTTGTCTCCAGATTTAAAAACAGGGGTGACTACAGCTTTTTTAAGTAATTGGGGGAAAACTCCTTGTGATAAACATAACTGAAAAATGTGAGTTAACGGAGGTGCAATTAGATATTTAAATCTTTTAAGAATATGATTCGGTATGTTATCGCAGCCAATAGCACAAACATCCTTAAGCTCGGTTATGATTCTTAATACCTCATTTGCGTCGGTCTCAAATAAAACAAAAGAATGTAGTGTAGAAGTTGTTACAGGTGAACTTTGAGGAGGCAACGATCTAGAATTTAATGTTTTTTCTGCCAAGTTTTTACCAACGTTAGCAAAAAAATTATTGACTTTATTCGTTGCTTCGGACGGATTTATTTCTGTTGATAATAAATCAAGGGGAGGTTCGGAATTTTTAGATCTAAAAGTATTATTTTTTATAAATTTCCAAACAAGCTTGCTGTTTTTTCCTGCCTTTTGTAGTTCATTTTTATCATACTGATTTTTTATTTTTTTCAAAAGATTGTTACAGAAATTTCTATACCTCTTGTATGTGACGGAAAGTGATTCATCACCAGGTGCCAGTTTCGATTTCAGGTGAAGTTTGTCCCTATGTCTCATACATCGAACGAGACCGGGTGTGATCCACGGTTTAATGTTATAATATTTCCTAGGCATTATTTTAACAAATGAGTTTTTCTTAATTGCATATTGTAGCGAATGTATGAAATACTCTAAAGAAATATTTGCATCGTTTGAATTAAAAACTGGGTCAAAATTAATAGCGCTTATGTCATTTTCAAGGTTTTTCATATTTACTTTAGTATCGCTACGCAAGCAGTTTTTTCTAGGTAAAGAAATTTGCAATGTTAGTAAAACAGCTTGATGATCGGTAAGCGATGAGTTAGTTACAAATGTTTGGGTTGGTTTCTTTGATTTTATAAAGAAATGATCTAAACATGAGCCGGACTGGTGCGTGGGATGGTAATGAGTGGGTAATAGTCCATGAAACGCGCAAATATTCAGGTAGTTGTTAGCATGGCCATTGGTTTTCCCGGAAGCAATGTTAATGTTTATGTCACCTACAAGAATTATATTTTGAAAAGATGATACTTTTGTTAAATTCATGTTGAGTGAGTCCAAAAAACAGTCAATGTTTTGAGAAGGAGGCCTGTAGATGGCCATTACTACTGTATCAGGAAAAATTTTAATTAATAAGCAATTACTGTCCTGGAATAACGGTTCTTCTACCTCTGTTTTTAAATTATTTTTTACATATACTACCAAACCATCATTTTGGTTGATGGTTCTATCAGTTCTTTGTGAGTAATATCCGTCAAGAGATGGTAAAACTGTTTGTTTCGACAGCCAACATTCTGTTAGGACGATAATATCACAGCTAACCTCAAGGTTCTGTAGCAACACTTCAAAACCGTTGATGTTCCGGTTTAGACTGCGGATATTTTGTGTTAGTAGGGTTAACGTTTTACCTCCAACAGGTATCAGATTCCTACAGTCCTCAACATTACAGATTTTAGCTTCAGACACAGAAAAACTATCCAGATCACAAATTAGATGATCTGTCATTCTAATTATAAACTAACAAATAAAATATGAGGTAAACTACTGACTAAGTGCTTACTTAGTAATTTGATCGGAGCGCTCTTAGGCGCCTTCATAATCGATTGAATTGATGTAGTTGTCTTCTGCAAATTTGCGTGCCGGGCAATTTACATCACCAGTTGGATGGTCACATTTTCTTTTGAAGCGTTTACAAGTCGCGCATTGGGAGGGAGCAGCTTTATTGTTACACTCCTTGAAGGAATGACCAGTTACTCCGCAGTGGTTGCATGTCGGACTAGATTCTCGGCAAAACTTGGCTGCGTGTCCAAACTGCTGGCAATTGAAGCATCTGGTGACAATCGTGAAATCTTTCACGGGGCAAGATGTCCAGTTTATGAAAATTCGGCCTTGGTTTATTAAAATTTTCCTGGTACTAGCGGGCACTTCCAATATATAGTTACAGGTAGGAAGGTTTTTCTTACCCGATTTATGGCTCAATTTGATGGTTTCTTGAAAGGACTCACGAGTAGTATTCGGCAGCTTATCAGAAATGTTTTGCTCGTAAATGCAATCAAAAACTTCTTTCTCAGTGAGGGCTATGGGGACACCAATGACAGCGATCCTAGGGCGGCGTTTTGATGGTTCTTCTACTTTGAGGCCCGATGAAACTAGTTTTTCAGATTTTTTCAGTTTATCGATGTCGCCTTTGCTATCGGTGCAAATGATGACACCGCCGTTTCTGACTTTTCTCAGGCCACGGACATGTAGTTTTAGTTCTTCTGGCGAGATGATTTTCTGTACTAGGGACTTCGTGTCGTCACTGGTCTTCGTCTTATCAGAGGGATAAATTGCAACAGTACTCAGGTTTGCAGGGCGAATAAAGCTGTCGGAACCTTTTTTTACCATATTGGCATATGAGCCATTTTCAGGTTTGAGTTTAGTTTCGACAACCTCTTTGAACTGTTGAAGTGAGTTCGAAACGTTCTGGTGTACCTGTAAGTGCTGGATGGTGCTGTGCGCCTGGATGGTTTTCTGCTTTAAGGCTTGGTACAAGATTGCCATTTGAGATGTCCCATTTAAGACCTTCCGGCAAAGAGTATTGACACGGAGCTTCTGATCCGAGTTCATTTTTCCTTCCGCGACAATAGTGCATACTTCGTTCAGAATGGTATCTATAGATACCATCCATTTCTGGATCTCTGGCGTAGAAATAACTTCACTCGGCAATTCATTCTTCTCCGAGGATGCTGGTGGACTTGGCTCTCTATGATGGAAGTCTTCGATTGGCGTCGGTGGAGGACTTCGCCGTATTAATTGGCTCCGACCAAAAGGGCTAGATCCTGGGTTAGACATAACTAACACAAACACTATTTGTCTATAAATTTAGTTCATCTTTCACAATGACTCAGATGGTAGTTACCTACTAATCACACGCGACACACTTTACTTAAATAACTGACGCCGCAGATAACTAGGTATCAAAACATTAGTCACAATAATTATTTAATGATATTTCATATTATCCGATTTTAAACGTCACGTCTGCTTAGTCTCGCATCTAATAGAAGTATCGAACATCGCATCCTCCAGGCGAACACCAACCACTGCCGGGCTGCACAGGATCTCCTGATGCAGACCATGGCTGAGTGGTTGGTGGACTTGGCGGTGGTCGCCGAGCCCTACTCGGTCCCTGGCCATTGGTTGGGCGACCGAGACGGCCTGGTGGCGTTGGTGTCGCGGTCTTCCACAGACTCCCCTCCCCTCTCGCTTTTAGAGAGGGGACCGGGATACGTGGCCGCCGCGTGGGGAGATTTGGCCCTGGTTGGGGTCTATTTCTCCCCAAACCGCCCTCTCTCGGACTTTGAGGATTTCTTGGAGATCCTCACTGCAGCCGTAGGGAGGGCGGCGCCACGCCAGGTCGTGGTGTTGGGCGACCTGAACGCCAAGTCGGTGGCCTGGGGCAACCCAGCCGCCTCCTGCAACGTCCGGGGTCGCGCCGTCGAGTTTTGGGCGGCGTCATGCGGCGTGTCCCTCCTCAACAGGGGGGCACGCATCGTGAACTGGCGGGTGGAGTTGGTGGAGACCTTGTCGGACCACCGTTATGTGCGGTTCGACATCTCCACCCAGAGCCCCCGTGGGGAGATGGCCCGCTCTGGCAGGTCTCCCTTCCCACGGTGGGCTCTCACTCGCCTGGACCGGGAGGCAGCCAAGGAGGTGGCCTTCCTCCAGGACTGGCTGTCGCCCCCTGTTGGGGCCCCGGACGTTGACGCCGCAGCGGTCCGGCTGAGGGAATCCCTGACCGAGGTGTGCAACTCCAGCATGCCTCGGTCTCGGCGTCCGCCTCCCCGCCGGGCCGTTTATTGGTGGTCGGAGGAGCTGGCAGGCCTCCGGGCCACTTGCGTGGCGGCCAGAAGGGCCTACACGCGGAGCCGCCGGCGCAGCGCCCGTAGTCAGGCAGAGGAGGACCGCCTCTACGCCTCTTACCGAGAGGCAAAGGCGGTCCTCAAGTCGGCTATGGGTGCTGCCAAGGACTCGGCGAGGGCCGAGATGCTGGAGGGTCTCGACAGGGATCCGTATGGGAGACCATACAGGGCGGCGCGGAACCAACTGCGGCCCCATGGTCCCCAATTGACGGAGACCCTCGAGCCGGCGTTGCTGGATGGGGTGGTCCGGTCTCTGTTTCCGCGCAGGACCGACTTCGCCCCACCAGCAATGGACCCTCCACAGTCGGCGGCTCCGGAGGTGGAAGAGGAGGCACCTCCGGTGACGGAGGAGGAGTTTCGCGCGGGGGTTCTTAGCCTCCGCGCGAAGAAGACGGCTCCTGGGCCGGACGGCGTCCCCGCACGGGTGGTGGCCATAGCTGCCGCTCAAATGGAGGACAGGTTTCGGGAGCTCTTCAGCGCGTGCTTTGCGGCTGGAAGGTTCCCGAAACTGTGGAAGGAGGGGCAGCTATGCCTCCTCCGAAAGGAGGGACGCCCGGCGGATTCCCCCTCGGCATACCGGCGCATCGTTCTGCTCGATGAGGTCGGTAAATTGTTCGAGGGGATCATCGCCGGCCGGCTCAGGAGCCATTTGCAGGGTGTAGGGCCGGACCTGTCGGAAGCCCAGTTCGGTTCCCGACGGGGCCGGTCCACCATCGACGCGCTGGCCCTTTTGAAGGGCCAGGTGAAAGGGGCGGTGGAGGCGGGGGACGGAGTGTTGGCGGTGTCGTTCGACATAGCCAACGCCTTCAACTCCGTTCCCCACTCTACAATATTGGAGGCGCTCCGGTATCACGGAGTGCCCCAATACTTGAGGAGGCTCCTGGCCAGCTACTTGGAGGATCGAGAGGTCCTCCTTGTGGACAAACTGGCCAGGTTGCGGAGATACGGCGCGGAGTCCGGTGTTCCGCAGGGGTCTGTCTTAGGGCCCCCCCTGTGGAACATCGGATTCGATTGGCTGTTGCGGGGAGCTCTTCTCCAGGGCACGAGTGTCATCTGCTACGCGGATGACACTCTCCTCACTGCCCGGGGGAAGAGCTTCGGGGAGGCGGCCTGTCTGGCCTCGGCTGGCGGGTCCTTGGTGGCAGGGAGGATCCGCCGCCTGGGATTGAGGGTGGCGCTGAACAAGACCGAGGCCGTGTTCTTTCACGGGCCTCGGCAGCGCTGCCCTCCCGACGCCCACATTGTGGTGGAGGGCGTCAGGGTGGACGTCCAGGCCCAGATGAAGTATCTGGGCCTGGTGTTGGACAGCAGGTGGCGCTTCGGCCCGCACTTTAGCGGGCTGTCGACGCGCCTGCTGAGGGCTGCGGACGCCCTCTCCTGGCTCCTCCCGAACTTGGGGGGGCCGAACGCACGATGCCGGCGTTTATATGCCGGCATCCTGCGGAGCATGGCCCTGTACGGGGCCCCCATCTGGGCGGACTCCCTCAACAGGAGGGAGAACGCAACTGCTATGCGCAGGCCCCAAAGGGCCATTGCACTGCGGGTGGCGAGGGCCTACCGCTCAGTGGGCTTTTCGGCGGCGTGCGCTCTGGCGGGCACCCCTCCTTGGGAGTTGGAGGCGTGGGTGCTCGCCAGAGTGTACGAGTGGACGGCGCGGCGAAAGGCCCTAGGAGAGCGCCCCGTCGCGGAGGAGCGGGAGGCCGTGCGGCGGGAGGCGAGGGACGCCATCATCGTCCATTGGACGGACGACCTCGCCTCCGCCACCTTTGGCCGCCGAACGTTGGACGCGCTCGGTCCGGTCCTGCGAGACTGGCTCGAGCGCTCCCACGGGTTCCTCTCATTCCGTCTGGTGCAGGTGTTGTCAGGCCACGGCTGTTTCGGCAAGCACCTGCACCGGATCGGGAGGGAGGAGACCCCGGCGTGCCACGACTGCGGCGCGGCGGAGGACACGGCTCAGCACACCCTCGAGGTGTGCCCGGCTTGGTCTGAGCCGCGCCGCAGTCTAACAGCGGAGCTCGGACAGGACCTCTCACTTCCCGGCGTGGTCAACCCCATGCTGGAGAGTGAGGGGTCCTGGGCAGCAGTCGCCTCTTTTTGCGAGGATGTCATCTCGCAAAAGGAGGTGGCGGAGCGCGCGCGGGAGGACGACCCTCTCGCTGCGCCGCTCCGTAGGCGGAGAAGAGGTCGGAGAAGACGCCGTCTTCTCCCTCCTCATGGTGGTGATGGGCGGGCGATAGGCGCGGGGGCGCCTCCGCCCGCATTGCACTCCACACCACCTCCGCCGGTCATTCCCAGCCCTTCCCCTGAACGGGGAGGACTTGAGGGGCCCGCCGCTTTAGGCGGGTTGTCGTCGGAGGAGGACTGGACGCTAAGGCTGCGCCGATCTCCCAGTCCTCTTCCACTCGGACGACGCGGGAATAACACTGGGTCGTTTTAGTGGGTATACCGGGTCAGCCCGGGGAGTCCCACATACCCCTCCCGTTCCCCCGACGGGAGGGTATGCGTAATGCATTTTTTCCCAGTTTAAAAAAAAAAAAAAAAAAAAAAAAAAAAAAAAAAAAAAAAGGTTAGGTTAGGTTTCCGGCGGATTCCCCCTCGGCATACCGGCCCATCGTTCTGCTCGATGAGGTCGGTAAATTGTTCGAGGGGATCATCGCCGGCCGGCTCAGGAGCCATTTGCGGGGTGTGGGGCCGGACCTGTCGGACGCCCAGTTCGGTTTCCGACAGGGTCGGTCTACAATCGACGCGCTGGCCCTTTTGAAGGGCCAGGTGAAAGGGGCGGTGGAGGCGGGGGACGGGGTGTTGGCGGTGTCGTTCGACATAGCCAACGCCTTCAACTCCGTTCCCCACTCCACCATATTGGAGGCACTCCGGTACCACGGAGTGCCCCAATATTTGAGGAGCCTCCTGGCCAGCTACTTGGAGGATCGAGAGGTCCTCCTTGTGGACAAACTGGCCAGGATGCGGCGATACAGCGCGGAGTCCGGTGTTCCGCAGGGGTCAGTCTTAGGGCCCCCCCTGTGGAACATCGGCTTCGACTGGCTGTTGCGGGGAGCTCTTCTCCAGGGCACGAGTGTCATCTGCTACGCGGATGACACTCTCCTCACTGCCCGGGGGAAGAGCTTCGGGGAGGCGGCCTGTCTGGCCTCGGCTGGCGGGTCCTTGGTGGCAGGGAGGATCCGCCGCCTGGGATTGAGGGTGGCGCTGAACAAGACCGAGGCCGTGTTCTTTCACGGGCCTCGGCAGCGCTGCCCTCCAGACGCCCACATTATGGTGGAGGGCGTCAGGGTGGGCGTCCAGGCCCAGATGAAGTATCTGGGCCTGGTGTTGGACAGCAGGTGGCGCTTCGGCCCGCACTTTAGCGGGCTGTCGACGCGCCTGCTGAGGGCTGCGGACGCCCTCTCCTGGCTCCTCCCGAACCTGGGGGGGCCGAACGCACGATGCCGGCGTTTATATGCCGGCATCCTGCGGAGCATGGCCCTGTACGGGGCCCCCATCTGGGCGGACTCCCTCAACAGGAGGGAGAACGCAACTGCCATGCGCAGGCCCCAAAGGGCCATTGCACTGCGGGTGGCGAGGGCCTACCGCTCGGTGGGCTTTTCGGCGGCGTGCGCTCTGGCGGGCACCCCTCCTTGGGAGCTGGAGGCGTGGGTGCTCGCCAGAGTGTACGAGTGGACGGCGCGGCGAAAGGCCCTCGGGGAGCGCCCCGTCGCGGAGGAGCGGGAGGCCGTGCGGCGGGAGGCGAGGGACGCCATCATCGTCCATTGGACGGAGGACCTCGCCTCCGCCACCTTTGGCCGCCGAACCCTGGACGCGCTCGGTCCGGTCCTGCGAGACTGGCTCGAGCGCTCTCACGGGTTCCTCTCATTCCGTCTGGTGCAGGTGTTGTCAGGCCACGGCTGTTTCGGCAAGCACCTGCACCGGATCGGGAGGGAGGAGACCCCGGCGTGCCACGACTGCGGCGCGGCGGAGGACACGGCTCAGCACACCCTCGAGGTGTGCCCGGCTTGGTCTGAGCCGCGCCGCAGTCTAACAGCGGAGATCGGACAGGACCTCTCACTTCCCGGCGTGGTCAACGCCATGCTGGAGAGTGAGGGGTCCTGGGCAGCTGTCGCCTCTTTTTGCGAGGATGTCATCTCGCAAAAGGAGGCGGCGGAGCGCGCGCGGGAGGACGACCCTCTCGCTGCGCCGCTCCGCAGGCGCAGAAGAGGTCGGAGAAGACGTCGTCTTCTCCCTCCTCATGGTGGTGATGGGCGGGCGATAGGCGCGGGGGCGCCTCCGCCCGCATTGCACTCCACACCACCCTCGCCGGTCATTCCCAGCCCTCCCCCTGAACGGGGAGGACTTGAGGGGCCCGCCGCTTTAGGCGGGTTGTCGTCGGAGGAGGACTGGACGTTAAGGCTGCGCCGATCTCCCAGTCCTCTTCCACTCGGACGACGCGGGAATAACACTGGGTCGTTTTAGTGGGTATACCGGGTCAGCCCGGGGAGTCCCACATACCCCTCCCGTTCCCCCGACGGGAGGGTATGCGTAATGCATTTTTTCCCAGTTTAAAAAAAAAAAAAAAAAAAAAAAAAAAAAAGGTTAGGTTGGGGGACCCCCCACAGAGCTTGCGTCCACGTCGCGTCCCCTGGAAACGGCCCAGTTTGTCACCGTAACGGAGTGGCAGACTGGGTACGGCCAAAGTGCTCTGTACCTTCGTAGCTACACTTGTTTTATCTTGCGGTTTTGTCTACGATCATGCGGAAGGCTATGCCTATGCCCCCGCGGGACGCCTGCGGGCGTTTCTTAAATGGCCCTTCTCAGGGCCAACCGAAAGGCCCTTCTCAGGGCCAACCCAAAGGCCCTTCTCAGGGCCAACCAAAAGGCCCTTCTCAGGGCCACTCTGACGCTTCAGCGTCGGAAGCTAGTCGCGCGCCGTCTGCGGCTAGCTTCGTTGGAAGGGTGGATTTGTCGGATTCCGACGACGAGTCCCTCTTAAGCGTCTCGGACGCGGGCGACTGTCGGTCGCGAAAGCGGGCCTTCCTCAAGGAGGGGTCCGAGGGCTCCTCGGGCTCAGCCAGGAGGTCGAAGGCCAAGAGGCCGACGACATCTGCGGACACCCACGTCGTGGGTCTCGCAGATGCCCAGCGGCAGTTGGACCTGGCTCGGCGGACGCAGCACCAGCAAGAGCTGGAAGAGCGTGTTGCTGCGAAGGAGCAGCGGGCGCGTGCTGCTCGGGCCAAGTCCGGTTACGGCGCGTCCCGCGTACTATACGCGGACCAGTCATTGGCCGAACTGGCGCGCATGGCGGAAGAGGACGAGGAGGAGATCGCGGAGGTCGCCTCCAAGTCCTCAAATCTTAAGGGCACTTTCCAAAAGGCCCTTAAGTGCCGTGCCGCAAGCATGCGCGCCATTGTAGAGGAGTTGGTCCAGCGTGAGGCGACCGACGAATCGCGCAAATTGCAGGCGACCGTCGATCGCCTCAAGCTGGAGGTCAGCCAGCTTCATCAGAAGCTGGCTGATGTCATGGCTCGGCCGATTCAGGCCGAACCGAGACCTGCGGCGGAGGCCCCCTCCTCCACCAACCTTGAGGATGTCATCCGCAAGGTGGTTATGGAGGAGAGGGCCTTCACCAGAGCCTGCCTAGCGGGATTAGAGGACCGGCTCCTGCCGGAGAAGCACCTTCGACCGCCGCTTGCGGCGGACAAGAGGCGAGCCGAGCCGGGGCCATCCTCGCAAGGGGAGGACGCCCTTCTCCCTTCGACTACTCCGTCCAACCAGCCGGGTTGGACAGAAGTGGTCCGGAAGGGGAAGGGCCGAGGTAAAAAGACGGCGACGGCCGTCCCTGCCGTCCCCGCCACCACACATACAGGCCAGTCGCAGGCGACTGGTGGGAGAAAGGGTAAGCGGGAGGGCAAAAGGCCGGCAACGCCCGGACCTGCCGTCCCCGTCACCACGCCTCCCAGTCAGTCGCGGGCGGCTGGCAAGGGTAAGAAGAAAGGGAAGCTGGTTCCCCCAAAGTCCGCGGCCGTCGTGGTAACACTCACCGCGGAGGCCGCGGAGCGAGGCGAGACGTACGCGTCAATTTTGGTGCGGGCGCGTGCCAATGCCGATCCCACCCAACTGGGGATCGGCAAGATTTCTTGCCGGCGGACCGAAACCGGGGCTCGTATTTTCGAGTTCCCGGGGGCGGAGGGCAGCGCCAGCGCTGACCTCTTTGCAGCCAAGCTGCAGGAGGTCATCGCGGACGCTGCCAAGGTGGCCCGACCGGTAAAGACGGCGACCATCGAGGTGACCGATTTGGACGATTCGGTCACCAAGGAGGAGGTGGTGGCGGCGATCGCAGCCATTGGGGGCTGCGGCGTCGCAGCGGTGCAAGGCCGGGACATCAGGCCCGGCCGCGGCGGCATGGGCACTATCCGGCTCGAGTGTCCTGTCGCCGCTGCCAAAGCCGTCCTTGCAAAAGGACGCCTCCTTGTCGGCTTCAGCTCGGGTGCAGTCCGGGCCCTTGAGGAGCAGCCTCTGCGCTGCTTCCGGTGCTGCGGCATCGGGCACACCCGAGCTTTGTGCCCGTCAGCGGTAGACAGGTCGGAGAGCTGCTACCGCTGCGGCAAGGAGGGCCACAAAGCCGCCTCCTGCATGGTCGCCAAGCCGCATTGCGCCGTCTGTGCCGCGAGCGGTCGCCCAGCAGGCCACGTAATGAGGGGGAGGTTATGCAACCCCCCCCCTTAAGAAGGGCAAAGCGCAGGTGCCGGTCGGGCCTGCTGCTAGCACTGCCGTTCCCGAGGTCGGAACGGCGGTGGCTGCGGAGGAGGGGGGTGCGATGTCCGATTGATGGATTCAGTCGAACATCGCATCCTCCAGGCGAACACCAACCACTGCCGGGCTGCACAGGATCTCCTGATGCAGACCATGGCTGAGTGGTTGGTGGACTTGGCGGTGGTCGCCGAGCCTTACTCGGTCCCTGGCCATTGGCTGGGCGACCGAGACGGCCTGGTGGCGTTGGTGTCGCGGTCTTCCACAGACTCCCCTCCCCTCTCGCTTTTAGAGAGGGGACCGGGATACGTGGCCGCCGCGTGGGGAGATTTGGCCCTGGTTGGGGTCTATTTCTCCCCTAACCGCCCTCTCTCGGACTTTGAGGATTTCCTGGAGATCCTCACTGCTGTCGTAGGGAGGGCGGCGCCACGCCAGGTCGTGGTGTTGGGCGACCTGAACGCCAAGTCGGTGGCCTGGGGCAACCCAGCCGCCTCCTGCAACGTCCGGGGTCGCGCCGTCGAGTTTTGGGCGGCGTCATGCGGCGTGTCCCTCCTCAACAGGGGGGCGGTCCACACGTGTGTGCGGCAACGGGGAGGGTCGGTGGTGGACGTTTCGTTCGCCACCCCCGTGCTAGCCGCACGCATCGTGAACTGGCGGGTGGAGTTGGTGGAGACCTTGTCGGACCACCGTTATGTGCGGTTCGACATCTCCACCCAGAGCCCCCGTGGGGAGATGGCCCGCTCTGGCAGGTCTCCCTTCCCACGGTGGGCTCTCACTCGCTTGGACCGGGAGGCAGCCAAGGAGGCGGCCTTCCTCCAGGACTGGCTGTCGCCCCCTGTTGGGGCCCCGGACGTTGACGCCGCAGCGGTCCGGCTGAGGGAATCCCTGACCGAGGTGTGCAACTCCAGCATGCCTCGGTCTCGGCGTCCGCCTCCCCGCCGGGCCGTTTATTGGTGGTCGGAGGAGCTGGCAGGCCTCCGGGCCACTTGCGTGGCGGCCAGAAGGGCCTACACGCGGAGCCGCCGGCGCAGCGCCCGTAATCAGGCAGAGGAGGACCGCCTCTACGCCTCTTACCGAGAGGCAAAGGCGGTCCTCAAGTCGGCTATGGGCGCTGCCAAGGACTCGGCGAGGGCCGAGATGCTGGAGGGTCTCGACAGGGATCCGTATGGGAGACCATATAGGGCGGCGCGGAACCAACTGCGGCCCCATGGTCCCCCATTGACGGAAACCCTCGAGCCGGCGTTGCTGGATGGGGTGGTCCGGTCTCTGTTTCCGCGCAGGACCGACTTCACCCCTCCAGCGATGGACCCTCCGCAGTCGGCGGCTCCGCAGGAGGAGGAGGAGGAAGCACCTCCGGTGACGGAGGAGGAGTTTCGCGCGGGGGTTCTTAGCCTCCGCGCGAAGAAGACGGCTCCTGGGCCGGACGGCGTCCCCGCACGGGTGGTGGCCATAGCTGCCACTCAAATGGAGGACAGATTTCGGGAACTCTTCAGCGCGTGCCTTACGGCTGGAAGGTTCCCGAAACTGTGGAAGGAGGGGCAGCTGTGCCTCCTCCGAAAGGAGGGACGCCCGGCGGATTCCCCCTCGGCATACCGGCCCATCGTTCTGCTCGATGAGGTCGGTAAATTGTTCGAGGGGATCATCGCCGGCCGGCTCAGGAGCCATTTGCAGGGTGTAGGGCCGGACCTGTCGGACGCCCAGTTCGGTTTCCGACAGGGCCGGTCCACCATCGACGCGCTGGCCCTTTTGAAGGGCCAGGTGAAAGAGGCGGTCGAGGCGGGGGACGGAGTGTTGGCGGTGTCGTTTGACATCGCCAACGCCTTCAACTCCGTTCCCCACTCCACCATATTGGAGGCACTCCGGTACCACGGAGTGCCCCAATATTTGAGGAGCCTCCTGGCCAGCTACTTGGAGGATCGAGAGGTCCTCCTTGTGGACAAACTGGCCAGGATGCGGAGGTACAGCGCGGAGTCCGGTGTTCCGCAGGGGTCAGTCTTAGGACCCCCCCTGTGGAACATCGGCTTTGACTGGCTGTTGCGGGGAGCTCTTCTCCAGGGCACGAGTGTCATTTGCTACGCGGATGACACTCTCCTTACTGCCCGGGGGAAGAGCTTCGGGGAGGCGGCCTGTCTGGCCTCGGCTGGCGGGTCCTTGGTGGCAGGGAGGATCCGCCGCCTGGGATTGAGGGTGGCGCTGAACAAGACCGAGGCCGTGTTCTTTCACGGGCCTCGGCAGCGCTGCCCTCCAGACGCCCACATTGTGGTGGAGGGCGTCAGGGTGGGCGTCCAGGCCCAGATGAAGTATCTGGGCCTGGTGTTGGACAGCAGGTGGCGCTTCGGCCCGCACTTTAGCGGGCTGTCGACGCGCCTGCTGAGGGCTGCGGATGCCCTCTCCTGGCTCCTCCCCAACCTGGGAGGGCCCAACGCACGATGCCGGCGCCTATATGCCGGCATCCTGCGGAGCATGGCCCTGTACGGGGCCCCCATCTGGGCGGACTCCCTCCACAGGAGGGAGAACGCAACTGCCATGCGCAGGCCTCAAAGGGCCATTGCACTGCGGGTGGCGAGGGCCTACCGCTCGGTGGGCTTTTCGGCGGCGTGCGCTCTGGCGGGCACCCCTCCTTGGGAGTTGGAGGCGTGGGTGCTCGCCAGAGTGTACGAGTGGACGGCGCGGCGAAAGGCCCTCGGGGAGCGCCCCGTCGCGGAGGAGCGGGAGGCCGTGCGGCGAGAGGCGAGGGACGCCATCATCGTCCATTGGACGGACGACCTCGCCTCCGCCACCTTTGGCCGCCGAACCCTGGACGCGCTCGGTCCGGTCCTGCGAGACTGGCTCGAGCGCTACCACGGTTTCCTCTCTTTCCGTCTGGTGCAGGTGTTGTCAGGCCACGGCTGTTTCGGCAAGCACCTGCACCGGATCGGGAGGGAGGAGACCCCGGCGTGCCACGACTGCGGCGCGGCGGAGGATACGGCTCAGCACACCCTCGAGGTGTGCCCGGCTTGGTCTGAGCCGCGTCGCAGTCTAACAGCGGAGATCGGACAGGACCTCTCGCTTCCCGGCGTGGTGAATGCCATGCTGGAGAGTGAGGGGTCCTGGGCAGCTGTCGCCTCTTTTTGCGAGGATGTCATCTCGCAAAAGGAGGCGGCGGAGCGCGCGCGGGAGGACGACCCTCTCGCTGCGCCGCTCCGCAGGCGCAGGAGAGGTCGGAGAAGACGTCGTCTTCTCCCTCCTCATGGTGGTGATGGGCGGGCGATAGGCGCGGGGGCGCCTCCGCCCGCATTGCACTCCACACCACCCTCGCCGGTCATTCCCAGCCCTCCCCCTGAACGGGGAGGACTTGAGGGGCCCGCCGCTTTAGGCGGGTTGTCGTCGGAGGAGGACTGGACGCTAAGGCTGCGCCGATCTCCCAGTCCTCTTCCACTCGGACGACGCGGGAATAACACTGGGTCGTTTTAGTGGGTATACCGGGTCAGCCCGGGGAGTCCCACATACCCCTCCCGTTCCCCCGACGGGAGGGTATGCGTAATGCATTTTTTCCCAGTTTAAAAAAAAAAAAAAAAAAAGGTTAGGTTAGGTTAGGTTAGGTTGCTACTATGATGCGGAGGCCCCAAAGGGCCATTGCACTGCGGGTGGCGAGGGCCTACCGCTCCGTGGGCTTTTCGGCGGCGTGCGCTCTGGCGGGCACCCCTCCTTGGGAGTTGGAGGCGTGGGTGCTCGCCAGAGTGTACGAGTGGACGGCGCGGCGAAAGGCCCTCGGGGAGCGCCCCGTCGCGGAGGAGCGGGAGGCCGTGCGGCGGGAGGCGAGGGACGCCATCATCGTCCATTGGACGGAGGACCTCGCCTCCGCCACCTTTGGCCGCCGTACCTTGGACGCGCTCGGTCCGGTCCTACGAGACTGGCTCGAGCGCTCCCACGGTTTCCTCTCATTCCGTCTGGTGCAGGTGTTGTCAGGCCACGGCTGTTTCGGCAAGCACCTGCACCGGATCGGGAGGGAGGAGACCCCGGCGTGCCACGACTGCGGCGCGGCGGAGGACACGGCTCAGCACACCCTCGAGGTGTGCCCGGCTTGGTCTGAGCCGCGCCGCAGTCTAACAGCGGAGATCGGACAGGACCTCTCACTTCCCGGCGTGGTCAACGCCATGCTGGAGAGTGAGGGGTCCTGGGCAGCAGTCGCCTCTTTTTGCGAGGATGTCATCTCGCAAAAGGAGGCGGCGGAGCGTGCGCGGGAGGACGACCCTCTCGCTGCGCCGCTCCGCAGGCGCAGAAGAGGTCGGAGAAGACGCCGTCTTCTCCCTCCTCATGGTGGTGATGGGCGGGCGATAGGCGCGGGGGCGCCTCCGCCCGCATTGCACTCCACACCACCCTCGCCGTTAATTCCCAGCCCTCCCCCTGAACGGGGAGGACTTGAGGGGCCCGCCGCTTTAGGCGGGTTGTCGTCGGAGGAGGACTGGACGCTAAGGCTGCGCCGATCTCCCAGTCCTCTTCCACTCGGACGACGCGGGAATAACGCTGGGTCGTTTTAGTGGGTATACCGGGTCAGCCCGGGGAGTCCCACATACCCCTCCCGTTTCCCCCGACGGGAGGGTATGCGTAATGCATTTTTTCCCAGTTTAAAAAAAAAAAAAAAAAAAAAAGGTTAGGTTAGGTTTCTGGTGCAGGTGTTGTCAGGCCACGGCTGTTTCGGCAAGCACCTGCACCGGATCGGGAGGGAGGAAACCCCGGCGTGCCACGACTGCGGCGCGGCGGAGGACACGGCTCAGCACACCCTCGAGGTGTGCCCGGCTTGGTCTGAGCCGCGCCGCAGTCTAACAGCGGAGATCGGACAGGACCTCTCGCTTCCCGGCGTGGTCAACGCCATGCTGGAGAGTGAGGGGTCCTGGGCAGCTGTCGCCTCTTTTTGCGAGGATGTCATCTCGCAAAAGGAGGCGGCGGAGCGCGCGCGGGAGGACGACCCTCTCGCTGCGCCGCTCCGCAGGCGCAGAAGAGGTCGGAGAAGACGCCGTCTTCTCCCTCCTCATGGTGGTGATGGGCGGGCGATAGGCGCGGGGGCGCCTCCGCCTGCATTGCACTCCACACCACCCTCGCCGGTCATTCCCAGCCCTCCCCCTGAACGGGGAGGACTTGAGGGGCCCGCCGCTTTAGGCGGGTTGTCGTCGGAGGAGGACTGGACGCTAAGGCTGCGCCGATCTCCCAGTCCTCTTCCACTCGGACGACGTGGGAATAACACTGGGTCGTTTTAGTGGGTATACCGGGTCAGCCCGGGGAGTCCCACATACCCCTCCCGTTCCCCCGACGGGAGGGTATGCGTAATGCATTTTTTCCCAGTTTAAAAAAAAAAAAAAAAAAAAAAAGGTTAGGTTAGGTTAGGTTTTTTTTTTTTTTTTTTTTTTTTTTTGGTATGGCAGGAGGGGAAATCCTCATGGACGCCCCAACCGCCTCACGGATGACACGGTTGGGGCAGTGCCGGACTCTTACCGGCTAAAACCACCTCCTGCCTTCTGTGTGTTCCCCTGACGTAGACAGGGCGCTTTTTTTGCAGTTTTTAAAAATGTGTTGTCTATTTTGAAAAATTACTAAGAATGAGCTAAAGTGTATGGAAAACTATTGTATTTGAAATCTATTTTAAAAAACTAATTTGGCCGTTATTCACTATGCTTTACGCGTGATATATTACTATATAAGGAAAGCACAGTTTATATAGCTTTATTTCTTTTAATTACCCTATTTGAAAGTTTGATGCAGAAATCTAATAATCTATTTCTATATCTATTTTGTTTAAATAAGTCACTAAAATTATTTCTGTCTAATTCTATCTCCAGCTCCTGTTCAAATTCGCGTCTCTCCCTTCCAAACGCAGGACACTGGAATATAATGTGCGGAACTGTCTCGGGCACTCCCGGTTCACAAATGCACGATGGGTTCTCCTTACACTTGAAGCGGTGCAAGTATTCGGAGAACCCACCGTGCCCCGTCATAACTTGTGTGACTATGCCGGTTGGCTTCACCTGCCTTACAATTTTGAAGGCATCAATCGCGTCTGGGAGGAAGATCCTGGTAACTGAGGCGGTTGTGCCCTCCTTATACCTCCGGTTCCACTCGTCAAGCGACCTCATACGGATCTGCCGCTTGACGAATGAAACCGGACAGTGGTCGTAGTCTGGCCTTTTCTTGCAATGTAGTGCAGCTTCTTTCGCAAAATGGTCCGCGCGCTCATTCCCTGCCAGTCCAGCGTGTGCCTTTATCCAGAACAAAGAGACATCTTTGCTCTGTGATAAAGCCACATTAAGGTTCGCTCTTGCCTCCACTGCCAGAGCGTGGAGGGAACCCTGGTTCGTGACTGTCTGCAGAGCGGCCCTTGAGTCACTAAAGATACCGAAGGTTCCCTCTTTGCGCCGCAGTATTTGGCGTGTGGCTACGCATATGGCCAGGAGTTCTGCTTGGTAGACCGTACAGCACGTAGGCAAGCTAAGCTTGACGGACTTGATCTCAGCTTCCCTGTCCCACAGGGACAGTGCTGCTCCGACCTTGCCGTCAATCTTGCTGCCGTCGGTGAAGAACCTTATTTCCTGGCTGTTGTGGGTCTCCACATGTGACTGGTCTACCAGGCTCACGAACCCCATGGCCGTATGTTTCGCCGGATGTGGAGTCTCTGCAAATGCTACCACCCGCTCCACCTCCCGGCCAGCAAGCGCTGGCTGGGGCACCCCCTTCTTTGCCTCGTACAGTGCGGCTGCTTCCTGTATTCGGAGGTCTAGTGGGAGTATCCCAGCCAGCACGAGCGCGGAGTTAAGCGAAACGGTGCGATAGGATTTGCAGAGCTTTTGAGCGAACCCCCGCTGGACTGAGTTAAGGAGCTTTTGGACTCCGACCTTTTTTGCTGCAGGCGCCCAGGCGCTGGCTGCATACATTATTACTGGCTCGACCGCCGCAGTATAGATACTGCGCACAACCTCTGGGTGTAGACCCCAGCTCACTTTGGCTGCTCTAGACAACTGTTTGTAAAAATTGATTGCCTTTTTACAAACGTTTGCAGCGTGGGTGTTGAATGTGAGCTTGTGGTCTACAGTAAGCCCCAGAATTTTGATTTCTTTAGACATGCCAATGTCGACCCCGCCCATGCTCAGAAGTGGGACATCGTGCTTCAGCTTCCTTGTCACAATCATGGCACAAGTCTTGTGCGGCGCAAATTTCAGCTTGTTCTTGATGCCCCACCTCCGAACATACTCGAGGGCGGCATTGGCCTGTCTTTGGACCTCCAGTGCTGTATCCCCGTCAAAGATGAGCACTACGTCGTCGGCAAAAGCCTGGCAGTAGTCGCCACGTTCTTCGAGCCCCCTTAACAGGGGATCCAGCACCAGATTCCACAGGATCGGACCCCCGATCGACCCCTGTACACACCCCTTGGTCGTACTCCTCTTGCACTCCGCTCCAGCGTACCTGACCCGGACGCTTCTCTCATTCAGGTAGCTGTCTAGCATCCGCCTGATGTTCACCGGGCACTTTTCCTCAGCCAGTCTGGTTCTGATGGCCGGCCACCATGCGCTATCGAAGGCTCCCTCTATATCCAATGATACAACAGTGATTAGCTTCTTTTGATCCAGCTTCTCGTTAATATGCTGCATCAGGGTGTAGAGGGAGTCCTCGGTGCTTTTCTGGGGCATGAATCCAAACTGGCGAGTACTCAACCGCGGGATCAGATGCCATTTCAGACGAGCTACCGTCATTTTTTCCAGGATTTTGCCCAGGACAGGTAGAAGGCCAATGGGCCTGTACGACTTCGGGGTTGTGTAGGTGTCTGTGCCGGGTTTCCGGAGTATCACCACGGTGGCCACTTTCCAGGCCCCAGGGAAGTGACCATGCTCAAGGCACTTGTTTGCCAGCGCAAGAAACACCCCTGGATCCTGGAAAATAGCCTGCGCACAGATGTCGGCTGTGAGACCATCCGCCCCGGGTGCCTTCTTCGGGTTGAAGTCTTCCACCGCGGATCTCAGCTCCAGAAGTGTAAACGGCGGGTCATGGTGTTCATCATGCGACCACTCGTTTACACGACTGGCCGCTTCTCGCATCCGTCGGTGGTCGTCATCATCTCCGTCTTCCAGGTCTTCGGGGTAAAAGGTCTCAGCAAGCAGCTGAGCCGAGTCCTGCGGGCTGAGTGACACTCCATCTTTCACCAGCGGCAGATCTTCATGCCTTTTGGAGGTCCGTCCAATGATCCTATAAATCCCCTCCCAGACTCCTTCCCTGTCTTGTTTCTCGCAGAAGGCCTTCCAGCTTTCCGTCTGCGCTTTTTTGGCGCAGGACTCGTACCTCTCCTTTGCTTGCAGGTACTCATCGACGACTTTCTGCCTCCGAACCGGTGCAGCACATCGTATGCGGCGTCTTCTGGTGTTGACTTCGGACTTCATCTGGGCGAGCTCGGTAGACCACCATGGTATGGCATTTGTTTTGTTACTATTTATTTTTGGTATTGTCTCTTTGCACGTTTTAACTATTGTATCTATGTATTTGTTTATTGTGTTTTCTAGTTCTATTTTATTATTAATTTTTTCTATTTCTAGGACATTCAATTTACTGACTGCTTGTAATTGGGCCAATTTCCCACGAAATTGGCTCCAATTTGCTTTGCGTGTGTTGAATGTCCTAGTGCTTCTACTAATGTTCGTGCCTTTTGACTTTAGAAGATTAATTTTGAAGATAATACCATTGTGGTCCGAGCTCGTGATGCCCTCCTCAACCTTCCAGTCCTCCACCAGTCCCAACATTTCGGTTGAGCAGGCTGTTATGTCAACGAAACTGGTGTAGGATTTGCCGCCTCTGATGGTGTCAAACGTCGGAGTGCTGCCGACGTTGAGCACCTGCAAGCCCATCTCCTCCAGCATTCCGGAGACCTCGTCGCCCCTGCTGTCTATTACGGGACTACCCCACCAGGTACTCTTGGCGTTTGCATCGCCACCTACTACCAGTTTACACTGGTTAGTTTCCTCGCGAATCCGCATGAGGTGCTCCAGGTATGGCTCTATGGGTTGGTCGGGTTCAAAATAGAAGGAGACTACTGCGATTTCCCAGGCGCGGGTTCGGATCCTCACCACCACGATGTTGTTGGTGGTGAGTTTCGGACACTGCGTTACGTCCAAGTCATTGTCAAAGACGACGATAGCCGCCTTCACAGTTCCACCTCCTTGTTCCGCGCACTGGTATACTCTCGCTCCATGGTAGTCTCGCATCCTCTTGATCCCGCCCACATATGGCTCCTGGAGCAGTGCAAATGCAACTTTGCGCTCTCTGGCTGCTATACGGAGCTCTTGGGTTGCAAGTTGCTTCCTCTGCAGATTCGCTTGGATCACCAGGTAGTTAGGGCTGACGCTGGGGTTATTGCTAGATGCCGTCGGGACCACCTTAGCAATATGCTACCGACAGGCGCGCCAATGCGTCCCACTTGACGCGGATCGGGCACTCGCCGTCGAACGCATTGTGGTCCGTTCTGGCCATCTTCGCCAGCGTACAGTTTCGGCACTTAGGCGTCTCTGCAGTAAGCCGCGAGGGGCAGTCCACGCGCAGGTGGGGGTCTCCGCAGTGAGTGCATAGGTCGGCAGGTTCTGTGCACAGCTTGCGGCTGTGACCGTAACGCAGACAGCGCGTGCACTGCACCAGCGGTGACTGGTCCAGCACTCGCACCCTCTGCAGGTCAATGTGCACACGACCTGCCGCCGTCAGCCTCTGCCATAAAGTTGGGGACACCTGCAGAATGATGTGGCACATGTGCGTGTTCCTCGCCTTGCGACGGTATTTGGCAGAGATCCTCACATCCTCCACAGGTATGTCCCCAACCAGGTGGTGGTTCTGGCGTTTCACCGCTGCGATGATCTCCTCATCCGAGTGGCAGGAGAGTACGTCCCTGATTATAACGAGAGGGTCTTTGTTTTTGACTTCCTCCACCACAAGATTCCCTGCCCTCTTTACTCTGTCCGTCACTCTCGTCATCTCCTCTCGGGTCTTAAAGCCTATTACAACCTTCCGGTCCCTGGCCCTTCGCAGCCTTTCGACCTGCGTGCCCTCGTTCCTAGCATCGACTGCCGCTCTCAGCTTCTCAACGACCTCTTCGCCGGTGTCCTGCTCATTGGTTGATGAAACAACCACCGAGTGAAGAGGCCCCTGAGTATGCTGCTTCGAGCTAGCAATCTCTGCGAAGGTCGGGCTTTGGCCTGGGATGTACGAAGGAGATTTTAGCTGCTCCGACAGAGCCCGCGTGTGCTGCTGGCATTCCTCCAGCGCTTTATTATGCTGCTGGAGGTTCTCCATGAGCTGCTTCATGAGCTCTGTCGGAGCGTCAGGGCTCGGCGTTGGATCTTCTAGACGGTCTTCCCTAACTTCCGACTCGGTAACGGTTGATTTTTCAGCCTCTGCTTCCTTCACCAACTGGTAGAGCCTCTCCACCGCTTTGGTGATCTCGTCTTTGATCTCTTTTTTGAGGTTTCGAGAGCTCACCAGCTGGATTTTTGCCTTGGAGAGGCAGGCTTTTGCCTCTGAGGTTCTGTTAAGGTACCGAGTCGGTTGTGAGTTAGGTGGCGAGCTATCTGCAGTCTGTCGCTGCTCTTTTGACTTTGCCTCTTGAAAAAGCGCCGTCTTGGATTTTATTTTGGGGGGAGTTTTCACTGTGGCCTTTTTTGGAGGTGTTGGCGTCTTTAGGGGCTGCTGTGCTGTCCTGAACTTGTCAGCCTCCCATTCTCCGATACTACGCCTCACCGAAGGGCCCGCCTGTTCCACGTGAGACCTTGTCGCAACCAAACTCTCCTCCTCAGCCCTGGTATTTTTGTTGACCGGCGTCCTTATCCCAAACATTTTTGGCGTAAGAAGGGGAAATGATTGTCGGGGAACACTAAGTACTAAATCCCTGTAAAGGGGGGATCAGTTAAATCACAAAAAATTATTTGATTTAAGTCACAGTAGAAGACTAAAAATTAGTCGAGTCAGATGTATAAAACGCTAAAATAGGTTTTGTCGTAATTTGTGGCGTCCTTTGTACTGTACTATTTGACAGGTACCATGAAAATACAGAAAACGTAACAAAAAATTTTTTCACAGATTTCAAATTCAATTCAAATTCAATTTATTCATAAAAACTTTTACAATAAAATGTGTATAAATAGCCACAAAAAGATAATAAAGTAAAAATCTTATATAAAGGTAAATTAGTGCCTAACTTAAAACTAGTGTATGGCTAACAATAATTTGACGTATAAGATATTTAACTTGGAACTTATAATGTATATAGCGACCTGCCCGATCTAGGTTTATTTAAACCTGTGTTTCAGGCCCTCACTGACTCACTGACCTCACTGACCTCACTGACTACTCAGATGTCAGTAGGTTTCCCTATATACTAGTCACTAATTAAAGGGAGGGCGGGTGGACAATTTTTCGCGGTTCTATGCGAGCCAGCCGCACGTTTGAGGTGTCGGAAGACGCGTCTCGGCGCGGGCGAGCTAGCTAGACCGTTTTCAGAATTTTGAAAAGAGCAAAAATGTGCACGGTGGTCAAAAAACCACTTTTTTCAGGAAAAAATCGAGTTTTCAGCGACCGATCGGATTTTCAGTTCGCGCAAAGCGCCCGAAAACCGAGGTTAGACAGGTGGAAACTCGATTCCGCAAATAGGGGTTAGGTTAGGTTAGGTTAGGTTAGGTTCCTGTTCGAGGGCCTACCGCTCGGTGGGCTTTTCGGCGGCGTGCGCTCTGGCGAGCACCCCTCCTTGGGAGCTGGAGGCGTGGGTGCTCGCCAGAGTGTACGAGTGGACGGCGCGACGAAAGGCCCTCGGGGAGCGCCCCGTCGCGGAGGAGCGGGAGGCCGTGCGGCGGGAGGCGAGGGACGCCATCATCGTCCATTGGACGGACGACCTCGCCTCCGCCACCTTTGGCCGCCGAACGTTGGACGCGCTCGGTCCGGTCCTGCGAGACTGGCTCGAGCGCTCCCACGGGTTCCTCTCATTCCGTCTGGTGCGGGTGTTGTCAGGCCACGGCTGTTTCGGCAAGCACCTGCACCGGATCGGGAGGGAGGAGACCCCGGCGTGCCACGACTGCGGCGCGGCGGAGGACACGGCTCAGCACACCCTCGAGGTGTGCCCGGCTTGGTCTGAGCCGCGTCGCAGTCTAACAGCGGAGATCGGACAGGACCTCTCACTTCCCGGCGTGGTCAACGCCATGCTGGAGAGTGAGGGGTCCTGGGCAGCTGTCGCCTCTTTTTGCGAGGATGTCATCTCGCAAAAGGAGGCGGCGGAGCGCGCGCGGGAGGACGACCCTCTCGCTGCGCCGCTCCGCAGGCGCAGAAGAGGTCGGAGAAGACGCCGTCTTCTCCCTCCTCATGGTGGTGATGGGCGGGCGATAGGCGCGGGGGCGCCTCCGCCCGCATTGCACTCCACACCACCCTCGCCGTTAATTCCCAGCCCTCCCCCTGAACGGGGAGGACTTGAGGGGCCCGCCGCTTTAGGCGGGTTGTCGTCGGAGGAGGACTGGACGCTAAGGCTGCGCCGATCTCCCAGTCCTCTTCCACTCGGACGACGCGGGAATAACACTGGGTCGTTTTAGTGGGTATACCGGGTCAGCCCGGGGAGTCCCACATACCCCTCCCGTTCCCCCGACGGGAGGGTATGCGTAATGCATTTTTTCCCAGTTTAAAAAAAAAAAAAAAAAAAAAAAAAAAAAAAAAAAAAAAAAAGGTTAGGTTCCTGTTGGGGGACCCCCCACAGAGTTTGCGTCCACGTCGCGTCCCCTGGAAACGGCCCAGTTTGTCACCGTAACGGAGTGGCATACTGGGTACGGCCAAAGTTCTCTGTGATCTCGCAGTTACTGTTTTGTTTTATCGTGCCTTGTTGACTGCGTATTTGCCGAAGGCGTCATGCCTATGCCCTCGCGGGACGCCTCCGGGCGGTTTTTAAAAGGCCCTTCTCAGGGCCAACCCAAAGGCCCTTCTCAGGGCCAACCCAAAGGCCCTTCTCAGGGCCAACCAAAAGGCCCTTCTCAGGGCCACTCCGACGCTTCAGCGTCGGAAGCTAGCCGCGCGCCATCTGCGGCTAGCTTCTTCGGAAGGGCGGACCTGTCCGATTCGGACGAGTCCGACTTTAGCGTCTCAGACGCAGGCGACCCTAAGTCGCGAAAGCGGGCCTTCCGCAAGGAAGGGTCCGAGGGCTCCTCGAGTTCGGCGAGGAAGTCCAAGGCGAAACGGCTGACGACGGCTGCGGACACCCACGATGTGGGTCTCGCGGACGCCCAACGTCAGCTGGACCTGGCTCGGCGGGCGCAGCACCAGCAGGAACTCGAGGAGCGGGTTGCTGCGAAGGAGCAGCGGGCGCGTGCTGCTCGGGCCAAGTCCGGGTACGGTGCGTCTCGCGTGCTGTACTCGGACTCCTCATTGGCCGAGCTGGCGCGCATGGCGGAAGAGGACGAGGAGGAGATCGTTGAGGTTGCCTCCAAGTCCTCGAATCTTAAGGGCACTTTCCAAAAGGCCCTTAAGTTCCGTGCTGCGAGCATGCGCGGCATCGTCGCGGAGCTCGTGGAGCGCAAGGCGAGTGACTTGTCATTGGGGGCTGCGGCGTCGCAGCGGTGCAAGGCCGGGACATCAGGCCCGGCCGCGGCGGCATGGGCACTATCCGGCTCGAGTGCCCTGTCGCCGCTGCCAATGCCGTCCTTGCAAAAGGACGCCTCCTTGTCGGGTTTAGCTCGGGTGCAGTCCGGGCCCTAGAGGAGCAGCCTCTGCGCTGCTTCCGGTGCTGCGGCATCGGGCACACCCGAGCCCTGTGCCCGTCAGCGGTAGACAGGTCGGAGACCTGCTACCGCTGCGGCAAGGAGGGCCACAAAGCCGCCTCCTGCACGGTCGCCAAGCCGCACTGTGTAGTGTGTGCTGCCAGTGGTCGCCCAGCAGGCCACGTAATGAGGGGGAGGTTATGCAACCCCCCCCTTAAGAAGGGCAAATCGCAGGTGCCGGTCGGGCCTGCTGCTAGCACCGCCGTTCCCGAGGTCGGAACGGCGGTGGCTGCGGAGGAGGGGGGTGCGATGTCCGATTGATGGATTCAATCGAACATCGCATCCTCCAGGCGAACACCAACCACTGCCGGGCTGCACAGGATCTCCTGATGCAGACCATGGCTGAGTGGTTGGTGGACTTGGCGGTGGTCGCCGAGCCTTACTCGGTCCCTGGCCATTGGCTGGGCGACCGAGACGGCCTGGTGGCGTTGGTGTCGCGGTCTTCCACAGACTCCCCTCCCCTCTCGCTTTTAGAGAGGGGACCGGGATACGTGGCCGCCGCGTGGGGAGATTTGGCCCTGGTTGGGGTCTATTTCTCCCCTAACCGCCCTCTCTCGGACTTTGAGGATTTCTTGGAGATCCTCACTGCAGCCGTAGGGAGGGCGGCGCCACGGCAGGTCGTGGTGTTGGGCGACCTGAACGCCAAGTCGGTGGCCTGGGGCAACCCAGCCGCCTCCTGCAACGTCCGGGGTCGCGCCGTCGAGTTTTGGGCGGCGTCATGCGGCGTGTCCCTCCTCAACAGGGGGGCGGTCCACACATGTGTGCGGCAACGGGGAGGGTCGGTGGTAGATGTTTCGTTCGCCACCCCCGTGCTAGCCGCACGCATCGTGAACTGGCGGGTGGAGTTGGTGGAGACCTTGTCGGACCACCGTTATGTGCGGTTCGACATCTCCACCCAGAGCCCCCGTGGGGAGATGGCCCGCTCTGGCAGGTCTCCCTTCCCACGGTGGGCTCTCACTCGCCTGGACCGGGAGGCAGCCAAGGAGGCGGCCTTCCTCCAAGACTGGCTGTCGCCCCCTGTTGGGGCCCCGGACGTTGACGCCGCAGCGGTCCGGCTGAGGGAATCCCTGACCGAGGTGTGCAACTCCAGCATGCCTCGGTCTCGGCGTCCGCCTCCCCGCCGGGCCGTTTATTGGTGGTCAGAGGAGCTGGCGGGCCTCCGGGCCACTTGCGTGGCGGCCAGAAGGGCCTACACGCGGAGCCGCCGGCGCAGCGCTCGTAGTCAGGCAGAGGAGGACCGCCTCTACGCCTCTTACCGAGAGGCAAAGGCGGTCCTCAAGTCGGCTATGGGCGCTGCCAAGGACTCGGCGAGGGCCGAGATGCTGGAGGGTCTCGACAGGGATCCGTATGGGAGACCATACAAAGCGGCGCGCAATCAGCTGCGGCCCCATGGTCCCCCACTTACGGAGACCCTCGAGCCGGCGTTGCTGGATGGGGTGGTCCGGTCTCTGTTTCCGCGCAGGACCGACTTCACCCCTCCAGCGATGGACCCTCCACAGTCGGCGGCTCCGCAGGAGGAGGAGGAGGCACCTCCAGTGACGGAGGAGGAGTTTCGCGCGGGGGTTCTTAGCCTCCGCGCGAAGAAGACGGCTCCTGGGCCGGACGGCGTCCCCGCACGGGTGGTGGCCATAGCTGCCGCTCAAATGGAGGACAGGTTTCGGGAACTCTTCAGCGCGTGCTTTACGGCTGGAAGGTTCCCGAAACTGTGGAAGGAGGGGCAGCTATGCCTCCTCCGAAAGGAGGGACGCCCGGCGGATTCCCCCTCGGCATACCGGCCCATCGTTCTGCTCGATGAGGTCGGTAAATTGTTCGAGGGGATCATCGCCGGCCGGCTCAGGAGCCATTTGCGGGGTGTGGGGCCGGACCTGTCGGACGCCCAGTTTGGGTTCCGACAGGGTCGGTCCACAATCGACGCGCTGGCCCTTTTGAAGGGCCAGGTGAAAGAGGCGGTCGAGGCGGGGGACGGAGTGTTGGCGGTGTCGTTCGACATCGCCAACGCCTTCAACTCCGTTCCCCACTCCACCATATTGGAGGCACTCCGGTATCACGGAGTGCCCCTATATTTGAGGAGACTCCTGGCCAGCTACCTGGAGGATCGAGAGGTCCTCCTTGTGGACAAACTGGCCAGGATGCGGAGATACAGCGCCGAGTCCGGTGTTCCGCAGGGGTCAGTCTTAGGGCCCCCCCTGTGGAACATCGGATTCGACTGGCTGTTGCGGGGAGCTCTTCTCCAGGGCACGAGTGTCATCTGCTACGCGGATGACACTCTCCTCACTGCCCGGGGGAAGAGCTTCGGGGAGGCGGCCTGTCTGGCCTCGGCTGGCGGGTCCTTGGTGGCAGGGAGGATCCGCCGCCTGGGATTGAGGGTGGCGCTGAACAAGACCGAGGCCGTGTTCTTTCACGGGCCTCGGCAGCGCTGCCCTCCCGACGCCCACATTGTGGTGGAGGGCGTCAGGGTGGACGTCCAGGCCCAGATGAAGTATCTGGGCCTGGTGTTGGACAGCAGGTGGCGCTTCGGCCCGCACTTTAGCGGGCTGTCGACGCGCCTGCTGAGGGCTGCGGACGCCCTCTCCTGGCTCCTCCCCAACCTGGGAGGGCCCAACGCACGATGCCGGCGCCTATATGCCGGCATCCTGCGAAGCATGGCCCTGTATGGGGCCCCCATCTGGGCGGACTCCCTCCACAGGAGGGAGAACGCAACCGCCATGCGCAGGCCACAAAGGGCCATTGCACTGCGGGTGGCGAGGGCCTACCGCTCGGTGGGCTTTTCGGCGGCGTGCGCTCTGGCGGGCACCCCTCCTTGGGAGCTGGAGGCGTGGGTGCTCGCCAGAGTGTACGAGTGGACGGCGCGACGAAAGGCCCTCGGGGAGCGCCCCGTCGCGGAGGAGCGGGAGGCCGTGCGGCGGGAGGCGAGGGACGCCATCATCGTCCATTGGACGGACGACCTCGCCTCCGCCACCTTTGGCCGCCGAACGTTGGACGCGCTCGGTCCGGTCCTGCGAGACTGGCTCGAGCGCTCCCACGGGTTCCTCTCATTCCGTCTGGTGCAGGTGTTGTCAGGCCACGGCTGTTTCGGCAAGCACCTGCACCGGATCGGGAGGGAGGAGACCCCGGCGTGCCACGACTGCGGCGCGGCGGAGGACACGGCTCAGCACACCCTCGAGGTGTGCCCGGCTTGGTCTGAGCCGCGTCGCAGTCTAACAGCGGAGATCGGACAGGACCTCTCACTTCCCGGCGTGGTCAACGCCATGCTGGAGAGTGAGGGGTCCTGGGCAGCTGTCGCCTCTTTTTGCGAGGATGTCATCTCGCAAAAGGAGGCGGCGGAGCGCGCGCGGGAGGACGACCCTCTCGCTGCGCCGCTCCGCAGGCGCAGAAGAGGTCGGAGAAGACGTCGTCTTCTCCCTCCTCATGGTGGTGATGGGCGGGCGATAGGCGCGGGGGCGCCTCCGCCCGCATTGCACTCCACACCACCCTCGCCGGTCATTCCGGCTGCGCCGATCTCCCAGTCCTCTTCCACTCGGACGAGGCGGGAATGCCGCTGGGTTATTTTAGTGGGTATACCGGGTCAGCCCGGGGAGTCCCACATACCCCTCCCGTTCCCCCGACGGGAGGGTATGCGTAATGCATTTTTTCCCAGTTTAAAAAAAAAAAAAAAAAAAAAAAAAAAAAGGTTAGGTTCCTGTTGGGGGACCCCCCACAGAGTTTGCGTCCACGTCGCGTCCCCTGGAAACGGCCCAGTTTGTCACCGTAACGGAGTGGCATACTGGGTACGGCCAAAGTTCTCTGTGATCTCGCAGTTACTGTTTTGTTTTATCGTGCCTTGTTGACTGCGTATTTGCCGAAGGCGTCATGCCTATGCCCTCGCGGGACGCCTCCGGGCGGTTTTTAAAAGGCCCTTCTCAGGGCCAACCCAAAGGCCCTTCTCAGGGCCAACCCAAAGGCCCTTCTCAGGGCCAACCAAAAGGCCCTTCTCAGGGCCACTCCGACGCTTCAGCGTCGGAAGCTAGCCGCGCGCCATCTGCGGCTAGCTTCTTCGGAAGGGCGGACCTGTCCGATTCGGACGAGTCCGACTTTAGCGTCTCAGACGCAGGCGACCCTAAGTCGCGAAAGCGGGCCTTCCGCAAGGAAGGGTCCGAGGGCTCCTCGAGTTCGGCGAGGAAGTCCAAGGCGAAACGGCTGACGACGGCTGCGGACACCCACGATGTGGGTCTCGCGGACGCCCAACGTCAGCTGGACCTGGCTCGGCGGGCGCAGCACCAGCAGGAACTCGAGGAGCGGGTTGCTGCGAAGGAGCAGCGGGCGCGTGCTGCTCGGGCCAAGTCCGGGTACGGTGCGTCTCGCGTGCTGTACTCGGACTCCTCATTGGCCGAGCTGGCGCGCATGGCGGAAGAGGACGAGGAGGAGATCGTTGAGGTTGCCTCCAAGTCCTCGAATCTTAAGGGCACTTTCCAAAAGGCCCTTAAGTTCCGTGCTGCGAGCATGCGCGGCATCGTCGCGGAGCTCGTGGAGCGCAAGGCGAGTGACTTGTCATTGGGGGCTGCGGCGTCGCAGCGGTGCAAGGCCGGGACATCAGGCCCGGCCGCGGCGGCATGGGCACTATCCGGCTCGAGTGCCCTGTCGCCGCTGCCAATGCCGTCCTTGCAAAAGGACGCCTCCTTGTCGGGTTTAACTCGGGTGCAGTCCGGGCCCTAGAGGAGCAGCCTCTGCGCTGCTTCCGGTGCTGCGGCATCGGGCACACCCGAGCCCTGTGCCCGTCAGCGGTAGACAGGTCGGAGACCTGCTACCGCTGCGGCAAGGAGGGCCACAAAGCCGCCTCCTGCACGGTCGCCAAGCCGCACTGTGTAGTGTGTGCTGCCAGTGGTCGCCCAGCAGGCCACGTAATGAGGGGGAGGTTATGCAACCCCCCCCTTAAGAAGGGCAAATCGCAGGTGCCGGTCGGGCCTGCTGCTAGCACCGCCGTTCCCGAGGTCGGAACGGCGGTGGCTGCGGAGGAGGGGGGTGCGATGTCCGATTGATGGATTCAATCGAACATCGCATCCTCCAGGCGAACACCAACCACTGCCGGGCTGCACAGGATCTCCTGATGCAGACCATGGCTGAGTGGTTGGTGGACTTGGCGGTGGTCGCCGAGCCTTACTCGGTCCCTGGCCATTGGCTGGGCGACCGAGACGGCCTGGTGGCGTTGGTGTCGCGGTCTTCCACAGACTCCCCTCCCCTCTCGCTTTTAGAGAGGGGACCGGGATACGTGGCCGCCGCGTGGGGAGATTTGGCCCTGGTTGGGGTCTATTTCTCCCCTAACCGCCCTCTCTCGGACTTTGAGGATTTCTTGGAGATCCTCACTGCAGCCGTAGGGAGGGCGGCGCCACGGCAGGTCGTGGTGTTGGGCGACCTGAACGCCAAGTCGGTGGCCTGGGGCAACCCAGCCGCCTCCTGCAACGTCCGGGGTCGCGCCGTCGAGTTTTGGGCGGCGTCATGCGGCGTGTCCCTCCTCAACAGGGGGGCGGTCCACACGTGTGTGCGGCAACGGGGAGGGTCGGTGGTAGACGTGTCGTTTGCCACCCCCGTGCTAGCCGCACGCATCGTGAACTGGCGGGTGGAGTTGGTGGAGACCTTGTCGGACCACCGTTATGTGCGGTTCGACATCTCCACCCAGAGCCCCCGTGGGGAGATGGCCCGCTCTGGCAGGTCTCCCTTCCCACGTTGGGCTCTCACTCGCCTGGACCGGGAGGCAGCCAAGGAGGCGGCCTTCCTCCAGGACTGGCTGTCGCCCCCTGTTGGGGCCCCGGACGTTGACGCCGCAGCGGTCCGGCTGAGGGAATCCCTGACCGAGGTGTGCAACTCCAGCATGCCTCGGTCTCGGCGTCCGCCTCCCCGCCGGGCCGTTTATTGGTGGTCGGAGGAGCTGGCAGGCCTCCGGGCCACTTGCGTGGCGGCCAGAAGGGCCTACACGCGGAGCCGCCGGCGCAGCGCCCGTAGTCAGGCAGAGGAGGACCGCCTCTACGCCTCTTACCGAGAGGCAAAGGCGGTCCTCAAGTCAGCTATGGGCGCTGCCAAGGACTCGGCAAGGGCCGAGATGTTGGAGGGTCTTGACAGGGATCCGTATGGGAGACCATACAGGGCGGCGCGGAACCAACTGCGGCCCCATGGTCCCCCACTTACGGAGACCCTCGAGCCGGCGTTGCTGGATGGGGTGGTCCGGTCTCTGTTTCCGCGCAGGACCGACTTCACCCCTCCAGCGATGGACCCTCCGCAGTCGGCGGCTCCGCAGGAGGAGGAGGAGGCACCTCCGGTGACGGAGGAGGAGTTTCGCGCGGGGGTTCTTAGCCTCCGCGCGAAGAAGACGGCTCCTGGGCCGGACGGCGTCGCCGCACGGGTGGTGGCCATAGCTGCCACTCAAATGGAGGACAGGTTTCGGGAACTCTTCAGCGCGTGCTTTACGGCTGGAAGGTTCCCGAAACTGTGGAAGGAGGGGCAGCTGTGCCTCCTCCGAAAGGAGGGACGCCCGGCGGATTCCCCCTCGGCATACCGGCCCATCGTTCTGCTCGATGAGGTCGGTAAATTGTTCGAGGGGATCATCGCCGGCCGGCTCAGGAGCCATTTGCGGGGTGTGGGGCCGGACCTGTCGGACGCCCAGTTCGGGTTCCGACAGGGTCGGTCCACAATCGACGCGCTGGCCCTTTTGAAGGGCCAGGTGAAAGAGGCGGTCGAGGCGGGGGACGGAGTGTTGGCGGTGTCGTTTGACATCGCCAACGCCTTCAACTCCGTTCCCCACTCCACCATATTGGAGGCACTCCGGTATCACGGAGTGCCCCAATATTTGAGGAGACTCCTGGCCAGCTACTTGGAGGATCGAGAGGTCCTCCTTGTGGACAAACTGGCCAGGATGCGGAGATACAGCGCCGAGTCCGGTGTTCCGCAGGGGTCAGTCTTAGGGCCCCCCCTGTGGAACATCGGATTCGACTGGCTGTTGCGGGGAGCTCTTCTCCAGGGCACGAGTGTCATCTGCTACGCGGATGACACTCTCCTCACTGCCCGGGGGAAGAGCTTCGGGGAGGCGGCCTGTCTGGCCTCGGCTGGCGGGTCCTTGGTGGCAGGGAGGATCCGCCGCCTGGGATTGAGGGTGGCGCTGAACAAGACCGAGGCCGTGTTCTTTCACGGGCCTCGGCAGCGCTGCCCTCCCGACGCCCACATTGTGGTGGAGGGCGTCAGGGTGGGCGTCCAGGCCCAGATGAAGTATCTGGGCCTGGTGTTGGACAGCAGGTGGCGCTTCGGCCCGCACTTTAGCGGGCTGTCGACGCGCCTGCTGAGGGCTGCGGACGCCCTCTCCTGGCTCCTCCCCAACCTGGGAGGGCCCAACGCACGATGCCGGCGCCTATATGCCGGCATCCTGCGAAGCATGGCCCTGTACGGGGCCCCCATCTGGGCGGACTCCCTCCACAGGAGGGAGAACGCAACCGCCATGCGCAGGCCCCAAAGGGCCATTGCACTGCGGGTGGCGAGGGCCTACCGCTCGGTGGGCTTCTCGGCGGCGTGCGCTCTGGCGGGCACCCCGCCTTGGGAGTTGGAGGCGTGGGTGCTCGCCAGAGTGTACGAGTGGACGGCGCGGCGAAGGGCCCTCGGCGAGCGCCCCGTCGCGGAGGAGCGGGAGGCCGTGCGGCGGGAGGCGAGGGACGCCATCATCGTCCATTGGACAGAGGACCTCGCCTCCACCACCTTTGGCCGCCGTACATTGGACGCGCTCGGTCCGGTCCTACGAGACTGGCTCGAGCGCTCCCACGGGTTCCTCTCATTCCGTCTGGTGCAGGTGTTGTCAGGCCACGGCTGTTTCGGCAAGCACCTGCACCGGATCGGGAGGGAGGAGACCCCGGCGTGCCACGACTGCGGCGCGGCGGAGGACACGGCTCAGCACACCCTCGAGGTGTGCCCGGCTTGGTCTGAGCCGCGCCGCAGTCTAACAGCGGAGATAGGACAGGACCTCTCGCTTCCCGGCGTGGTCAACGCCATGCTGGAGAGTGAGGGGTCCTGGGCAGCTGTCGCCTCTTTTTGCGAGGATGTCATCTCGCAAAAGGAGGCGGCGGAGCGCGCGCGGGAGGACGACCCTCTCGCTGCGCCGCTCCGTAGGCGGAGAAGAGGTCGGAGAAGACGCCGTCTTCTCCCTCCTCATGGTGGTGATGGGCGGGCGATAGGCGCGGGGGCGCCTCCGCCCGCATTGCACTCCACACCACCTCCGCCGGTCATTCCCAGCCCTCCCCCTGAACGGGGAGGACTTGAGGGGCCCGCCGCTTTAGGCGGGTTGTCGTCGGAGGAGGACTGGACGCTAAGGCTGCGCCGATCTCCCAGTCCTCTTCCACTCGGACGACGCGGGAATAACACTGGGTCGTTTTAGTGGGTATACCGGGTCAGCCCGGGGAGTCCCACATACCCCTCCCGTTCCCCCGACGGGAGGGTATGCGTAATGCATTTTTTCCCAGTTTAAAAAAAAAAAAAAAAAAAAAGGTTAGGTTCCTGTTGGGGGACCCCCCACAGAGCTTGCGTCCACGTCGCGTCCCCTGGAAACGGCCCAGTTTGTCACCGTAACGGAGTGGCAGACTGGGTACGGCTAAAGTGCTCTGTGATCTCGTAGTTGCTGTTTTTATCTTGCGTTTTAACTGCGAACATGCGGAAGGCTATGCCTATGCCCCCGCGGGACGCCTGCGGGCGTTTTAAAAAAGGCCCTTTTCAGGGCCAACCCAAAGGCCCTTCTCAGAGCCAACCAAAAGGCCCTTCTCAGGGCCACTCTGACGCTTCAGCGTCTGAAGCTAGCCGCGCGCCGTCTGCGGCTAGCTTCTTTGGAAGGCCGGACCTGTCCGATTCGGATGAGTCCCTCATCAGCGTTTCGGACGCGGGCGACTCCCGGTCGCGGAAGCGGGCCTTCCTCAAGGAGGGGTCCGAGGGCTCCTCGGGCTCAGCCAGGAGGTCAAAGGCCAAAAAGCCGACGACAGCCGCAGATACCCACGTAGTGGGTCTCGAGGATGCACAACGCCAGTTAGACCTGGCTCGGCGGGCGCAGCACCAGCAGGACCTGGAGGAGCGGGTCGCTGCAAAGGAGCAGCGGGTGCGTGCCGCTCGGGCCAAGTCCGGGTACGGAGCGTCCCGCGTACTATACGCGGACCAATCCGTGGCGGAGCTGGAGCGAATGGCGGAGGAGGACGAGGAGGAGATCGTGGAGGTCGCCTCTAAGTCCTCAAATCTTAAGGGCACTTTCCAAAAGGCCCTTAAGTGCCGGGCTGCGAGCCTTCGTGGTATTGTGTTGGAGTTGGTCCAGCGCAATACCACCGAAGAAACGCGGCAATTGCAGGCGACCGTCGATCGCCTCAAGCTGGAGGTCAGCCAGCTTCATCAGAAGCTGGCTGATGTCATGGCTCGGCCGATTCAGGCCGAACCGAGACCTGCGGCGGAGGCCCCCTCCTCCACCAACCTTGAGGATGTCATCCGCAAGGTGGTTATGGAGGAGCGGGCCTTCACCAGAGCCTGCCTAGCAGGCATAGAGGACCGGCTCCTGCCGGAGAAGCGCCTCCGACCGTCGCTCGCGGCGGACAAGAGGCGAGCCGAGCCGGGGCCGTCCTCGCAAATGGAGGATGCCCTTCTCCCTTCCACCACTCCGTCCAACCAGCCGGGTTGGACTGAAGTGGTCCGGAAGGGGAAGGGGAAGGGTAAGGGGAAAAAGACGGCGACGGCCGTCTCTGCCGTCCCCGCCTCTACACATCCCGGCCAGTCGCAGACGACTGCGGGGAGGGGGAGGAAGGGGAAGGGCGGAAAGGTGGCAGCGGCCGCCCCTGCCGTCCTCGCCACCACGCCTCCAAGTCAGTCGCAGGCGGCTGGCAGGGGCAACAAGAAGAAGAGGAAGGGGAAACTCGTTCCCCCAAAGTCCGCAGCCGTCGTGGTGACACTCACCGCGGAGGCTGCGGAACGCGGGGAAACTTACGCGTCGATATTGTTGCGGGCGCGTGCAAATGTCGATCCTACCCAGTTGGGGATCGGCAAAGTTTCTTGCCGGCGGACGGAAACCGGGGCTCGAATATTCGAGTTCCCAGGGGCGGAGGGCAGCGCCAGCGCTGACCTCTTTGCAGCCAAGCTGCAGGAGGTCATCGCGGACGCTGCCAAGGTGGCCCGACCAGTCAAATCGGCTGCCATCGAGGTAGTCGACCTTGACGACTCGGTCACCAAGGAGGAGGTGGTGGCGGCGGTCGCAGCGATCGGGGGTTGCAGCGTCGCGGAAGTACGGGGTCGGGACATCAGGCCTGGCCGCGGCGGCATGGGCACTATCCGGCTCGAGTGCCCGGTCGTCGCTGCCAAAGCCGTCCTTGAGAAAGGACGGCTCGCCGTCGGCTTCAGCTCGGGTGCAGTCCGAGCACTTGGGGAGCAGCCTTTGCGCTGCTTCAAGTGCTGCGGCATCGGACACACCCGAGCCCTCTGTCCGTCCACCGTCGACAGGTCCGACGCCTGCTACCGCTGCGGCGAGGAGGGCCACAAAGCCGCCGCCTGCATGGTCGCCACGCCACACTGCGTAGTGTGTGCTGCCAGTGGCCGCCCAGCAGGTCACATCATGCGGGGGAGGTTGTGCAACCCCCCCCTTAAGAGAGGAAAAGCGCAGGTGCCAGTCGGGCCTGCTGCTGGCAACGCCGTTCCCGAGGCAGGAACGGCGGTGGCTGCGGAGGAGGGGGGTGCGATGTCCGATTGATGTCGATCGAACATCGCATCCTCCAGGCGAACACCAACCACTGCCGGACTGCACAGGATCTCCTGATGCAGACCATGGCTGAGTGGTTGGTGGACTTGGCGGTGGTCGCCGAGCCTTACTCGGTCCCTGGCCATTGGCTGGGCGACCGAGACGGCCTGGTGGCAATGGTGTCGCGGTCTTCCACAGACTCCCCTCCCCTCTCGCTTTTAGAGAGGGGACCGGGATACGTGGCCGCCGCGTGGGGAGATTTGGCCCTGGTTGGGGTCTATTTCTCCCCAAACCGCCCTCTTTCGGACTTTGAGGATTTTCTAGAGATTCTCACTGCAGCCGTAGGGAGGGCGGCGCCACGCCAGGTCGTGGTGTTGGGCGACCTGAACGCCAAGTCGGTGGCCTGGGGCAACCCAGCCGCCTCCTGCAACGTCCGGGGTCGCGCCGTCGAGTTTTGGGCGGCGTCATGCGGCGTGTCCCTCCTCAACAGGGGGGCGGTCCACACTTGTGTGCGGCAACGGGGAGGGTCGGTGGTGGACGTTTCGTTCGCCACCCCCGTGCTAGCCGCACGCATTGTGAACTGGCGGGTGGAGTTGGTGGAGACCTTGTCGGACCACCGTTATGTGCGGTTCGACATCTCCACCCAGAGCCCCCGTGGGGAGATCGCCCGCTCTGGCAGGTCTCCCTTCCCACGGTGGGCTCTCACTCGCCTGGACCGGGAGGCAGCCAAGGAGGCGGCCTTCCTCCAGGACTGGCTGTCGCCCCCTGTTGGGGCCCCGGACGTTGACGCCGCAGCGGTCCGGCTGAGGGAATCCCTGACCGAGGTGTGCAACTCCAGCATACCTCGGTCTCGGCGTCCGCCTCCCCGCCGGGCCGTTTATTGGTGGTCGGAGGAGCTGGCGGGCCTCCGGGCCACTTGCGTGGCGGCCAGAAGGGCCTACACGCGGAGCCGCCGGCGCAGCGCCCGTAATCAGGCAGAGGAGGACCGCCTCTACGCCTCTTACCGAGAGGCAAAGGCGGTCCTCAAGTCGGCTATGGGCTTTGCCAAGGACTCGGCGAGGGCCGAGATGCTGGAGGGTCTCGACAGGGATCCGTATGGGAGACCATATAGGGCGGCGCGGAACCAACTGCGGCCCCATGGTCCCCCATTGACGGAAACCCTCGAGCCGGCGTTGCTGGATGGGGTGGTCCGGTCTCTGTTTCCGCGCAGGACCGACTTCGCCCCTCCAGCGATGGACCCTCCACAGTCGGCGGCTCCGCAAGAGCAAGAGGAGGAGGAGGCACCTCCAGTGACGGAGGAGGAGTTTCGCGCGGGGGTTCTTAGCCTCCGCGCGAAGAAGACGGCTCCTGGGCCGGATGGTGTCCCTGCACGGGTGGTGGCAATAGCTGCCGCTCAAATGGAGGACAGGTTTCGGGAACTCTTCAGCGCGTGCTTTACGGCTGGAAGGTTCCCGAAACTGTGGAAGGAGGGGCAGCTATGCCTCCTCCGAAAGGAGGGACGCCCGGCGGATTCCCCCTCGGCATACCGGCCCATCGTTCTGCTCGATGAGGTCGGTAAATTGTTCGAGGGGATCATCGCCGGCCGGCTCAGGAGCCATCTGCAGGGTGTAGGGCCGGACTTGTCGGACGCCCAGTTCGGTTTCCGACAGGGCCGGTCCACCATCGACGCGCTGGCCCTTCTTAAGGGCCAGGTGAAAGAGGCGGTCGAGGCGGGGGACGGAGTGTTGGCGGTGTCGTTTGACATCGCCAACGCCTTCAACTCCGTTCCCCACTCCACCATATTGGAGGCACTCCGGTATCACGGAGTGCCCCAATACTTGAGGAGCCTCCTGGCCAGCTACTTGGAGGATCGAGAGGTCCTCCTTGTGGACAAACTGGCCAGGATGCGGAGGTACAGCGCGGAGTCCGGTGTTCCGCAGGGGTCAGTCTTAGGACCCCCCCTGTGGAACATCGGCTTTGACTGGCTGTTGCGGGGAGCTCTTCTCCAGGGCACGAGTGTCATCTGCTACGCGGATGACACTCTCCTTACTGCCCGAGGGAAGAGCTTCGGGGAGGCGGCCTGTCTGGCCTCGGCTGGCGGGTCCTTGGTGGCAGGGAGGATCCGCCGCCTGGGATTGAGGGTGGCGCTGAACAAGACCGAGGCCGTGTTCTTTCACGGGCCTCGGCAGCGCTGCCCTCCAGACGCCCACATTATGGTGGAGGGCGTCAGGGTGGGCGTCCAGGCCCAGATGAAGTATCTGGGCCTGGTGTTGGACAGCAGGTGGCGCTTCGGCCCGCACTTTAGCGGGCTGTCGACGCGCCTGCTGAGGGCTGCGGACGCCCTCTCCTGGCTCCTCCCCAACCTGGGAGGGCCCAACGCACGATGCCGGCGCCTATATGCCGGCATCCTGCGAAGCATGGCCCTGTACGGGGCCCCCATCTGGGCGGACTCCCTCCACAGGAGGGAGAACGCAACCGCCATGCGCAGGCCACAAAGGGCCATTGCACTGCGGGTGGCGAGGGCCTACCGCTCGGTGGGCTTTTCGGCGGCGTGCGCTCTGGCGGGCACCCCTCCTTGGGAGCTGGAGGCGTGGGTGCTCGCCAGAGTGTACGAGTGGACGGCGCGGCGAAGGGCCCTCGGGGAGCGCCCCGTCGCGGAGGAGCGGGAGGCCGTGCGGCGGGAGGCGAGGGACGCCATCATCGTCCATTGGACGGACGACCTCGCCTCCGCCACCTTTGGCCGCCGAACCCTGGACGCGCTCGGTCCGGTCCTGCGAGACTGGCTCGAGCGCTCCCACGGGTTCCTCTCATTCCGTCTGGTGCGGGTGTTGTCAGGCCACGGCTGTTTCGGCAAGCACCTGCACCGGATCGGGAGGGAGGAAACCCCGGCGTGTCACGACTGCGGCGCGGCGGAGGACACGGCTCAGCACACCCTCGAGGTGTGCCCGGCTTGGTCTGAGCCGCGCCGCAGTCTAACAGCGGAGATCGGACAGGACCTCTCACTTCCCGGCGTGGTGAATGCCATGCTGGAGAGTGAGGGGTCCTGGGCAGCTGTCGCCTCTTTTTGCGAGGATGTCATCTCGCAAAAGGAGGCGGCGGAGCGTGCGCGGGAGGACGACCCTCTCGCTGCGCCGCTCCGCAGGCGCAGAAGAGGTCGGAGAAGACGCCGTCTTCTCCCTCCTCATGGTGGTGATGGGCGGGCGATAGGCGCGGGGGCGCCTCCGCCCGCATTGCACTCCACACCACCTCCGCCGGTAATTCCCAGCCCTCCCCCTGAACGGGGAGGACTTGAGGGGCCCGCCGCTTTAGGCGGGTTGTCGTCGGAGGAGGACTGGACGCTAAGGCTGCGCCGATCTCCCAGTCCTCTTCCACTCGGACGACGCGGGAATAACGCTGGGTCGTTTTAGTGGGTATACCGGGTCAGCCCGGGGAGTCCCACATACCCCTCCCGTTCCCCCGACGGGAGGGTATGCGTAATGCATTTTTTCCCAGCATAAAAAAAAAAAAAAAAAGGTTAGGTTCCTGTTGCTAGCACTGCCGTTCCCGAGGTTGGAACGGCGGTGGCTGCGGAGGAAGGCGGTGCGATGTCCGATTGATGGATTCAATCGAACATCGCATCCTCCAGGCGAACACCAACCACTGCCGGGCTGCACAGGATCTCCTGATGCAGACCATGGCTGAGTGGTTGGTGGACTTGGCGGTGGTCGCCGAGCCTTACTCGGTCCCTGGCCATTGGCTGGGCGACCGAGACGGCCTGGTAGCGTTGGTGTCGCGGTCTTCCACGGACTCCCCTCCCCTCTCGCTTTTAGAGAGGGGACCGGGATACGTGGCCGCCGCGTGGGGAGATTTGGCCCTGGTTGGGGTCTATTTCTCCCCTAACCGCCCTCTCTCGGACTTTGAGGATTTCCTGGAGATTCTCACTGCAGCCGTAGGGAGGGCGGCGCCACGCCAGGTCGTGGTGTTGGGCGACCTGAACGCCAAGTCGGTGGCCTGGGGCAACCCAGCTGCCTCTTGCAACGTCCGGGGACGCGCCGTCGAATTTTGGGCGGCGTCATGCGGTGTGTCCCTCCTCAACAGGGGGGCGGTCCACACGTGTGTGCGGCAACGGGGAGGGTCGGTGGTGGACGTTTCGTTCGCCACCCCCGTGCTAGCCGCACGCATCGTGAACTGGCGGGTGGAGTTGGTGGAGACCTTGTCGGACCACCGTTATGTGCGGTTCGACATCTCCACCCAGAGCCCCCGTGGGGAGATGGCCCGCTCTGGCAGGTCTCCCTTCCCACGGTGGGCTCTAACTCGCCTGGACCGGGAGGCAGCCAAGGAGGCGGCCTTCCTCCAGGACTGGCTGTCGCCCCCTGTTGGGGCCCCGGACGTTGACGCCGCAGCGGTCCGGCTGAGGGAATCCCTGACCGAGGTGTGCAACTCCAGCATGCCTCGGTCTCGGCGTCCGCCTCCCCGCCGGGCCGTTTATTGGTGGTCGGAGGAGCTGGCAGGCCTCCGGGCCACTTGCGTGGCGGCCAGAAGGGCCTACACGCGGAGCCGCCGGCGCAGCGCCCGTAGTCAGGCGGAGGAGGACCGCCTCTACGCCTCTTACCGAGAGGCAAAGGCGGTCCTCAAGTCGGCTATGGGCGCTGCCAAGGACTCGGCGAGGGCCGAGATGCTGGAGGGTCTCGACAGGGATCCGTATGGGAGACCATACAGGGCGGCGCGGAACCAACTGCGGCCCCATGGTCCCCCACTTACGGAGACCCTCGAGCCGGCGATGCTGGATGGGGTGGTCCGGTCTCTGTTTCCGCGCAGGACCGACTTCACCCCTCCAGCGATGGACCCTCCGCAGTCGGCGGCTCCGCAGGAGGAAGAGGAGGCACCTCCGGTGACGGAGGAGGAGTTTCGCGCGGGGGTGCTTAGCCTCCGCGCGAAGAAGACGGCTCCTGGGCCGGACGGCGTCCCCGCACGGGTGGTGGCCATAGCTGCCGCTCAAATGGGGGACAGATTTCGGGAACTCTTCAGCGCGTGCCTTACGGCTGGAAGGTTCCCGAAACTGTGGAAGGAGGGGCAGCTATGCCTCCTCCGAAAGGAGGGACGCCCGGCGGATTCCCCCTCGGCATACCGGCCCATCGTTCTGCTCGATGAGGTCGGTAAATTGTTCGAGGGGATCATCGCCGGCCGGCTCAGGAGCCATTTGCGGGGTGTGGGGCCGGACCTGTCGGACGCCCAGTTCGGGTTCCGACAGGGTCGGTCCACAATCGACGCGCTGGCCCTTTTGAAGGGCCAGGTGAAAGAGGCGGTCGAGGCGGGGGACGGAGTGTTGGCGGTGTCGTTTGACATCGCCAACGCCTTCAACTCCGTTCCCCACTCCACCATATTGGAGGCACTCCGGTATCACGGAGTGCCCCAATATTTGAGGAGACTCCTGGCCAGCTACTTGGAGGATCGAGAGGTCCTCCTTGTGGACAAACTAGCCAGGATGCGGAGATACAGCGCCGAGTCCGGTGTTCCGCAGGGGTCAGTCTTAGGGCCCCCCCTGTGGAACATCGGATTCGACTGGCTGTTGCGGGGGCCTCGGCAGCGCTGCCCTCCCGACGCCCACATTGTGGTGGAGGGCGTCAGGGTGGACGTCCAGGCCCAGATGAAGTATCTGGGCCTGGTGCTGGACAGCAGGTGGCGCTTCGGCCCGCACTTTAGCGGGCTGTCGACGCGCCTGCTGAAGGCCGCGGACGCCCTGTCGTGGCTCCTCCCGAATTTGGGGGGGCCTAACGCACGATGCCGGCGTTTGTATGCCGGCATATTGCGGAGCATGGCCCTGTACGGGGCCCCCATCTGGTCGGACTCCCTCAACAGGAGGGAGAACGCTACTATGATGCGGAGGCCCCAAAGGGCCATTGCACTGCGGGTGGCGAGGGCCTACCGCTCCGTGGGCTTTTCGGCGGCGTGCGCTCTGGCGGGCACCCCTCCTTGGGAGTTGGAGGCGTGGGTGCTCGCCAGAGTGTACGAGTGGACGGCGCGGCGAAGGGCCCTGGGCGAGCGCCCCGTCGCGGAGGAGCGGGAGGCCGTGCGGCGGGAGGCGAGGGACGCCATCATCGTCCATTGGACGGACGACCTCGCCTCCGCCACCTTTGGCCGCCGAACCCTGGACGCGCTCGGGCCGGTCCTGCGAGACTGGCTCGAGCGCTCCCACGGGTTCCTCTCATTCCGTCTGGTGCAGGTGTTGTCAGGCCACGGCTGTTTCGGCAAGCACCTGCACCGGATCGGGAGGGAGGAAACCCCGGCGTGCCACGACTGCGGCGCGGCGGAGGACACGGCTCAGCACACCCTCGAGGTGTGCCCGGCTTGGTCTGGGCCGCGCCGCAGTCTAACAGCGGAGATCGGACAGGACCTCTCGCTTCCCGGCGTGGTCAACGCCATGCTGGAGAGTGAGGGGTCCTGGGCAGCTGTCGCCTCTTTTTGCGAGAATGTCATCTCGCAAAAGGAGGCGGCGGAGCGCGCGCGGGAGGACGACCCTCTCGCTGCGCCGCTCCGCAGGCGCAGAAGAGGTCGGAGAAGACGCCGTCTTCTCCCTCCTCATGGTGGTGATGGGCGGGCGATAGGCGCGGGGGCGCCTCCGCCCGCATTGCACTCCACACCACCCTCGCCGGTCATTCCCAGCCCTCCCCCTGAACGGGGAGGACTTGAGGGGCCCGCCGCTTTAGGCGGGTTGTCGTCGGAGGAGGACTGGACGCTAAGGCTGCGCCGATCTCCCAGTCCTCTTCCACTCGGACGACGCGGGAATAACACTGGGTCGTTTTAGTGGGTATACCGGGTCAGCCCGGGGAGTCCCACATACCCCTCCCGTTCCCCCGACGGGAGGGTATGCGTAATGCATTTTTTTTTTTTTTTTTTTCCCAGTTTATACAGGCCACGGCTGTTTCGGCAAGCACCTGCACCGGATCGGGAGGGAGGAGACCCCGGCGTGCCACGACTGCGGCGCGGCGGAGGACACGGCTCAGCACACCCTCGAGGTGTGCCCGGCTTGGTCTGAGCCGCGCCGCAGTCTAACAGCGGAGATCGGACAGGACCTCTCGCTTCCCGGCGTGGTCAACGCCATGCTGGGAAGTGAGGGGTCCTGGGCAGCTGTCGCCTCTTTTTGCGAGGATGTCATCTCGCAAAAGGAGGCGGCGGAGCGTGCGCGGGAGGACGACCCTCTCGCTGCGCCGCTCCGCAGGCGCAGAAGAGGTCGGAGAAGACGCCGTCTTCTCCCTCCTCATGGTGGTGATGGGCGGGCGATAGGCGCGGGGGCGCCTCCGCCCGCATTGCACTCCACACCACCCTCGCCGTTCATTCCCAGCCCTCCCCCTGAACGGGGAGGACTTGAGGGGCCCGCCGCTTTAGGCGGGTTGTCGTCGGAGGAGGACTGGACGCTAAGGCTGCGCCGATCTCCCAGTCCTCTTCCACTCGGACGACGCGGGAATAACACTGGGTCGTTTTAGTGGGTATACCGGGTCAGCCCGGGGAGTCCCACATACCCCTCCCGTTCCCCCGACGGGAGGGTATGCGTAATGCATTTTTTCCCAGTTTAAAAAAAAAAAAAAAAAAAAAAAAAAAAAAAGGTTGTGGTTGGTGGACTTGGCGGTGGTCGCCGAGCCTTACTCGGTCCCTGGCCATTGGCTGGGCGACCGGGACGGCCTGGTGGCAATGGTGTCGCGGTCTTCCACAGACTCCCCTCCCCTCTCGCTTTTAGAGAGGGGACCGGGATACGTGGCCGCCGCGTGGGGAGATTTGGCCCCGGTTGGGGTCTATTTCTCCCCAAACCGCCCTCTCTCGGACTTTGAAGATTTCCTGGAGATCCTCACTGCAGCCGTAGGGAGGGCGGCGCCACGCCAGGTCGTGGTGTTGGGCGACCTGAACGCCAAGTCGGTGGCCTGTGGCAATCCAGCTGCCTCTTGCAACGTCCGGGGACGCGCCGTCGAATTTTGGGCGGCGTCATGCGGTGTGTCCCTTCTCAACAGGGGGGCGGTCCACACGTGTGTGCGGCAACGGGGAGGGTCGGTGGTGGACGTTTCGTTCGCCACCCCCGTGCTGGCCGCACGCATTGTGAACTGGCGGGTGGAGTTGGTGGAGACTTTGTCGGACCACCGTTATGTGCGGTTCGACATCTCCACCCAGAGCCCCCGTGGGGAGATGGCCCGCTCTGGCAGGTCTCCTTTCCCACGGTGGGCTCTCACTCGCCTGGACCGGGAGGCAGCCAAGGAGGCGGCCTTCCTCCAAGACTGGCTGTCGCCCCCTGTTGGGGCCCCGGACGTTGACGCCGCAGCGGTCCGGCTGAGGGAATCCTTGACCGAGGTGTGCAACTCCAGCATGCCTCGGTCTCGGCGTCCGCCTCCCCGCCGGGCCGTTTATTGGTGGTCGGAGGAGCTGGCAGGCCACCGGGCCACTTGCGTGGCGGCCAGAAGGGCCTACACGCGGAGCCGCCGGCGCAGCGCCCGTAATCAGGCAGAGGAGGACCGCCTCTACGCCTCTTACCGAGAGGCAAAGGCGCTCCTCAAGTCGGCTATGGGCGCTGCCAAGGACTCGGCGAGGGCCGAGATGCTGGAGGGTCTCGACAGGGATCCGTATGGGAGACCATATAGGGCGGCGCGGAACCAACTGCGGCCCCATGGTCCCCCATTGACGGAAACCCTCGAGCCGGCGTTGCTGGATGGGGTGGTCCGGTCTCTGTTTCCGCGCAGGACCGACTTCACCCCTCCAGCGATGGACCCTCCACAGTCGGCGGCTCCGCAGGAGGAGCAGGAGGCACCTCCAGTGACGGAGGAGGAGTTTCGCGCGGGGGTTCTTAGCCTCCGCGCGAAGAAGACGGCTCCTGGGCCGGACGGCGTCCCCGCACGGGTGGTGGCCATAGCTGCCGCTCAAATGGAGGACAGGTTTCGGGAACTCTTCAGCGCGTGCTTTGCGGCTGGAAGGTTCCCGAAACTGTGGAAGGAGGGGCAGCTATGCCTCCTCCGAAAGGAGGGACGCCCGGCGGATTCCCCCTCGGCATACCGGCCCATCGTTCTGCTCGATGAGGTCGGTAAATTGTTCGAGGGGATCATCGCCGGCCGGCTCAGGAGCCATTTGCAGGGTGTAGGGCCGAACCTGTCGGACGCCCAGTTCGGTTTCCGACAGGGCCGGTCCACCATCGACGCGCTGGCCCTTTTGTAGGGCCAGGTGAAAGAGGCGGTCGAGGCGGGGGACGGAGTGTTGGCGGTGTCGTTTGACATCGCCAACGCCTTCAACTCCGTTCCCCACTCCACCATATTGGAGGCACTCCGGTACCACGGAGTGCCCCAATATTTGAGGAGCCTCCTGGCCAGCTACTTGGAGGATCGAGAGGTCCTCCTTGTGGACAAACTGGCCAGGATGCGGAGATACAGCGCGGAGTCCGGTGTTCCGCAGGGGTCAGTCTTAGGGCCCCCCCTGTGGAACATCGGCTTTGACTGGCTGTTGCGGGGAGCTCTTCTCCAGGGCACGAGTGTCATCTGCTACGCGGATGACACTCTCCTTACTGCCCGGGGGAAGAGCTTCGGGGAGGCGGCCTGTCTGGCCTCGGCTGGCGGGTCCTTGGTGGCAGGGAGGATCCGCCGCCTGGGATTGAGGGTGGCGCTGAACAAGACCGAGGCCGTGTTCTTTCACGGGCCTCGGCAGCGCTGCCCTCCCGACGCCCACATTGTGGTGGAGGGCGTCAGGGTGGGCGTCCAGGCCCAGATGAAGTATCTGGGCCTGGTGCTGGACAGCAGGTGGCGCTTCGGCCCGCACTTTAGCGGGCTGTCGACGCGCCTGCTGAGGGCTGCGGACGCCCTCTCCTGGCTCCTCCCCAACCTGGGAGGGCCCAACGCACGATGCCGGCGCCTATATGCCGGCATCCTGCGAAGCATGGCCCTGTACGGGGCCCCCATCTGGGCGGACTCCCTCCACAGGAGGGAGAACGCAACCGCCATGCGCAGGCCACAAAGGGCCATTGCACTGCGGGTGGCGAGGGCCTACCGCTCGGTGGGCTTTTCGGCGGCGTGCGCTCTGGCGGGCACCCCTCCTTGGGAGCTGGAGGCGTGGGTGCTCGCCAGAGTGTACGAGTGGACGGCGCGGCGAAAGGCCCTCGGGGAGCGCCCCGTCGCGGAGGAGCGGGAGGCCGTGCGGCGGGAGGCGAGGGACGCCATCATCGTCCATTGGACGGACGACCTCGCCTCCGCCACCTTTGGCCGCCGAACCCTGGACGCGCTCGGGCCGGTCCTGCGAGACTGGCTCGAGCGCTCCCACGGGTTCCTCTCATTCCGTCTGGTGCAGGTGTTGTCAGGCCACGGCTGTTTCGGCAAGCACCTGCACCGGATCGGGAGGGAGGAAACCCCGGCGTGCCACGACTGCGGCGCGGCGGAGGACACGGCTCAGCACACCCTCGAGGTGTGCCCGGCTTGGTCTGAGCCGCGCCGCAGTCTAACAGCGGAGATCGGACAGGACCTCTCACTTCCCGGCGTGGTCAACGCCATGCTGGAGAGTGAGGGGTCCTGGGCAGCAGTCGCCTCTTTTTGCGAGGATGTCATCTCGCAAAAGGAGGCGGCGGAGCGTGCGCGGGAGGACGACCCTCTCGCTGCGCCGCTCCGCAGGCGCAGAAGAGGTCGGAGAAGACGCCGTCTTCTCCCTCCTCATGGTGGTGATGGGCGGGCGATAGGCGCGGGGGCGCCTCCGCCCGCATTGCACTCCACACCACCCTTGACTTGAGGGGCCCGCCGCTTTAGGCGGGTTGTCGTCGGAGGAGGACTGGACGCTAAGGCTGCGCCGATCTCCCAGTCCTCTTCCACTCGGACGACGCGGGAATAACACTGGGTCGTTTTAGTGGGTATACCGGGTCAGCCCGGGGAGTCCCACATACCCCTCCCGTTCCCCCGACGGGAGGGTATGCGTAATGCATTTTTTCCCAGTTTAAAAAAAAAAAAAAAAAAAAAGGTTAGGTTAGGTTGGGGGATTTGCGGGGTGTAGGGCCGGACCTGTCGGACGCCCAGTTCGGTTTCCGACAGGGCCGGTCCACCATCGACGCGCTGGCCCTTCTTAAGGGCCAGGTGAAAGAGGCGGTCGAGGCGGGGGACGGAGTGTTGGCGGTGTCATTCGACATAGCCAACGCCTTCAACTCCGTTCCCCACTCCACCATATTGGAGGCACTCCGGTATCACGGAGTGCCCCAATACTTGAGGAGCCTCCTGGCCAGCTACTTGGAGGATCGAGAGGTCCTCCTTGTGGACAAACTGGCCAGGATGCGGAGGTACAGCGCGGAGTCCGGTGTTCCGCAGGGGTCAGTCTTAGGACCCCCCCTGTGGAACATCGGCTTTGACTGGCTGTTGCGGGGAGCTCTTCTCCGGGGCACGAGTGTCATCTGCTACGCGGATGACACTCTCCTTACTGCCCGGGGGAAGAGCTTCGGGGAGGCGGCCTGTCTGGCCTCGGCTGGCGGGTCCTTGGTGGCAGGGAGGATCCGCCGCCTGGGATTGAGGGTGGCGCTGAACAAGACCGAGGCCGTGTTCTTTCACGGGCCTCGGCAGCGCTGCCCTCCAGACGCCCACATTATGGTGGAGGGCGTCAGGGTGGGCGTCCAGGCCCAGATGAAGTATCTGGGCCTGGTGTTGGACAGCAGGTGGCGCTTCGGCCCGCACTTTAGCGGGCTGTCGACGCGCCTGCTGAGGGCTGCGGACGCCCTCTCCTGGCTCCTCCCCAACCTGGGAGGGCCCAACGCACGATGCCGGCGCCTATATGCCGGCATCCTGCGGAGCATGGCCCTGTACGGGGCCCCCATCTGGGCGGACTCCCTCCACAGGAGGGAGAACGCAACCGCCATGCGCAGGCCACAAAGGGCCATTGCACTGCGGGTGGCGAGGGCCTACCGCTCGGTGGGCTTTTCGGCGGCGTGCGCTCTGGCGGGCACCCCTCCTTGGGAGCTGGAGGCGTGGGTGCTCGCCAGAGTGTACGAGTGGACGGCGCGGCTGAGGACACGGCTCAGCACACCCTCGAGGTGTGCCCGGCTTGGTCTGGGCCGCGCCGCAGTCTAACAGCGGAGATCGGACAGGACCTCTCACTTCCCGGCGTGGTCAACGCCATGCTAGAGAGTGAGGGGTCCTGGGCAGCTGTCGCCTCTTTTTGCGAGGATGTCATCTCGCAAAAGGAGGCGGCGGAGCGCGCGCGGGAGGACGACCCTCTCGCTGCGCCGCTCCGCAGGCGCAGAAGAGGTCGGAGAAGACGCCGTCTTCTCCCTCCTCATGGTGGTGATGGGCGGGCGATAGGCGCGGGGGCGCCTCCGCCCGCATTGCACTCCACACCACCCTCGCCGTTCATTCCCAGCCCTCCCCCTGAACGGGGAGGACTTGAGGGGCCCGCCGCTTTAGGCGGGTTGTCGTCGGAGGAGGACTGGACGCTAAGGCTGCGCCGATCTCCCAGTCCTCTTCCACTCGGACGACGCGGGAATAACACTGGGTCGTTTTAGTGGGTATACCGGGTCAGCCCGGGGAGTCCCACATACCCCTCCCGTTCCCCCGACGGGAGGGTATGCGTAATGCATTTTTTCCCAGTTAAAAAAAAAAAAAAAAAAAAAAAAAGGTTAGGTTGGGGGACCCCCCACAGAGTTTGCGTCCTCGTCGCGTCCCCTGGAAACGGCCCAGTTTGTCACCGTAACGGAGTGGCAGATTGGGTACGGCCAAAGAACTCTGTGCTCTCGTAGTTATCATTTTATCCTGCCTTGCTGACTGCGAATTTGCCGAAGGTGACATGCCTATGCCCTCGCGGGACGCCTACGGGCGGTTTTTAAAAGGCCCTTCTCAGGGCCAACCCAAAGGCCCTTCTCAGGGCCAACCCAAAGGCCCTTCTCAGGGCCAACCAAAAGGCCCTTCTCAGGGCCACTCCGACGCTTCAGCGTCGGAAGCTAGTCGCGCGCCGTCTGCGGCTAGCTTCGTTGGAAGGGTGGACTTGTCGGATTCCGACGACGAGTCCCTCTTAAGCGTCTCGGACGCGGGCGACTGTCGGTCGCGGAAGCGGGCCTTCCTCAAGGAGGGATCCGAGGGCTCCTCGGGCTCAGCCAGGAGGTCGAAGGCCAAGAGGCCGACGACAGCCGCGGACACCCACGTGGTGGGTCTCGCGGACGCCCAGCGGCAGCTGGACCTGGCTCGGCGGACGCAGCAGCAGCAGGACCTGGAGGAGAGGGTCGCTGCTAAAGAGCAGCGGGCGCGTGCTGCTCGGGCCAGGTCCGGTTACGGCGCGTCCCGCGTTCTGTACGCGGACTATTCTCTGGCCGAGCTGGAGCGGATGGCAGAAGAGGACGAGGAGGAGATCGCGGAGGTCGCCTCTAAATCCTCGAACCTTAAGGGTACCTTCCAGAAGGCCCTTAAGTGCCGAGGTGCGAGCATGCGCGGCATCATTGCGGAGCTCGTAAAAAGAAAGGCGACCGACGAGACTCGCCAGCTGCAGGCGGTAGTGGATCGCCTGAAGGTGGAGGTCAGCCAGCTTCATCAGAAGCTGGCTGATGTCACGGCTCGGCCGAGTCAGGCCGAACCGAGACCTGCGGCGGAGGCCCCCAACCCCACCAACCTTGAGGATGTTATCCGCAAGGTTGTCATGGAGGAGAGGGCCTTCACCAGAGCCTGCTTAGCAGGTATAGAGGACCGGCTCCTGCCGGAGAAGCGCCTCCGACCGCCGCTCGCGGCGGACAAGAGGCGAGCCGAGCCGGGGCCGTCCTCGCAAGGGGAGGACGCCCTTCTCCCTTCCACTACTCCGTCCAACCAGCCGGGTTGGACTGAAGTGGTCCGGAAGGGGAAGGGCAGGGGGAAAAAGACGGCAACAGCCGTCCCTGCCACCACGACTCCCAGCCGGTCGCAGGCGACTGGGAAGGGAAAGGGGAAGGGGAAGGGCAAAAGGCCGGCAACGCCCGGACCTGCCGTCCCCGTCACCACGCCTCTCAGTCAGTCGCGGGCGGCTGGCGGGGGCAACAAGAAGAAGGGGAAGGGTAAATTGGTTCCCCCGAAGTCCGCAGCCGTCGTGGTGACGCTCACCGCGGAGGCTGCGGAACGCGGGGAAACCTACGCTTCCATTTTGGTGCGGGCGCGTGCCAATGCCGATCCCGCCCAACTGGGGATCGGCAAGGTTTCTTGCAGGCAGACCGAAACCGGGGCTCGAATATTCGAGTTCCCGGGGGCGGAGGGCAGCGCCAGCGCTGACCTCTTTGCAGCCAAGCTGCAGGAGGTCATCGCGGACTCTGCCAAGGTGGCCCGACCGATAAAGTCGGCGACCATCCAGGTGACCGATCTTGATGACTCGGTCACCAAGGAGGAGTTGGTGGCGGCGGTCGCAGCCATTGGGGGCTGCGGCGTCGCAGCCGTGCAAGGCCGGGACATCAGGCCTGGCCGCGGCGGCATGGGCACTATCCGGCTCGAGTGCCCAGTCGCCGTTGCCAAAGCCGTCCTTGCAAAAGGACGGCTCGCCGTCGGCTTTAGCTCGGGTGCAGTCCGGGCCCTAGAGGAGCAGCCTCTGCGCTGCTTCCGGTGCTGCGGCATCGGGCACACCCGAGCCCTGTGCCCGTCAGCGGTGGACAGGTCGGAGACCTGCTACCGCTGCGGCAAGGAGGGCCACAAAGCCGCCTCCTGCACGGTCGCCAAGCCGCAATGCGCCGTCTGTGCCGCGAGCGGTCGCCCAGCAGGCCACGTAATGAGGGGGAGGTTGTGCAACCCCCCCCTTAAGAAAGGCAAAGCACAGGTGCCGGTCGGGCCTGTTGCTAGCACTGCCGTTCCCGAGGTTGGAACGGCGGTGGCTGCGGAGGAGGGGGGTGCGATGTCCGATTGATGGATTCAATCGAACATCGCATCCTCCAGGCGAACACCAACCACTGCCGGGCTGCACAGGATCTCCTGATGCAGACCATGGCTGAGTGGTTGGTGGACTTGGCGGTGGTCGCCGAGCCTTACTCGGTCCCTGGCCATTGGCTGGGCGACCGAGACGGCCTGGTAGCGTTGGTGTCGCGGTCTTCCACGGACTCCCCTCCCCTCTCGCTTTTAGAGAGGGGACCGGGATACGTGGCCGCCGCGTGGGGAGATTTGGCCCTGGTTGGGGTCTATTTCTCCCCTAACCGCCCTCTCTCGGACTTTGAGGATTTCCTGGAGATTCTCACTGCAGCCGTAGGGAGGGCGGCGCCACGCCAGGTCGTGGTGTTGGGCGACCTGAACGCCAAGTCAGTGGCCTGGGGCAACCCAGCCTCCTCTTGCAACGTCCGGGGACGCGCCGTCGAATTTTGGGCGGCGTCATGCGGTGTGTCCCTCCTCAACAGGGGGGCGGTCCACACGTGTGTGCGGCAACGGGGAGGGTCGGTGGTGGACGTTTCGTTCGCCACCCCCGTGCTAGCCGCACGCATCGTGAACTGGCGGGTGGAGTTGGTGGAGACCTTGTCGGACCACCGTTATGTGCGGTTCGACATCTCCACCCAGAGCCCCCGTGGGGAGATGGCCCGCTCTGGCAGGTCTCCCTTCCCACGGTGGGCTCTCACTCGCCTGGACCGGGAGGCAGCCAAGGAGGCGGCCTTCCTCCAGGACTGGCTGTCGCCCCCTGTTGGGGCCCCGGACGTTGACGCCGCAGCGGTCCGGCTGAGGGAATCCCTGACCGAGGTGTGCAACTCCAGCATGCCTCGGTCTCGGCGTCCGCCTCCCCGCCGGGCCGTTTATTGGTGGTCAGAGGAGCTGGCGGGCCTCCGGGCCACTTGCGTGGCGGCCAGAAGGGCCTACACGCGGAGCCGCCGGCGCAGCGCTCGTAGTCAGGCAGAGGAGGACCGCCTCTACGCCTCTTACCGAGAGGCAAAGGCGGTCCTCAAGTCGGCTATGGGCGCTGCCAAGGACTCGGCGAGGGCCGAGATGCTGGAGGGTCTCGACAGGGATCCGTATGGGAGACCATATAGGGCGGCGCGGAACCAACTGCGGCCCCATGGTCCCCCATTGACGGAAACCCTCGAGCCGGCGTTGCTGGATGGGGTGGTCCGGTCTCTGTTTCCGCGCAGGACCGACTTCGCCCCACCAGCGATGGACCCTCCACAGTCGGCGGCTCCGCAGGAGGAGGAGGAAGCACCTCCAGTGACGGAGGAGGAGTTTCGCGCGGGGGTTCTTAGCCTCCGCGCGAAGAAGACGGCTCCTGGGCCGGACGGCGTCCCCGCACGGGTGGTGGCCATAGCTGCCGCTCAAATGGAGGACAGGTTTCGGGAACTCTTCAGCGCGTGCTTTACGGCTGGAAGGTTCCCGAAACTGTGGAAGGAGGGGCAGCTATGCCTCCTCCGAAAGGAGGGACGCCCGGCGGATTCCCCCTCGGCATACCGGCCCATCGTTCTGCTCGATGAGGTCGGTAAATTGTTCGAGGGGATCATCGCCGGCCGGCTCAGGAGCCATTTGCAGGGTGTAGGGCCGAACCTGTCGGACGCCCAGTTCGGTTTCCGACAGGGCCGGTCCACCATCGACGCGCTGGCCCTTTTGAAGGGCCAGGTGAAAGGGGCGGTGGAGGCGGGGGACGGGGTGTTGGCGGTGTCGTTCGACATAGCCAACGCCTTCAACTCCGTTCCCCACTCGACCATATTGGAGGCACTCCGGTATCACGGAGTGCCCCAATACTTGAGGAGCCTCCTGGCCAGCTACTTGGAGGATCGAGAGGTCCTCCTTGTGGACAAACTGGCCAGGATGCGGAGGTACAGCGCGGAGTCCGGTGTTCCGCAGGGGTCTGTCTTAGGGCCCCCCCTGTGGAACATCGGATTCGACTGGCTGTTGCGGGGGGCTCTTCTCCAGGGCACGAGTGTCATCTGCTACGCGGATGACACTCTCCTCACTGCCCGGGGGAAGAGCTTCGGGGAGGCGGCCTGTCTGGCCTCGGCTGGCGGGTCCTTGGTGGCAGGGAGGATCCGCCGCCTGGGTTTGAGGGTGGCGCTGAACAAGACCGAGGCCGTGTTCTTTCACGGGCCTCGGCAGCGCTGCCCTCCAGACGCCCACATTGTGGTGGAGGGCGTCAGGGTGGGCGTCCAGGCCCAGATGAAGTATCTGGGCCTGGTGTTGGACAGCAGGTGGCGCTTCGGCCCGCACTTTAGCGGGCTGTCGACGCGCCTGCTGAGGGCTGCGGACGCCCTCTCCTGGCTCCTCCCGAACTTGGGGGGGCCGAACGCACGATGCCGGCGTTTATATGCCGGCATCCTGCGGAGCATGGCCCTGTACGGGGCCCCCATCTGGGCGGACTCCCTCAACAGGAGGGAGAACGCAACTGCCATGCGCAGGCCCCAAAGGGCCATTGCACTGCGGGTGGCGAGGGCCTACCGCTCAGTGGGCTTTTCGGCGGCGTGCGCTCTGGCGGGCACCCCTCCTTGGGAGTTGGAGGCGTGGGTGCTCGCCAGAGTGTACGAGTGGACGGCGCGGCGAAAGGCCCTAGGAGAGCGCCCCGACGCGGAGGAGCGGGAGGCCGTGCGGCGGGAGGCGAGGGACGCCATCATCGTCCATTGGACGGACGACCTCGCCTCCGCCACCTTTGGCCGCCGAACGTTGGACGCGCTCGGTCCGGTCCTGCGAGACTGGCTCGAGCGCTCCCACGGGTTCCTCTCATTCCGTCTGGTGCAGGTGTTGTCAGGCCACGGCTGTTTCGGCAAGCACCTGCACCGGATCGGGAGGGAGGAGACCCCGGCGTGCCACGACTGCGGCGCGGCGGAGGATACGGCTCAGCACACCCTCGAGGTGTGCCCGGCTTGGTCTGAGCCGCGTCGCAGTCTAACAGCGGAGATCGGACAGGACCTCTCACTTCCCGGCGTGGTCAACGCCATGCTGGAGAGTGAGGGGTCCTGGGCAGCTGTCGCCTCTTTTTGCGAGGATGTCATCTCGCAAAAGGAGGCGGCGGAGCGCGCGCGGGAGGACGACCCTCTCGCTGCGCCGCTCCGCAGGCGCAGAAGAGGTCGGAGAAGACGCCGTCTTCTCCCTCCTCATGGTGGTGATGGGCGGGCGATAGGCGCGGGGGCGCCTCCGCCCGCATTGCACTCCACACCACCCTCGCCGGTCATTCCCAGCCCTCCCCCCCTGAACGGGGAGGACTTGAGGGGCCCGCCGCTCTAGGCGGGTTGTCGTCGGAGGAGGACTGGACGCTAAGGCTGCGCCGATCTCCCAGTCCTCTTCCACTCGGACGACGCGGGAATAACACTGGGTCGTTTTAGTGGGTATACCGGGTCAGCCCGGGGAGTCCCACATACCCCTCCCGTTCCCCCGACGGGAGGGTATGCGTAATGCATTTTTTCCCAGTTTAAAAAAAAAAAAAAAAAAAAAAAAAAAAAAAAAGGTTAGGTTGGGGGGCACTGCGGGTGGCGAGGGCCTACCGCTCGGTGGGCTTTTCGGCGGCGTGCGCTCTGGCGGGCACCCCTCCTTGGGAGCTGGAGGCGTGGGTGCTCGCCAGAGTGTACGAGTGGACGGCGCGGCGAAAGGCCCTCGGGGAGCGCCCCGTCGCGGAGGAGCGGGAGGCCGTGCGGCGGGAGGCGAGGGACGCCATTATCGTCCATTGGACGGACGACCTCGCCTCCGCCACCTTTGGCCGCCGAACGTTGGACGCGCTCGGTCCGGTCCTGCGAGACTGGCTCGAGCGCTCCCACGGGTTCCTCTCATTCCGTCTGGTGCAGGTGTTGTCAGGCCACGGCTGTTTCGGCAAGCACCTGCACCGGATCGGGAGGGAGGAGACCCCGGCGTGCCACGACTGCGGCGCGGCGGAGGATACGGCTCAGCACACCCTCGAGGTGTGCCCGGCTTGGTCTGAGCCGCGTCGCAGTCTAACAGCGGAGATCGGACAGGACCTCTCACTTCCCGGCGTGGTCAACGCCATGCTGGAGAGTGAGGGGTCCTGGGCAGCTGTCGCCTCTTTTTGCGAGGATGTCATCTCGCAAAAGGAGGCGGCGGAGCGCGCGCGGGAGGACGACCCTCTCGCTGCGCCGCTCCGCAGGCGCAGAAGAGGTCGGAGAAGACGTCGTCTTCTCCCTCCTCATGGTGGTGATGGGCGGGCGATAGGCGCGGGGGCGCCTCCGCCCGCATTGCACTCCACACCACCCTCGCCGCTCATTCCCAGCCCTCCCCCTGAACGGGGAGGACTTGAGGGGCCCGCCGTTTTAGGCGGGTTGTCGTCGGAGGAGGACTGGACGCTAAGGCTGCGCCGATCTCCCAGTCCTCTTCCACTCGGACGACGCGGGAATAACACTGGGTCGTTTTAGTGGGTATACCGGGTCAGCCCGGGGAGTCCCACATACCCCTCCCGTTCCCCCGACGGGAGGGTATGCGTAATGCATTTTTTCCCAGTTTAAAAAAAAAAAAAAAAAAAAAAAAAGGTTAGGTTGGGGGGGGGGACCCCCCACAGAGCTTGCGTCCTCGTCGCGTCCCCTGGAAACGGCCCAGTTTGTCACCGTAACGGAGTGGCAAACTGGGTACGGCTAAAGTGCTCTGTGCATTCGTAGAAATTTTATTTTATCTTGCTTTGCGTCTACGAACCTGCTGTGGCTATGCCAAAACCCCCGCGGGACGCCTCCGGGCGGTTTTTAAAAGGCCCTTCTCAGGGCCAACCCAAAGGCCCTTCTCAGGGCCAACCAAAAGGCCCTTCTCAGGGCCAATCCGACGCTTCAGCGTCTGAAGCTAGCCGCGCGCCGTCTGCGGCTAGCTTCTTCGGAAGGGCGGACATGTCCGATTCGGACGAGTCCGTCGTAAGCGTCTCGGACGTTGGCGACACTAGGTCGCGAAAGCGGGCCTTCCGTAAGGAAGGGTCCGAGGGCTCCTCCAGTTCGACGAGGAAGTCCACGGCAGCGAAGAAGCCGACGACATCTGCGGACACCCACGTCGTGGGTCTCGCAGATGCCCAGCGGCAGTTGGACCTGGCTCGGCGGACGCAGCACCAGCAAGAGCTGGAAGAGCGTGTTGCTGCGAAGGAGCAGCGGGCGCGTGCTGCTCGGGCCAAGTCCGGGTACGGTGCGTCCCGCGTGCTTTACTCGGACTACACCTTGGCCGAGCTGGCGCGCATGGCGGAGGAGGACGAGGAGGAGATCGCGGAGGTCGCTTCCAAGTCCTCAAACCTTAAGGGCACGTTTCAGAAGGCCCTTAAGGTCCGTGCTGCGAGCATGCGCGGCATTATAGAGGAGTTGGTCCAGCGTGAGGCGACCGACGAATCGCGCAAATTGCAGGCGACCGTCGATCGCCTCAAGCTGGAGGTCAGCCAGCTTCATCAGAAGCTGGCTGATGTCATGGCTCGGCCGATTCAGGCCGAACCGAGACCTGCGGCGGAGGCCCCCTCCTCCACCAACCTTGAGGATGTCATCCGCAAGGTGGTTATGGAGGAGAGGGCCTTCACCAGAGCCTGCTTAGCAGGCATAGAGGACCGGCTCCTGCCGGAGAAGCGCCTTCGACCGCCGCTCGCGGCGGACAAGAGGCGAGCCGAGCCGGGGCCATCCTCGCAAGGGGAGGACGCCCTTCTCCCTTCGACTACTCCGTCCAACCAGCCGGGTTGGACTGAAGTGGTCCGGAAGGGGAAGGGCCGAGGTAAAAAGACGGCGACGGCCGTCCCTGCCGTCCCCGCCACCACACGTACAGGCCAGTCGCAGGCGACTGGTGGGAGAAAGGGAAAGCGGAAGGGCAAAAGGTCGGCAACGCCCGGACCTGCCGTCCCCGTCACCACGCCTCCCAGTCAGTCGCGGGCGGCTGGCAAGGGTAAGAAGAAAGGGAAGCTGGTTCCCCCAAAGTCCGCGGCCGTCGTGGTGACACTCACCGCGGAGGCTGCGGAGCGCGGGGAAACCTACGCTTCCATTTTGGTGCGGGCGCGTGCAAATGCCGATCCCGCCCAATTGGGGATCGACAAGGTTTCTTGCCGGCGGACCGAAACCGGGGCTCGAATATTCGAGTTCCCGGGGGCGGAGGGCAGCGCCAACGCTGACCTCTTTGCAGCCAAGCTGCAAGAGGTCATCGCGGACGCTGCCAAGGTGGCCCGACCGGTGAAGTCGGCGACCATCGAGGTGACCGGTCTTGACGACTCGGTCACCAAGGAGGAGGTGGTGGCGGCGGTCGCAGCCATTGGGGGCTGCGGCGTCGCAGCGGTGCAAGGCCGGGACATCAGGCCCGGCCGCGGCGGCATGGGCACTATTCGGCTCGAGTGCCCGGTCGCCGCTGCCAAAGCCGTCCTTGCAAAAGGACGGCTCGCCGTCGGCTTCAGCTCGGGTGCAGTTCGAGCACTTGGAGAACAGCCTCTGCGCTGCTTCAGGTGCTGTGGCATCGGGCACACCCGGGCCCTGTGCCCGTCAGCGGTGGACAGGTCGGAGACCTGCTACCGCTGCGGCACGGAGGGCCACAAAGCCGCCTCCTGCGCAGTCGCCAAGCTGCACTGCGCCGTCTGTGCCGCAAGGGGACGCCCGGCAGGCCATGTGATGAGGGGGAGGTTGTGCAATCCTCCCCCTCAGAGGGGTAAAGCGCAGGTGCCGGTCGTGCCTGCTGTTACCATCGCCGTTCCTGAGGCAGGAACGGTGGTGGCTGCGGAGGAGGGGGGTGCGATGTCCGATTGATGGATACAATCGAACATCGCATCCTCCAGGCGAACACCAACCACTGCCGGGCTGCACAGGATCTCCTGATGCAGACCATGGCTGAGTGGTTGGTGGACTTGGCGGTGGTCGCCGAGCCTTACTCGGTCCCTGGCCATTGGCTGGGCGACCGGGACGGCCTGGTGGCAATGGTGTCGCGGTCTTCCACAGACTCCCCTCCCCTCTCGCTTTTAGAGAGGGGACCGGGATACGTGGCCGCCGCGTGGGGAGATTTGGCCCTGGTTGGGGTCTATTTCTCCCCAAACCGCCCTCTCTCGGACTTTGAAGATTTCCTGGAGATCCTCACTGCAGCCGTAGGGAGGGCGGCGCCACGCCAGGTCGTGGTGTTGGGCGACCTGAACGCCAAGTCGGTGGCCTGGGGCAATCCAGCTGCCTCTTGCAACGTCCGGGGACGCGCCGTCGAATTTTGGGCGGCGTCATGCGGTGTGTCCCTTCTCAACAGGGGGGCGGTCCACACGTGTGTGCGGCAACGGGGAGGGTCGGTGGTGGACGTTTCGTTCGCCACCCCCGTGCTGGCCGCACGCATTGTGAACTGGCGGGTGGAGTTGGTGGAGACTTTGTCGGACCACCGTTATGTGCGGTTCGACATCTCCACCCAGAGCCCCCGTGGGGAGATGGCCCGCTCTGGCAGGTCTCCTTTCCCACGGTGGGCTCTCACTCGCCTGGACGTTTTAGTGGGTATACCGGGTCAGCCCGGGGAGTCCCACATACCCCTCCCGTTCCCCCGACGGGAGGGTATGCGTAATGCATTTTTTCCCAGTTTAAAAAAAAAAAAAAAAAAAAAGGTTAGGTTGGGGGGGCTGCGGACGCCCTCTCCTGGCTCCTCCCCAACCTGGGAGGGCCCAACGCACGATGCCGGCGCCTATATGCCGGCATCCTGCGAAGCATGGCCCTGTACGGGGCCCCCATCTGGGCGGACTCCCTCAACAGGAGGGAGAACGCAACTGCCATGCGCAGGCCCCAAAGGGCCATTGCACTGCGGGTGGCGAGGGCCTACCGCTCAGTGGGCTTTTCGGCGGCGTGCGCTCTGGCGGGCACCCCTCCTTGGGAGTTGGAGGCGTGGGTGCTCGCCAGAGTGTACGAGTGGACGGCGCGGCGAAAGGCCCTAGGAGAGCGCCCCGTCGCGGAGGAGCGGGAGGCCGTGCGGCGGAAGGCGAGGGACGCCATCATCGTCCATTGGACGGACGACCTCGCCTCCGCCACCTTTGGCCGCCGATCGTTGGACGCGCTCGGTCCGGTCCTGCGAGACTGGCTCGAGCGCTCCCACGGGTTCCTCTCATTCCGTCTGGTGCAGGTGTTGTCAGGCCACGGCTGTTTCGGCAAGCACCTGCACCGGATCGGGAGGGAGGAGACCCCGGCGTGCCACGACTGCGGCGCGGCGGAGGATACGGCTCAGCACACCCTCGAGGTGTGCCCGGCTTGGTCTGAGCCGCGTCGCAGTCTAACAGCGGAGATCGGACAGGACCTCTCACTTCCCGGCGTGGTCAACGCCATGCTGGAGAGTGAGGGGTCCTGGGCAGCTGTCGCCTCTTTTTGCGAGGATGTCATCTCGCAAAAGGAGGCGGCGGAGCGCGCGCGGGAGGACGACCCTCTCGCTGCGCCGCTCCGCAGGCGCAGAAGAGGTCGGAGAAGACGTCGTCTTCTCCCTCCTCATGGTGGTGATGGGCGGGCGATAGGCGCGGGGGCGCCTCCGCCCGCATTGCACTCCACACCACCCTCGCCGGTCATTCCCAGCCCTCCCCCCCTGAACGGGGAGGACTTGAGGGGCCCGCCGCTCTAGGCGGGTTGTCGTCGGAGGAGGACTGGACGCTAAGGCTGCGCCGATCTCCCAGTCCTCTTCCACTCGGACGACGTGGGAATAACACTGGGTCGTTTTAGTGGGTATACCGGGTCAGCCCGGGGAGTCCCACATACCCCTCCCGTTCCCCCGACGGGAGGGTATGCGTAATGCATTTTTTCCCAGTTTAAAAAAAAAAAAAAAAAGGTTAGGTTGGGGGACCCCCCACAGAGTTTGCGTCCTCGTCGCGTCCCCTGGAAACGGCCCAATCTGTCACCGTAACGGAGTGGCAGATTGGGTACGGCTAAAGAACTCTGTGCTCTCGTAGCTACATTTTATATTCTTGCGGTTTTAACTACGAGCTTGCGGAAGGCTATGCCTACGCCCCCGCGGGACGCCTGCGGGCGTTTTAAAAAAGGCCCTTCTCAGGGCCAACCAAAAGGCCCTTCTCAGGGCCAACCAAAAGGCCCTTCTCAGGGCCAACCAAAAGGCCCTTCTCAGGGCCAACCAAAAGGCCCTTCTCAGGGCCAATCCGACGCTTCAGCGTCTGAAGCTAGCCGCGCGCCGTCTGCGGCTAGCTTCTTTGGAAGGGCGGACCTGTCCGATTCGGACGAGTCCGTCATAAGCGTCTCGGACGCAGGCGACACCAGGTCGCGAAAGCGGGCTTTCCGTAAGGAAGGGTCCGAGGGCTCCTCAAGTTCGACGAGGAAGTCCACGGCCGCGAAGAAGCCGACGACATCTGCGGACACCCACGTCGTGGGTCTCGCAGATGCCCAGCGGCAGTTGGACCTGGCTCGGCGGGCGCAGCACCAGCAAGAGCTCGAAGAGCGCGTTGCTGCGAAGGAGCAGCGTGCGCGTGCTGCTCGGGCCAGGTCAGGGTATGGTGCGTCCCGCGTGCTATACGGGGACCAATCCTTGGCCGAGCTGGCGCGCATGGCGGAAGAGGACGAGGAGGAGATCGTGGAGGTCGCCTCCAAGTCCTCCAATCTTAAGGGCACTTTTCAAAAGGCCCTTAAGTGCCGTGCCGCAAGCATGCGCGCCATTATAGAGGAGTTGGTCCAGCGTGAGGCGACCGACGAATCGCGCAAATTGCAGGCGACCGTCGATCGCCTCAAGCTGGAGGTCAGCCAGCTTCATCAGAAGCTGGCTGATGTCATGGCTCGGCCGATTCAGGCCGAACCGAGACCTGCGGCGGAGGCCCCCTCCTCCACCAACCTTGAGGATGTCATCCGCAAGGTGGTTATGGAGGAGAGGGCCTTCACCAGAGCCTGCCTAGCAGGCATAGAGGACCGGCTCCTACCGGAGAAGCGCCTTCGACCGCCGCTCGCGGCGGACAAGAGGCGAGCCGAGCCGGGGCCATCCTCGCAAGGGGAGGACGCCCTTCTCCCTTCGACTACTCCGTCCAACCAGCCGGGTTGGACTGAGGTGGTCCGGAAGGGGAAGGGCCGAGGTAAAAAGACGGCGACGGCCGTCCCTGCCGTCCCCGCCACCACACATACAGGCCAGTCGCAGGCGACTGGTGGGAGAAAGGGAAAGCGGAAGGGCAAAAGGCCGGCAACGCCCGGACCTGCCGTCCCCGTCACCACGCCTCCCAGTCAGTCGCGGGCGGCTGGCGGGGGCAACAAGAAGAAGGGGAAGGGGAAATTGGTTCCCCCGAAGTCCGCAGCCGTCGTGGTGACGCTCACCGCGGAGGCTGCGGAACGCGGGGAAACCTACGCTTCCATTTTGGTGAGAGCGCGTGCCAATGCCGATCCCGCCCAATTGGGGATCGGCAAATTATCTTGCCGGCGTACTGAAACCGGGGCTCGTATTTTCGAGTTCCCGGGGGCGGAGGGCAGTGCCAACGCTGACCTCTTTGCAGCCAAGCTGCAGGAGGTCATCGCGGACGCTGCCAAGGTGGCCCGACCAGTCAAGTTGGTGGCCATCGAGGTGACCGATCTTGACGATTCGGTCACCAAGGAGGAGGTGGTGGCGGCGGTCGCAGCGATTGGTGGCTGCGGCGTCGCGGCGGTGCGGGGTCGGGACATCAGGCCTGGCCGCGGCGGCATGGGCACTATCCGGCTCGAGTGCCCGGTCGCCGCTGCCAAAGCCGTCCTTGAGAAAGGACGGCTCGCCGTCGGTTTCAGCTCGGGTGCAGTCCGAGCACTTGGGGAGCAGCCTTTACGCTGCTTCAAGTGCTGCGGCATCGGACACACCCGAGCCCTCTGTCCGTCCACCGTCGACAGGTCCAACGCCTGCTACCGCTGCAGCAAGGAGGGCCACAAAGCCGCCGCCTGCATGGTCGCCACGCCACATTGCATAGTGTGTGCTACCAGTGGCCGCCCAGCAGGTCACATCATGCGGGGGAGGTTATGCAACCCCCCATCTAAGAGGGGCAAAGCGCAGGTGGCAGTCGGGCCTGCTGCTGGCAACGCCGTTCCCGAGGCCGGAACGGCGGTTGCTGCGGAGGAGGGGGGTGCGATGTCCGATTGATGGATACAATCGAATATCGCATCCTCCAGGCGAACACCAACCACTGCCGGGCTGCACAGGATCTCCTGATGCAGACCATGGCTGAGTGGTTGGTGGACTTGGCGGTGGTCGCCGAGCCTTACTCGGTCCCTGGCCATTGGCTGGGCGACCGAGACGGCCTGGTGGCAATGGTGTCGCGGTCTTCCACAGACTCCCCTCCCCTCTCGCTTTTAGAGAGGGGACCGGGATACGTGGCCGCCGCGTGGGGAGATTTGGCCCTGGTTGGGGTCTATTTCTCCCCAAACCGCCCTCTCTCGGACTTTGAGGATTTTCTAGAGATTCTCACTGCAGCCGTAGGGAGGGCGGCGCCACGCCAGGTCGTGGTGTTAGGCGACCTGAACGCCAAGTCGGTGGCCTGGGGCAACCCAGCCGCCTCCTGCAACATCCGGGGTCGCGCCGTCGAGTTTTGGGCGGCGTCATGCGGCGTGTCCCTCCTCAACAGGGGGGCGGTCCGCACTTGTGTGCGGCAACGGGGAGGGTCGGTGGTGGACGTTTCGTTCGCCACCCCCGTGCTAGCCACACGCATTGTGAACTGGCGGGTGGAGTTGGTGGAGACCTTGTCGGACCACCGTTATGTGCGGTTCGACATCTCCACCCAGAGCCCCCGTGGGGAGATGGCCCGCTCTGGCAGGTCTCCCTTCCCACGGTGGGCTCTCACTCGCCTGGACCGGGAGGCAGCCAAGGAGGCGGCCTTCCTCCAGGACTGGCTGTCACCCCCTGTTGGGGCCCCGGACGTTGACGCCGCAGCGGTCCGGCTGAGGGAATCCCTGACCGAGGTGTGCAACTCCAGCATGCCTCGGTCTCGGCGTCCGCCTCCCCGCCGGGCCGTTTATTGGTGGTCAGAGGAGCTGGCGGGCCTCCGAACCACCTGCGTGGCGGCCAGAAGGGCCTACACGCGGAGCTGCCGGCGCAGCACCCGTAATCAGGCAGAGGAGGGCCGCCTCTACGCCTCTTACCGAGAGGCAAAGGCGGTCCTCAAGTCGGCTATGGGCGCTGCCAAGGACTCGGCGAGGGCCGAGATGCTGGAGGGTCTCGACAGGGATCCGTATGGGAGACCATACAGGGCGGCGCGGAACCAACTGCGGCCCCATGGTCCCCCACTTACGGAGACCCTCGAGCCGGCGTTGCTGGATGGGGTGGTCCGGTCTCTGTTTCCGCGCAGGACCGACTTCACCCCTCCAGCGATGGACCCTCCGCAGTCGGCGGCTCCGCAGGAGGAAGAGGAGGCACCTCCGGTGACGGAGGAGGAGTTTCGCGCGGGGGTGCTTAGCCTCCGCGCGAAGAAGACGGCTCCTGGGCCGGACGGCGTCCCCGCACGGGTGGTGGCCATAGCTGCCGCTCAAATGGAGGACAGATTTCGGGAACTCTTCAGCGCGTGCCTTACGGCTGGAAGGTTCCTGAAACTGTGGAAGGAGGGGCAGCTATGCCTCCTCCGAAAGGAGGGACGCCCGGCGGATTCCCCCTCGGCATACCGGCCCATCGTTCTGCTCGATGAGGTCGGTAAATTGTTCGAGGGGATCATCGCCGGCCGGCTCAGGAGCCATTTGCAGGGTGTAGGGCCGAACCTGTCGGACGCCCAGTTCGGTTTCCGACAGGGCCGGTCCACCATCGACGCGCTGGCCCTTCTTAAGGGCCAGGTGAAAGAGGCGGTCGAGGCGGGGGACGGAGTGTTGGCGGTGTCATTCGACATAGCCAACGCCTTCAACTCCGTTCCCCACTCCACCATATTGGAGGCACTCCGGTACCACGGAGTGCCCCAATATTTGAGGAGCCTCCTGGCCAGCTACTTGGAGGATCGAGAGGTCCTCCTTGTGGACAAACTGGCCAGGATGCGGAGATACAGCGCGGAGTCCGGTGTTCCGCAGGGGTCAGTCTTAGGGCCCCCCTGTGGAACATCGGCTTTGACTGGCTGTTGCGGGGAGCTCTTCTCCAGGGCACGAGTGTCATCTGCTACGCGGATGACACTCTCCTCACTGCCCGGGGGAAGAGCTTCGGGGAGGCGGCCTGTCTGGCCTCGGCTGGCGGGTCCTTGGTGGCAGGGAGGATCCGCCGCCTGGGATTGAGGGTGGCGCTGAACAAGACCGAGGCCGTGTTCTTTCACGGGCCTCGGCAGCGCTGCCCTCCCGACGCCCACATTGTTGTGGAGGGCGTCAGGGTGGGCGTCCAGGCCCAGATGAAGTATCTGGGCCTGGTGTTGGACAGCAGGTGGCGCTTCGGCCCGCACTTTAGCGGGCTGTCGACGCGCCTGCTGAGGGCTGCGGACGCCCTCTCCTGGCTCCTCCCGAACCTGGGGGGGCCGAACGCACGATGCCGGCGTTTATATGCTGCGGAGCATGGCCCTGTACGGGGCCCCCATCTGGTCGGACTCCCTCAACAGGAGGGAGAACGCTACTATGATGCGGAGGCCCCAAAGGGCCATTGCACTGCGGGTGGCGAGGGCCTACCGCTCCGTGGGCTTTTCGGCGGCGTGCGCTCTGGCGGGCACCCCTCCTTGGGAGTTGGAGGCGTGGGTGCTCGCCAGAGTGTATGAGTGGACGGCGCGGCGAAAGGCCCTCGGGGAGCGCCCCGTCGCGGAGGAGCGGGAGGCCGTGCGGCGGGAGGCGAGGGACGCCATCATCGTCCATTGGACGGACGACCTCGCCTCCGCCACCTTTGGCCGCCGAACCCTGGACGCGCTCGGTCCGGTCCTGCGAGACTGGCTCGAGCGCTCCCACGGGTTCCTCTCATTCCGTCTGGTGCAGGTGTTGTCAGGCCACGGCTGTTTCGGCAAGCACCTGCACCGGATCGGGAGGGAGGAGACCCCGGCGTGCCACGACTGCGGCGCGGCGGAGGACACGGCTCAGCACACCCTCGAGGTGTGCCCGGCTTGGTCTGAGCCGCGTCGCAGTCTAACAGCGGAGATCGGACAGGACCTCTCGCTTCCCGGCGTGGTGAATGCCATGCTGGAGAGTGAGGGGTCCTGGGCAGCTGTCGCCTCTTTTTGCGAGGATGTCATATCGCGAAAGGAGGCGGCGGAGCGCGCGCGGGAGGACGACCCTCTCGCTGCGCCGCTCCGCAGGCGCAGAAGAGGTCGGAGAAGACGCCGTCTTCTCCCTCCTCATGGTGGTGATGGGCGGGCGATAGGCGCGGGGGCGCCTCCGCCCGCATTGCACTCCACACCACCTCCGCCGGTCATTCCCAGCCCTCCCCCTGAACGGGGAGGACTTGAGGGGCCCGCCGCTGCAGGCGGGTTGTCGTCGGAGGAGGACTGGACGCTAAGGCTGCGCCGATCTCCCAGTCCTCTTCCACTCGGACGACGCGGGAATAACGCTGGGTCGTTTTAGTGGGTATACCGGGTCAGCCCGGGGAGTCCCACATACCCCTCCCGTTCCCCCGACGGGAGGGTATGCGTAATGCATTTTTTCCCAGCATAAAAAAAAAAAAAAAAAAAAAAGGTTAGGTTAGGTTTTTTTTTTTTTTTTTTTATTTCAATCAATTACCGCAGACCTGGAGGTCCGCGCCTTTGTGTACTGTTTTACAATTGTTTACAACTTTTTGATTTCTTGTTAGTTACAGTATGTGCTCCTGCATCGGGCACGTACCTTAAAACTACGCTTATATTTCTACAACGTAGCTTATAGTTATGCACTTAGAAACTACGTGAGTCCATCAACATACGATTTTTTTTTTTTTTTTTTTTTTTTTTTTTTTTTTAATATTTTTAAACCATGCACATGCATTAATTTTTTTTTTTTTTTTTTTTTTTTTTTTATATATATATATTTATATTATTTATAATTTACAGGCATTTAAAGTCTTATTAGTACTTAAACTACACATTTTTTAAAGATAAATAAAAATACTAAAAATATATTTACTGTATGTAGTTGCAATACTCACAATCCTGTAATTGTATAAGTATTGCAACCACACTTGCACACGGAACACTTTTAACAACTTATTATTATTTTATTATTTATAATTAATTAGTTTAACAACCATAAGGGGCAGATTAGGAGGATTTGATATGGGGTTGGGTGTTACTTGTGGATTTTTTTTTTTTTTTTTTTTTTTTTTATTGGGGTCTAATGACCAGGGACTTCGCCAGTCTGATCAAAGGTTCGATGACCGCTGTGTCTCGATGCTGCATAGCCGTCTGCAGGTTGTAGTCGACGACCTTTTTAGTCGGCGCATCCATCGCCCTCTTTGCAAAGCGACCCGTGGCGTCGTCGGCGTCGTCGGAATAGTAGACGCAACTGACCGTGTGTCTCGACACCGCCACTACCGCGTGGGAGATGCTGTCATGAACCTGGAGCCTCTTGGACTTGGTGTTGATGATAATGACGCTGTCGTAGGTCAACCCCTGAGCCTCGTGGATGGTTAACGTGCGCGAGCCTTCACCGGATCCGTATCCCTGGCTTATGAGAGAAGCTTTCTCTTCTTGTGTGTGGACCAGGAATAGGGTAATTTGGGCAGTTCTTGGTATTTGCGCACCAGTGTAACCTTCCACTTTCAGGGAGTGGACCCGCGACAGCGACGACTTGGAGGAGTAGATACCGGAGTATATCTCGCTCAGTGCAAACGCGACATCCATCGGATTTCGATGCGTGCAAAGGAGCTCCTGAGTGATGCCAGCCACCAGAGTTGGACGGGTATACCTTAACTCAAATAGGTTCTCTCTGTCCAAGAATGGCAACTGGTTTACGTCTCCGATAAGGACAACCTCGCTTGCTCCCGACAACTTCACTGCCATGACTATGGCCCCAAAATGGTTCATTAAAGCCTCGTCTACCGTGAGGCGGTAAACTTTCTCTTGCTTCCTGAACCCGTTGACTAAGATTGAGGCCATAGTGCGCACCTTTGTCTTCACTCGATCTCCCAAGCGGTGCGCTAGCTTCTCTCTGAGATCTTTAGCCGCTTCAGTTGTCGTGGTGGCTACGACGTCCTTTTCCTCATCGAAGTGGTTCACCACCCAGGTTGTCTTGCCGCAACCGGGGACGCCGTTCACCCACCTGATACTGGGCACCGCCCAATTTTCCTGCATATCTGGAGCCCCCAAGATGGACTTAGCCATTTCGAGGATCTTATCGTCCAGCATGATTTTGGTACATTTGGCGGTAACCAGTATCGGGTCGGTGCTCGGTGCTCTGAACTTCACTTTACCTGAGCGCTCCGTTTCCTCTTCGTCCAGGGCCACGAAGCCACTTTCCGCGCTGAAGGCAGCCATATACGACCCCCTCATTTCTCCTATGATGACTTGAGATTTGACGTTGTCGTACACGGCCGCCTCGGCTTCCTCGAGCAGTACCCTTAGCAGACCTTCAGTGTTTCTCTGGAAGGTCAGCAGGATCTTTCTGCATGTCATGAGATTGACCTCTCTGGTCGCTCTCACGATTGCTACGTACTCGAGGAAAGCGCTCTTTACTTGGTCTGTAATACCCGACTTCATTGCGAGGGTGGGCGGGCTGACTTGCCCTTTCTCGGCTCTTGTTGGTGTGGGCTTTTGTTGGGTTGGTTCTCTGGGTGCTTCTCTGAAGAACCTCTCCACTGCTGCCTCCTGTTTCTCCGCTGGTGATGTGCTGCTGGTCCCAGGGAGCAGAGAGCCGAGGACAGTGCCGAAAGCCTTCAGGCGACTCCTCGATCGAGCTTGGTCCTCCGGGCTGGTGATTTTGCCCTGCTTCTTTGCAGCTTTTTCGGCGGCTGCCTTTTGCTGGGCCCTTTCTGATCCGCTTTGAGAGGTCAGGCTTGTTGTGGGGCTCGTCGCGCTAGCTGTTGCGTCTCTGGGAGCTCTGAGGAAATTTAATGTTTCCCCTCTGTCCTCGTAGACAACTACCTCATGCTGTTCTGAGGCTCTTAGACAGCCAAAGCGATCTGCGACGTCCCCTCTTTCGCCTCCGACCATCATCGCATCAACACTTATCGTACGGGCTGTGACCGCCAGGTGTTCTCCTGCCTTCCTGATCTCCTGAAGCAGTGCGCTTGCCTGGGCAAATGGAGTGTCCTCTCCCCACTCGAATAATGCGATCGTCTTCCCTTTGGTTCGCATTAGACGGCATCGGTGAGTGGCTACTTCCATTTGGGGCAGCGCAGCATACTTGCTGCCCTTCATGGTGGTTTTAGTGGTGCTTCCGTTGATCAGGGCGGCAAGGCCAGGTGATATCGGTATTCGGGCCTTAGCTCGGCTTGAGCCTATGCAGAAGCTTATGCCCAGCTTTTCCCCTTCCCTGTTCATGAACAGAGCGACGCCTCGCAGTTTGACGCCTGGGACTCCGTCTCCTCCGCATGCCAAGAATTGTGTAATGGGTATGGTGCTAGGGGCTGGTTGTGAGCTGGCCTCTGCACTTGCTGCTGCTACCGCTGGTGCTGGCTGTTGGTTGGTGTGTCTTGTAAGTAGGGAGCCGAAGAAAGTGCCGAATGCTTTCAGGCGGCTCTTGGTTTGAGCCTGTTCCTCTGAGCTGGTGGTATTGCTCGGCTCCTTTGCTGTTTTTCCGGCGGCTGCCTTCTGCTCGGTCCTCTCAGGTCCGCTTTGAGTGGTCGAGCTTGTTGTGGAGCTCATCGAGCTGGCTGCTGCGTCTCTAGGGGCTCTGAGGTGGCTTAATGATTCCCCTCTGTCTTCATAGACGACTACCTCATGTTGTTCTGAGGCTTTTAAACAGCCGATGCGGTCTGCGATGGCTCCTCTTTCCCCTCCAACCGTCATCGCGTCAACACTGATAGTGCGAGCTGTGACTGCCCTGAGTTCTCCTGCTTTCCTAATCTCTTGAAGCAGTGCGCTTGCCTGGGCAAATGGAGTGTCCTCTCCCCACTCGAATAATGCGATCGTCTTCCCTTTGGTTCGCATTAGACGGCATCGGTGAGTGGCTATTTCCATTTGTGGCAGCGCTGCATATTTGCTGCCTTTGATAGTCGTCTTGGCGGTGCTTCCGTTGATCAGGGCGGCAAGGCCAGGTGATATGGGTATTCGGGCCCTAACTCGGCTTGAGCCTATGCAGAAGCCTATTCCCAACTTTTCCCCTTCTCTGTTCATGAACAGAGCGACGCCTCGCAGTCTGATGCCTGGGACTCCGTCTCCTCCGCATGCCAGGAATTGTGTGATGGGCATGGTGCTAGGGGCTGGTTGTAGGCTGGCTTCTGCTGTTGCTGCTGCTGCCGCTGGTACTAGTTGTTGATTGGTATTTGTGTGTGTGACTGGTGCTACGGTTTGTAGTGTACGTGTTGTGTTTTGCGTTGTTGTAGACTGTGTAGTGGTTGTTGTGCTTGTTGATATGGTCGTGTTTGTATGAGTAGATGGTAGTCGGTTCCGCGTCTGCGTGGTGGTGTCTGTTTTGTTAGCAGCAGCTGCGACTAGAGCGACTTTGCTCGCGAATGCCAAGAATGGTTTTCTGGTAGCCAGATTCCCCATGATGGAGTGGAGTGTGAGCTGGCTTAACTGGGTTTCGATCTTCATTTCCAGCTCCATTCTGTCGTGACTGAACCTGGGGCACTCGAAGAGGAGGTGCCAGACTGTTTCGTCGCAACTGGTATCACAGACGCACGAGGGACTATCTTTTAGGTGGAAACGGTGAAGATACGCTGAGAATCCTCCGTGTCCTGTTAGGACTTGTACATGGGTCGGTGTGAGAACGGCCTCTCTGAGTGTTCTTTTTGCCGCTAGGACGTCTGGGAAGAACACTTTTGTGACCGCTCCTGTACTCGAAGAATCGTAACGCGCTTGCCACTTCTTTATAGTTTCCTCGCGTATCTTCTTTCTCACAAACGACACAGGAACCTTGTTGTACTCTGCCGATTCTTTTGTTAGAGCTGCCTCTTTGGCCAGTTCGTCCGCTCTCTCATTTCCGGCGGTTCCCACGTGGGCCCTGAGCCAAAAGAACCTTACTTCTCTGCCCTCCTCTCTGACCTCGCGGACGAATCTCTTGATTTGAAGTGCCAGATGGTGGGTGACAGACGGACTCCTCAGCAGGTCGAGTGACGATCGTGAGTCACTCAAAATGCTTACAGAGGCCGCCGCGGATTGTCTCACCATGCTGACAGCTCTGAAGAGAGCGTACATTTCAGATTGGAAGACTGTGTTGTGAGGCTCTAGGCCAAAAGTGCTGAACCTGGTCTCCTTTCCATTTTCCCACCAAGTTAGAGCAGCTCCGACTTTTCCCTCTATCTTGCTGCCGTCGGTGTATATTTGGGGGCCGATTACTTGATGGGTTTCCAGGGTTTCGGGAGTCAGGTCCTCTAGGCGCGTGTACTCTGTTGTTGTGAGTAATGCTGGGTGGGGATTTTTGGAGTGGTGCACGTTGCACTCCAGCTCGCGGCCCGGCGGTATGAACTCTTGAGAGTGACCCTTTTTGATCTTGAAAAGGGTTGTAGCCTCGATTACCCGGAGATCTAGGGGGAGTTGGCCTGACAGGATAAGTGCCGATGACAGAGACACTGTGCGGTACGCTTTGCAGATCTTCTGTGCGAAGCCTCTCTGCAGTGAGTCAAACTGATTCCTTGTCATCAGTTTCTCAGCAGCCGGGGCCCACGCACTCGCTGCATACATCACAATGGGCTCTATCACCGACACATATATTGTCCTTATAATTTCTCTGTTGAGACCCCACGTCACCTTTGCCGCGCATGCCAGCTGCTTATAAATGTCCGCGGCCTTTTTACAGGTCGCAGCCACGTGGGCGTTGAAGGTGAGTTTGGAGTCTATTATGAGACCTAGCAGCTTAACCTCTTCGACTAGGTTCAGCCACGTGCCCGACATTTGAAGTACCGGAAGGTTGTATTTAAGCTTTTTCGTTAACACCATCGCATTGGTCTTGTGCGCGGCGAAACGCAGCTTGTTTTTGACGCCCCATTCCGATACTATGTCTAGCGTGTCGTTGGCTGATTGCTGCAGAGGACCGGTCGTATGGTCCGAGAATACGAGGACAACGTCGTCTGCGAAGGCTTGACAATATACCCCTATTCTAGCCATCCTGTGAAGGAGCGAGTCTAGGATGAGGTTCCAAAACGTCGGTCCGGCGATTGAGCCCTGGACGCATCCTTTCGTGGTACCCTTTTCGCTAGTCGCTCTGGCGTAGTTGACCCTGATGTTCCGGTCTTCCAGGTATGAGGTGACGAGGGCGTATATGTTTTTGGGGCAGTTTTTGACTACCATCTGTCTCTTGAGTGCTGGCCACCACGCGTTATCGAAGGCCCCCTCTATGTCCAGAGAAATCAATAGCACGATCTTTTTGGCTTTGATTTCGGCACGTATGTGTCCTATTAGATCATAGAGGGCGTCCTCGGTTCCGCGCTGTGGCATGAATCCGTACTGTTTGGTGTTGAGTGTTGGAAGGAAGTGCCACTGGAGTCTGCCCACAAGGAGTTTCTCGACGATTTTTCCTAGAACCGAGAGCAGACCTATCGGCCTGTACGACTTTGGGCTGGTGTAGTCGTCCTTTCCTGGCTTGCGGAGTATGCACACGTGGGCGACCTTCCACTGCTTCGGGAAGTGTGACAGCGACAGGCACCGGTTTGCCATCGCCAGGAACACCTCCCTGTCACAGTTTATTGCCGCAGTGCAGATGTCTGCTGTTAATCCATCGGGACCGGGGGCTTTTTTCGGATTTTGGTTTTGGAGAACCATTTCCAGCTCCGCGGTCGTGAAAGGTGGATCGTCAGCAGACAGTCCTCGAGGGTACTTATCCTGCGCTAGCCTTCTCAGAGCGCTGTGGTATGGCTGTTCGGCATCTGTTGAGTCATCGGGGTAGAAGGTTTTTGCCAGAAGATCCGCGGATTGCTCTGGACTGAGCGTCTCGCCTGCAGTATTTCTCAGGAGCGCGTCGTCCTGTCTTCTGGCTGTCTTCCTTATTACCCTGTAGATGCCGTCCCACATGCTCTCTCGGTCCTGTTTCGAGCAGAACTCCTTCCAGTTGGCCGTGGCTGCTTCCGTCGCTGCTGTGGTGTAGGTGTTTTTAGCCAGCACGTATTCCTCGATGGTGAAATGTCTCCGGCTTGCGGCTGCGTTACGGATCCTTCTTTTTTTCCTCGTTGCGTCTTTTTGAAGACGGTCGAGAGAAGGATTCCACCATGGGGGCTTGGCGTTGTGTTTAGGCGATCCCAGTTTTGGGATCGCTTCTTCGCACGACTGGTGAATTTGTTGAGTGTAGATGGTGATGAGTGACTCCAGGTCCCCTGGGCTTGAGACTTCCGAGACTCTGTCTGGCGTAATGCCGTTTTCCGCCAGACTGGTCTTGAAGTGCGAGATGAAGTCGGACCACTTTGCCTTCTTTGTGTTGTAGATGCGCGTCGAGACCGACCTTAGGGGTTCTAAGGCCTTTTCTAAACGCATCGAGAAGGTTATTGCGTTGTGATCCGAAGTTGTTACACTTCTTTCTACTCGCCATTCCTCGACCTTGCCTAGCAGCGACAGGCTGCATGCCGTCACGTCGACGACGCTTGTGCACCACCTGTCTCCTCTGTAGGTCTCGAAAGTCGGCGTCTGGCCCGTGTTTAGGATCTGGAGTTCGCATTCGTTTAGGAATGCGTTGTACGTTGCCCCGCGGTGGTTTTCGGAAACACTTCCCCACCACTGGCTCCAGGCGTTTATGTCTCCTCCCACCAGAATGTTGTTTGTGTTGAGTTTGTGTATAGTGTTGTGTGTTACGGAAAGGTACGGTTCAATTTCCTGGTCACCCTCAAAATAGACCGACAGCACCCCAAAACTTAGTTGGCCCACCTTCAGTTGGACGGCAGCGATATTCTCGGTCACAATCTGCGGGTCGTGAATAACCCCCAGATTGTTCCCAAAAACAACGACAGCCGCCTTTACCGGTTTTTGGCGGTTCAGGCTACACTGGATGACTTGCGTGCCAGGACATTGTTTCATCACTCCCGTTCTTCCTACGTAAGGCTCTTGAACGAGTGCTACTGAAACTCCCTTTGTCTGAGCCGCCATGTATAACTCTTCTGTGGCCAGCTTGGAGCGCTGAAGATTGACTTGGATGAACCTCAATCTTGCTGTCGGTCTTGTTGCGTTTTGAGTGGTGACTGGTTGATTTGTGGTTGTGTTCTCGTGGTCGCCCTTAGCAATAGGAAACACGCGATCTCGCTATTCCATCCCATTTTTGGCGTTCCTGACAGTCTTCGCTGAACGCTGAGTGTGCCAGGTCGCTGCCCGTCTTGTGTGCTATCTTGCAATTCATGCACGTGGGCTGTTTGCCTTCGGCCCGAGTGGGGCAGTCCCTTCCATTGTGTGCTCCCGTGCAGTAGCTGCAGGTTTCCTGCTCTTCCTTGCATATGGACCTGTTGTGTCCATATCCGAGGCACTTTGTGCACTGCACGAGGGGGGACTGGTCCTCAATCGAGCATCGCTTGATGCCCACGTGGACTTTTTGTGCTTGTGTGTAGCACTTCCAGAGCTCTGGAGAGAGCTCCAAAACAGGGTGGCACTCGTGGGGATTCCTCGCGCGCTTCCTGTAGCGCACCTTTAGGGTCTGTTCATCCACAGCGACGTCACGCAGAAGGTGCTTGTTTTGCGCCTTTAGGAGATCGACGATCTCCCCGTCGCTGTAGCTGGACAGCACTCCTTTGACGCACACGAGAGGGTTTTGGGGTCTCGGCTCCTGGACCTTGAGCTCCGAGTTTGACTTGAATTGATCTTTGATTAAATTCAGATCCGACTTGGTGGCGCACCTTAGAACCACTTTTTGGTTCCGCGCTTTACGGACTCTGTCGACTCGGGCTCCGCTCGTTTTGAGGTCGAGTGCAGTCCTGATCCTCTCGATCACGTTGTCCCCAGTATGCCGGGGGTTCGTCGACGAGACGATCAGGGTATGGTTGGGTTGTGGGGATTGTTTAAGGGGTTTGGGTGTACTGGCGACCTGGGCAAAGGTTTTGGGGCCCAGTTGTTGCGGGACCGGTCTCTCCGTTTTTCCCAGGTTCGCCACCCCTTTCTCGATGTTTTGGAGAGTCTTCTTGACATCCCCGACTGCGAGTTCCGCTTCCAAGTTCATCGCCGGGGATGCCTGCATCGGCGGTTCCTTGTCTCGCAGTACGCGGATGTCCGCAGAGACTATCTCCAACCTTTCCGCTATCGGTTTTAGATGTTGAGCAATGTTTATTGGTGGTTGTGGTTGCGGAGGGGAGGCCACAGGCTTGTTGGCGATTGCCTGTACTTGGTGTGACAGTTTTCCGAACTCCTCTTCGAGCTTGGTGGTTAAGAGTGAGAGTGCCTGGTCGGTCTCTTGGCTACTCGGGTCGATCTGAGTTTTTGGCTGGTTAAGGTCCTCCTTCAGACGTTCAAGAGCCTTCCGGAGCACGTCCAGCTGGTTGGAGATGCCGGCAATATGAGAGTCAAGACGTAGAAAGTCGGCCCCCATTGTTTCCCACTTGGGATCCCCCGGGGCTCGCGCACTTTGTTGCCTTGTCTTCTCGTGCTCCTGAAGGCTCAAGAGGCTCGCTGATTTCACCTCTTCTTTGATCTCCTTGATGCCTTGAAGGGCTTCAAGGGTCTCGTGACCCAGCCATTCTCGGATCCCTTTCGCCTCCTTCTTCGTCTCCGAGACATCCGTCCGCATGAGGGAGAGCTCGACTTTCAGCGTCATGAGTTCTCGATTGTGAGCCCTCTCGACACGCACAAGCTCTTGCGCGTGTCGAGAGCGCTCCTTCTCGAGGTTGTACTTATGACGCGCCCTCGAGTCTGCCAGTGACAGGGCTGTTTCGTACAGGCCCTGAAGGCATTCATGGGCGGTGGCCTTGCACTCCCGTCTCATGTTGCCCGCTGCTTCCAGGGCGTCCTTCCCTTTTTGAAGAAGCTCGTTGGCCTCCCTTGTGGCCAGGTCCATTTCCACCCCTGTGCCCCTTCTCGGCGTTCGGTATAGAAGGCTGGGCCGTCCGCTCCCGGGGCGGTTGGCCTGGCTCCCCGAAGAGGCCACAGAGCTTTCCTCGTCCGAGATGATCTGGCGGGGGGGGGGAGATGCCGCATTGCTCCCAGTTTATGACCACCTCAGATATTCTGGTGCGATCCTCTGGCGTGAAAAAGTCTTCAGGTGCCACGGATACTGGTGGTGTTGTTTTTGTTACGTCCGGTTCCGACGCCGCCTTAGTGACCTGTGGCGCCTGTGATGGACGCGCCGCTTTCTCTGAGATCACCGACTTGGCCGTGTTTTTCAGGACCTTCTCTCTGAGGGTCTTCGGGACTTTTGCGGCGTCCGTGGACATTTTACGGGAGGTGGTGGACTGTTTGGAGGACATTCTGTTTAAATGTATGTTGTTTACTAAATATAATTAAAAGTAACAGTAACAGCTAATGAAAATGCCTGTTGTTCTTTTTTTTTTTTTTTTTTTTTTTTAATTTATGATGGACTCACGGATGCTTCCGCTGGTGGTCTGCGTCTGCTGTCCGATGAGGAGCCCGATACTGACAGGGCTTGATGTTGTTAGCCCTGTGTGTGCGCTGATGGTGGTCCTCAGTGGGATCCTGCACGTCGCTGGACCGCTGCTGGTAATTGGTGCTGAATTCCGGGATTCCGTTGGAGCCAAATGAAAGAGCTCTGTGTGCCCTTTGCAACGAGCCCAAATTCGGCTGTCCTGGCTCAAGCGAGTACGAAGTTAGCCCGCGGGGGGGTGAGGTAGCCCTGAGGGGGGGTTGGGGGGGGAGGTTTCACGTGGAGGTTAGGGGGAGTGCGAGGTGGGGGGGGAGGGGGGGTCTCTCGTTTTGATGAGAGGGGGGGGGGTGAAGGGGTTGGTCTCGCGTGTGGTCAGAAGGGCGACAGGAAGGTCCTCACAACCTTTTTCGGTTCTCAGAAGGGGGGGGGGCGACGTCCCGAGGGGGGGGTATCAAATGGGGGGGGGGGGAGGAAGTGACCCTGGCTCCGGTAAGGTCTCAAAATTTTAAGACGGATGAGCCCAAACACGGGGGGGGGTAGCACAAAGGGTTAAGGAGTTCCCACAGGGCTTACCTGATGATGAACCGTGGAGTCGTCACGCTGATTTGTAGTCGGCAGGCAGATTCCTCGGCCGGCTTCGAAGTCTTCAGTACAGGCTGAGATGACCGGCTGTACGTCACGCCTTGTGTTTGGATAACACGTGGTCCGAAAGTGAGGTTAGTTTAACACTAAAAACCACGTGTTTTGGCGATTTTCGACCCTTAATAACTTCGAAGTCTCTGTTCCGATTTTGATGGTCTATGTGTCGTTGGATTTGCCTCTGCCGCGTCTTCCAAGGATATTATTTTCAAAACGACTCCACTGACCTTTACGGTAATATGCTGCTCCAAAGTTCAGGGGGTCCTGCTCCGCAACTCTTCGAAATGGACACTTGCCTACACGTATCCCGGTGAATTGACACTGCACAATTCCACTGATAACCTTTATGCGCACGTAACTCAACGCGTCGAATTTCTGCGAATTTTTAACGCGGAGCTGATGGTGTTGCTGCGAAGTATTATCGGTTACTGGGTTAGGTTAGGTTAGGTTAGGTTAGGTTAGGTTGGGGGACCCCGCCGGTCCACCATCGACGCGCTGGCCCTTCTTAAGGGCCAGGTGAAAGAAGCGGTCGAGGCGGGGGACGGAGTGTTGGCGGTGTCGTTTGACATCGCCAACGCCTTCAACTCCGTTCCCCACTCCACCATATTGGAGGCACTCCGGTACCACGGAGTGCCCCAATACTTGAGGAGCCTCCTGGCCAGCTACTTGGAGGACCGAGAGGTCCTCCTTGTGGATAAACTGGCCAGGATGCGGAGATACAGCGCGGAGTCCGGTGTTCCGCAGGGGTCAGTCTTAGGGCCCCCCCTGTGGAACATCGGATTCGACTGGCTGTTGCGGGGAGCTCTTCTCCAGGGCACGAGTGTCATCTGCTACGCGGATGACACTCTCCTTACTGCCCGGGGGAAGAGCTTCGGGGAGGCGGCCTGTCTGGCCTCGGCTGGCGGGTCCTTGGTGGCAGGGAGGATCCGCCGCCTGGGATTGAGGGTGGCGCTGAACAAGACCGAGGCCGTGTTCTTTCACGGGCCTCGGCAGCGCTGCCCTCCAGACGCCCACATTGTGGTGGAGGGCGTCAGGGTGGGCGTCCAGGCCCAGATGAAGTATCTGGGCCTGGTGTTGGACAGCAGGTGGCGCTTCGGCCCGCACTTTAGCGGGCTGTCGACGCGCCTGCTGAGGGCTGCGGACGCCCTCTCCTGGCTCCTCCCCAACCTGGGAGGGCCCAACGCACGATGCCGGCGCCTATATGCCGGCATCCTGCGGAGCATGGCCCTGTACGGGGCCCCCATCTGGTCGGACTCCCTCAACAGGAGGGAGAACGCTACTATGATGCGGAGGCCCCAAAGGGCCATTGCACTGCGGGTGGCGAGGGCCTACCGCTCGGTGGGCTTTTCGGCGGCGTGCGCTCTGGCGGGCACCCCTCCTTGGGAGTTGGAGGCGTGGGTGCTCGCCAGAGTGTACGAGTGGACGGCGCGGCGAAAGGCCCTCGGGGAGCGCCCCGTCGCGGAGGAGCGGGAGGCCGTGCGGCGGGAGGCGAGGGACGCCATCATCGTCCATTGGACGGACGACCTCGCCTCCGCCACCTTTGGCCGCCGAGCCCTGGACGCGCTCGGTCCGGTCCTGCGAGACTGGCTCGAGCGCTCCCACGGGTTCCTCTCATTCCGTCTGGTGCAGGTGTTGTCAGGCCACGGCTGTTTCGGCAAGCACCTGCACCGGATCGGGAGGGAGGAGACCCCGGCGTGCCACGACTGCGGCGCGGCGGAGGACACGGCTCAGCACACCCTCGAGGTGTGCCCGGCTTGGTCTGAGCCGCGTCGCAGTCTAACAGCGGAGATCGGACAGGACCTCTCGCTTCCCGGCGTGGTCAACGCCATGCTGGAGAGTGAGGGGTCCTGGGCAGCTGTCGCCTCTTTTTGCGAGGATGTCATCTCGCAAAAGGAGGCGGCGGAGCGCGCGCGGGAGGACGACCCTCTCGCTGCGCTGCTCCGCAGGCGCAGAAGAGGTCGGAGAAGACGCCGTCTTCTCCCTCCTCATGGTGGTGATGGGCGGGCGATAGGCGCGGGGGCGCCTCCGCCCGCATTGCACTCCACACCACCCTCGCCGTTAATTCCCAGCCCTCCCCCTGAACGGGGAGGACTAGAGGGGCCCGCCGCTTTAGGCGGGTTGTCGTCGGAGGAGGACTGGACGCTAAGGCTGCGCCGATCTCCCAGTCCTCTTCCACTCGGACGATGCGGGAATGCCGCTGGGTTATTTTAGTGGGTATACCGGGTCAGCCCGGGGAGTCCCACATACCCCTCCCGTTCCCCCGACGGGAGGGTATGCGTAATGCATTTTTTCCCAGCCTAAAAAAAAAAAAAAAAAAAAAAAAAAAAAAAAAGGTTGGGGGACCCCCCACAGAGTTTGCGTCCTCGTCGCGTCCCCTGGAAACGGCCCAATCTGTCACCGTAACGGAGTGGCAGATTGGGTACGGCTAAAGAACTCTGTGCTCTCGTAGCTACATTTTATATTCTTGCGGTTTTATCTACGAGCTTGCGGAAGGCTATGCCTACGCCCCCGCGGGACGCCTGCGGGCGTTTTAAAAAAGGCCCTTCTCAGGGCCAACCCAAAGGCCCTTCTCAGGGCCAACCAAAAGGCCCTTCTCAGGGCCAACCAAAAGGCCCTTCTCAGGGCCAATCCGACGCTTCAGCGTCTGAAGCTAGCCGCGCGCCGTCTGCGGCTAGCTTCTTTGGAAGGGCGGACCTGTCCGATTCGGACGAGTCCGTCATAAGCGTCTCGGACGTTGGCGACACTAGGTCGCGAAAGCGGGCCTTCCGTAAGGAAGGGTCCGAGGGCTCCTCGAGTTCGACGAGGAAGTCCACGGCCGCGAAGAAGCCGACGACATCTGCGGACACCCACGTCGTGGGTCTCGTAGATGCCCAGCGGCAGTTGGACCTGGCTCGTCGGGCGCAGCACCAGCAAGAGCTCGAAGAGCGCGTTGCTGCGAAGGAGCAGCGTGCGCGTGCTGCTCGGGCCAGGTCGGGGTATGGTGCGTCCCGCGTGCTATACGCGGACCAGTCCTTGGCCGAGCTGGCGCGCATGGCGGAAGAGGACGAGGAGGAGATCGCGGAGGTCGCCTCCAAGTCCTCTAATCTTAAGGGCACTTTCCAAAAGGCCCTTAAGTGCCGTGCCGCAAGCATGCGCGCCATTATAGAGGAGTTGGTCCAGCGTGAGGCGACCGACGAATCGCGCAAATTGCAGGCGACCGTCGATCGCCTCAAGCTGGAGGTCAGCCAGCTTCATCAGAAGCTGGCTGATGTCATGGCTCAGCCGATTCAGGCCGAACCGAGACCTGCGGCGGAAGCCCCCTCCTCCACCAACCTTGAGGATGTCATCCGCAAGGTGGTTATGGAGGAGAGGGCCTTCACCAGAGCCTGCCTAGCAGGAATAGAGGACCGGCTCCTGCCGGAGAAGCGCCTCCGACCGCCGCTCGCGGCGGACAAGAGGCGAGCCGAGCCGGGGCCGTCCTCGCAAGGGGAGGACGCCCTTCTCCCTTCCACTACTCCGTCCAACCAGCCGGGTTGGACTGAAGTGGTCCGGAAGGGGAAGGGCAGGGGGAAAAAGACGGCAACAGCCGTCCCTGCCGTCCCTGCCACCACGACTCCCAGCCGGTCGCGGGCGACTGAGAAGGGAAAGGGGAAGGGGAAGGGCAAAAGGCCGGCAACGCCCGGACCTGCCGTCCCCGTCACCACGCCTCCCAGTCAGTCGCGGGCGGCTGGCAGGGGCAAGAAGAAGGGGAAGAGGAAATTGGTTCCCCCGAAGTCCGCGGCCGTCGTGGTGACGCTCACCGCGGAGGCTGCGGAACGCGGGGAAACCTACGCTTCCATTTTGGTGCGGGCGCGTGCCAATGCCGATCCCGCCCAACTGGGGATCGGCAAATTATCTTGCCGGCGTACCGAAACCGGGGCTCGTATTTTCGAGTTCCCGGGGGCGGAGGGCAGCGCCAACGCTGACCTCTTTGCAGCCAAGCTGCAGGAGGTCATCGCGGACGCTGCCAAGGTGGCCCGACCAGTCAAGTTGGCGGCCATCGAGGTGACCGATCTTGACGATTCGGTCACCAAGGAGGAGGTGGTGGTGGCGGTCGCAGCGATCGGTGGCTGCGACGTCGCGGCGGTGCGGGGTCGGGACATCAGGCCTGGCCGCGGCGGCATGGGCACTATCCGGCTCGAGTGTCCGGTCGCCGCTGCCAAAGCCGTCCTTGAAAAAGGACGGCTCGCCGTCGGCTTCAGCTCGGGTGCAGTCCGAGCACTTGGAGAGCAGCCTTTGCGCTGCTTCAGGTGCTGCGGCATCGGACACACCCGAGCCCTCTGTCCGTCCACCGTCGACAGGTCCGACGCCTGCTACCGCTGCGGCAAGGAGGGCCACAAAGCCGCAGCCTGCACGGTCGCCAAGCCACACTGCGTGGTATGTGCTGCCAGTGGCCGCCCAGCAGGCCACGTAATGAGGGGGAGGTTGTGCAACCCCCCCCTTAAGAAGGGCAAAGCGCAGGTGCCGGCCGGGCCTGTTGCTAGCACTGCCGTTCCCGAGGTCGGAACGGCGATGGCTGCGGAGGAGGGGGGTGCGATGTCCGATTGATGGATACAATCGAACATCGCATCCTCCAGGCGAACACCAACCACTGCCGGGCTGCACAGGATCTCCTGATGCAGACCATGGCTGAGTGGTTGGTGGACTTGGCGGTGGTCGCCGAGCCTTACTCGGTCCCTGGCCATTGGCTGGGCGACCGAGACGGCCTGGTGGCAATGGTGTCGCGGTCTTCCACAGACTCCCCTCCCCTCTCGCTTTTAGAGAGGGGACCGGGATACGTGGCCGCCGCGTGGGGGGATTTGGCCCTGGTTGGGGTCTATTTCTCCCCAAACCGCCCTCTCTCGGACTTTGAGGATTTCTTGGAGATCCTCACTGCAGCCGTAGGGAGGGCGGCGCCACGCCAGGTCGTGGTGTTGGGCGACCTGAACGCCAAGTCGGTGGCCTGGGGCAATCCAGCTGCCTCTTGCAACGTCCGGGGACGCGCCGTCGAATTTTGGGCGGCGTCATGCGGTGTGTCCCTCCTCAACAGGGGGGCGGTCCACACGTGTGTGCGGCAACGGGGAGGGTCGGTGGTGGACGTTTCGTTCGCCACCCCCGTGCTAGCCGCACGCATCGTGAACTGGCGGGTGGAGTTGGTGGAGACCTTGTCGGACCACCGTTATGTGCGGTTCGACATCTCCACCCAGAGCCCCCGTGGGGAGATGGCCCGCTCTGGCAGGTCTCCCTTCCCACGGTGGGCTCTCACTCGCCTGGACCGGGAGGCAGCCAAGGAGGCGGCCTTCCTCCAGGACTGGCTGTCGCCCCCTGTTGGGGCCCCGGACGTTGACGCCGCAGCGGTCCGGCTGAGGGAATCCCTGACCGAGGTGTGCAACTCCAGCATGCCTCGGTCTCGGCGTCCGCCTCCCCGCCGGGCCGTTTATTGGTGGTCAGAGGAGCTGGCGGGCCTCCGGGCCACTTGCGTGGCGGCCAGAAGGGCCTACACGCGGAGCCGCCGGCGCAGCGCTCGTAGTCAGGCAGAGGAGGACCGCCTCTACGCCTCTTACCGAGAGGCAAAGGCGGTCCTCAAGTCGGCTATGGGCGCTGCCAAGGACTCGGCGAGGGCCGAGATGCTGGAGGGTCTCGACAGGGATCCGTATGGGAGACCATACAAGGCGGCGCGCAATCAGCTGCGGCCCCATGGTCCCCCACTTACGGAGACCCTCGAGCCGGCGTTGCTGGATGGGGTGGTCCGGTCTCTGTTTCCGCGCAGGACCGAATTCACCCCTCCAGCGATGGACCCTCCGCAGGCGGCGGCTCCGCAGGAGGAGGAAGAGGTGCCTCCAGTAACGGAGGAGGAATTTCGCGCGGGGGTTCTTAGCCTCCGCGCGAAGAAGACGGCTCCTGGGCCGGACGGCGTCCCCGCACGGGTGGTGGCCATAGCTGCCACTCAAATGGAGGACAGGTTTCGGGAGCTCTTCAGCGCGTGCTTTACGGCTGGAAGGTTCCCGAAACTGTGGAAGGAGGGGCAGCTATGCCTCCTCCGAAAGGAGGGACGCCCGGCGGATTCCCCCTCGGCATACCGGCCCATCGTTCTGCTCGATGAGGTCGGTAAATTGTTCGAGGGGATCATCGCCGGCCGGCTCAGAAGCCATTTGCGGGGTGTGGGGCCGGACCTGTCGGACGCCCAGTTCGGGTTCCGACAGGGTCGGTCCACAATCGACGCGCTGGCCCTTTTGAAGGGCCAGGTGAAAGAGGCGGTCGAGGCGGGGGACGGAGTGTTGGCGGTGTCGTTCGACATCGCCAACGCCTTCAACTCCGTTCCCCACTCCACCATATTGGAGGCACTCCGGTATCACGGAGTGCCCCAATATTTGAGGAGACTCCTGGCCAGCTACTTGGAGGATCGAGAGGTCCTCCTTGTGGACAAACTGGCCAGGATGCGGAGATACAGCGCCGAGTCCGGTGTTCCGCAGGGGTCAGTCTTAGGGCCCCCCCTGTGGAACATCGGATTCGACTGGCTGTTGCGGGGAGCTCTTCTCCAGGGCACGAGTGTCATCTGCTACGCGGATGACACTCTTCTCACTGCCCGGGGGAAGAGCTTCGGGGAGGCGGCCTGTCTGGCCTCGGCTGGCGGGTCCTTGGTGGCAGGGAGGATCCGCCGCCTGGGATTGAGGGTGGCGCTGAACAAGACCGAGGCCGTGTTCTTTCACGGGCCTCGGCAGCGCTGCCCTCCAGACGCCCACATTGTGGTGGAGGGCGTCAGGGTGGGCGTCCAGGCCCAGATGAAGTATCTGGGCCTGGTGTTGGACAGCAGGTGGCGCTTCGGCCCGCACTTTAGCGGGCTGTCGACGCGCCTGCTGAGGGCTGCGGACGCCCTCTCCTGGCTCCTCCCGAACCTCGGGGGGCCGAACGCACGATGCCGGCGTTTATATGCCGGCATCCTGCGGAGCATGGCCCTGTACGGGGCCCCCATCTGGGCGGACTCCCTCAACAGGAGGGAGAACGCAACTGCCATGCGCAGGCCCCAAAGGGCCATTGCACTGCGGGTGGCGAGGGCCTACCGCTCGGTGGGCTTTTCGGCGGCGTGCGCTCTGGCGGGCACCCCTCCTTGGGAGCTGGAGGCGTGGGTGCTCGCCAGAGTGTACGAGTGGACGGCGCGGCGAAAGGCCCTCGGGGAGCGCCCCGTCGCGGAGGAGCGGGAGGCCGTGCGGCGAGAGGCGAGGGACGCCATCATCGTCCATTGGACGGACGACCTCGCCTCCGCCACCTTTGGCCGCCGAACCCTGGACGCGCTCGGGCCGGTCCTGCGAGACTGGCTCGAGCGCTCCCACGGGTTCCTCTCATTCCGTCTGGTGCAGGTGTTGTCAGGCCACGGCTGTTTCGGCAAGCACCTGCACCGGATCGGGAGGGAGGAGACCCCGGCGTGCCACGACTGCGGCGCGGCGGAGGACACGGCTCAGCACACCCTCGAGGTGTGCCCGGCTTGGTCTGAGCCGCGTCGCAGTCTAACAGCGGAGATCGGACAGGACCTCTCACTTCCCGGCGTGGTCAACGCCATGCTGGAGAGTGAGGGGTCCTGGGCAGCTGTCGCCTCTTTTTGCGAGGATGTCATCTCGCAAAAGGAGGCGGCGGAGCGCGCGCGGGAGGACGACCCTCTCGCTGCACCGCTCCGCAGGCGCAGAAGAGGTCGGAGAAGACGTCGTCTTCTCCCTCCTCATGGTGGTGATGGGCGGGCGATAGGCGCGGGGGCGCCTCCGCCCGCATTGCACTCCACACCACCCTCGCCGGTCATTCCCAGCCCTCCCCCTGAACGGGGAGGACTTGAGGGGCCCGCCGCTGTAGGCGGGTTGTCGTCGGAGGAGGACTGGACGCTAAGGCTGCGCCGATCTCCCAGTCCTCTTCCACTCGGACGACGCGGGAATAACACTGGGTCGTTTTAGTGGGTATACCGGGTCAGCCCGGGGAGTCCCACATACCCCTCCCGTTCCCCCGACGGGAGGGTATGCGTAATGCATTTTTTCCCAGTTTAAAAAAAAAAAAAAAAAAAAAAAAAAAAAAAAAAAGGTTAGGTTAGGTTGCCGGCGTTTATATGCCGGCATCCTGCGGAGCATGGCCCTGTACGGGGCCCCCATCTGGTCGGACTCCCTCAACAGGAGGGAGAACGCTACTATGATGCGGAGGCCCCAAAGGGCCATTGCACTGCGGGTGGCGAGGGCCTACCGCTCCGTGGGCTTTTCGGCGGCGTGCGCTCTGGCGGGCACCCCTCCTTGGGAGTTGGAGGCGTGGGTGCTCGCCAGAGTGTACGAGTGGACGGCGCGGCGAAAGGCCCTCGGGGAGCGCCCCGTCGCGGAGGAGCGGGAGGCCGTGCGGCGGGAGGCGAGGGACGCCATCATCGTCCATTGGACGGAGGACCTCGCCTCCGCCACCTTTGGCCGCCGTACCTTGGACGCGCTCGGTCCGGTCCTACGAGACTGGCTCGAGCGCTCCCACGGTTTCCTCTCATTCCGTCTGGTGCAGGTGTTGTCAGGCCACGGCTGTTTCGGCAAGCACCTGCACCGGATCGGGAGGGAGGAGACCCCGGCGTGCCACGACTGCGGCGCGGCGGAGGACACGGCTCAGCACACCCTCGAGGTGTGCCCGGCTTGGTCTGAGCCGCGCCGCAGTCTAACAGCGGAGATCGGACAGGACCTCTCACTTCCCGGCGTGGTCAACGCCATGCTGGAGAGTGAGGGGTCCTGGGCAGCAGTCGCCTCTTTTTGCGAGGATGTCATCTCGCAAAAGGAGGCGGCGGAGCGCGCGCGGGAGGACGACCCTCTCGCTGCGCCGCTCCGCAGGCGCAGAAGAGGTCGGAGAAGACGCCGTCTTCTCCCTCCTCATGGTGGTGATGGGCGGGCGATAGGCGCGGGGGCGCCTCCGCCCGCATTGCACTCCACACCACCCTCGCCGTTAATTCCCAGCCCTCCCCCTGAACGGGGAGGACTTGAGGGGCCCGCCGCTTTAGGCGGGTTGTCGTCGGAGGAGGACTGGACGCTAAGGCTGCGCCGATCTCCCAGTCCTCTTCCACTCGGACGACGCGGGAATAACACTGGGTCGTTTTAGTGGGTATACCGGGTCAGCCCGGGGAGTCCCACATACCCCTCCCGTTCCCCCGACGGGAGGGTATGCGTAATGCATTTTTTCCCAGTTTAAAAAAAAAAAAAAAAAAAAAAAAGGTTAGGTTAGGTTGGGGGGGGGGACCCCCCACAGAGTTTGCGTCCACGTCGCGTCCCCTGGAAACGGCCCAATTTGTCACCGTAACGGAGTGGCAGATTGGGTACGGCCAAAGTACTCTGTGCTCTCGTAGTTATCATTTTATCCTGCCTTGCTGACTGCGAATTTGCCGAAGGTGTCATGCCTATGCCCTCGCGGGACGCCTACGGGCGGTTTTTAAAAGGCCCTTCTCAGGGCCAACCCAAAGGCCCTTCTCAGGGCCAACCCAAAGGCCCTTCTCAGGGCCAACCCAAAGGCCCTTCTCAGGGCCAACCAAAAGGCCCTTCTCAGGGCCACTCCGACGCCTCAGCGTCGGAAGCTAGTCGCGCGCCGTCTGCGGCTAGCTTCGTTGGAAGGGTGGACTTGTCGGATTCCGACGACGAGTCCCTCTTAAGCGTCTCGGACGCGGGCGACTGTCGGTCGCGGAAGCGGGCCTTCCTCAAGGAGGGGTCCGAGGGCTCCGAGGGCTCAGCCAGGAGGTCGAAGGCCAAGAGGCCGACGACAGCCGCGGACACCCACGTGGTGGGTCTCGCGGACGCCCAGCGGCAGCTGGACCTGGCTCGGCGGACGCAGCAGCAGCAGGACCTGGAGGAGAGGGTCGCTGCTAAAGAGCAGCGGGCGCGTGCTGCTCGGGCCAGGTCCGGTTACGGCGCGTCCCGCGTGCTGTACGCGGACTACTCTCTGGCCGAGCTGGAGCGGATGGCAGAGGAGGACGAAGAGGAGATCGCGGAGGTCGCCTCTAAATCCTCGAACCTTAAGGGTACCTTCCAGAAGGCCCTTAAGTGTCGAGGTGCAAGCATGCGCGGCATCATTGCGGAGCTCGTAAAGAGAAAGGCGACCGACGAGACTCGCCAGTTGCAGGCAGTAGTGGATCGCCTGAAGGTGGAGGTCAGCCAGCTTCACCAGAAGCTGGCTGATGTCACGGCTCGGCCGAGTCAGGCCGAACCGAGACCTGCGGCGGAGGCCCCCAACCCCACCAACTTTGAGGATGTTATCCGCAAGGTTGTCATGGAGGAGAGGGCCTTCACCAGAGCCTGCTTAGCAGGTATCGAGGACCGGCTTCTGCCGGAGAAGCGCCTCCGACCACCGCTCGCGGCGGACAAGAGGCGAGCCGAGCCGGGGCCGTCCTCGCAAGGGGAGGACGCCCTTCTCCCTTCCACCACTCCGTCCATCCAGCAGGGTTGGACCGAAGTGGTCCGGAAGGGGAAGGGCAGGGGGAAAAAGACGGCAACAGCCGTCCCTGCCGTCCCTGCCACCACGACTCCCAGCCGGTCGCAGGCGACTGAGAAGGGAAAGCGGAAGGGGAGGGGCAAAAGGCCGGCAACGCCCGGACCTGCCGTCCCAGCCACCACGCCTCCCAGCCAGTCGCAGGCGACCAAGAAGAGGAAGGGAAAACTCGTTCCCCCAAAGTCCGCAGCCGTCGTTGTGACACTCACTGCGGAGGCTGCGGAACGTGGGGAAACCTACGCTTCCATTTTGGTGCGGGCGCGAGCCAATGCTGATCCCACCCAATTGGGGATCAGCAAGGTTTCTTGCCGGCGGACCGAAACCGGGGCTCGAATATTCGAGTTCCCGGGGGCGGAGGGCAGCGCCAACGCTGACCTCTTTGCAGCCAAGCTGCAAGAGGTCATCGCGGACGCTGCCAAGGTGGCCCGACCAGTCAAGTCGGCGGCCATCGAGGTGACCGGTCTTGACGACTCGGTCACCAAGGAGGAGGTGGTGGCAGCGGTCGCAGCCATTGGGGGCTGTGGCGTCGCAGTGGTGCAAGGACGGGACATCAGGCCCGGCCGCGGCGGCATGGGCACAATCCGGCTCGAGTGCCCTGTCGCCGCTGCCAAAGCCGTCCTTGCAAAAGGACGCCTCCTTGTCGGCTTCAGCTCGGGTGCAGTCCGAGCACTTGGAGAACAGCCTCTGCGCTGCTTCAGGTGCTGTGGCATCGGGCACACCCGGGCCCTGTGCCCGTCAGCGGTGGACAGGTCGGAGACCTGCTACCGCTGCGGCACGGAGGGCCACAAAGCCGCCTCCTGCGCGGTCGCCAAGCTGCACTGCGCCGTCTGTGCCGCAAGGGGACGCCCGGCAGGCCATGTGATGAGGGGGAGGTTGTGCAATCCTCCCCCTCAGAGGGGTAAAGCGCAGGTGCCGGTCGGGCCTGCTGTTAGCATCGCCGTTCCTGAGGCAGGAACGGCGGTGGCTGCGGAGGAGGGGGGTGCGATGTCCGATTGATGGATACAATCGAACATCGCATCCTCCAGGCGAACACCAACCACTGCCGGGCTGCACAGGATCTCCTGATGCAGACCATGGCTGAGTGGTTGGTGGACTTGGCGGTGGTCGCCGAGCCTTACTCGGTCCCTGGCCATTGGCTGGGCGACCGAGACGGCCTGGTGGCAATGGTGTCGCGGTCTTCCACAGACTCCCCTCCCCTCTCGCTTTTAGAGAGGGGACCGGGATACGTGGCCGCCGCGTGGGGAGATTTGGCCCTGGTTGGGGTCTATTTCTCCCCAAACCGCCCTCTCTCGGACTTTGAGGATTTCCTGGAGATTCTCACTGCAGCCGTAGGGAGGGCGGCGCCACGCCAGGTCGTGGTGTTGGGCGACCTGAACGCCAAGTCGGTGGCCTGGGGCAACCCAGCCTCCTCTTGCAACGTCCGGGGACGCGCCGTCGAATTTTGGGCGGCGTCATGTGGTGTGTCCCTCCTCAACAGGGGGGCGGTCCACACGTGTGTGCGGCAACGGGGAGGGTCGGTGGTGGACGTTTCGTTCGCCACCCCCGTGCTGGCCGCACGCATTGTGAACTGGCGGGTGGAGTTGGTGGAGACCTTGTCGGACCACCGTTATGTGCGGTTCGACATCTCCACCCAGAGCCCCCGTGGGGAGATGGCCCGCTCTGGCAGGTCTCCTTTCCCACGGTGGGCTCTCACTCGCCTGGACCGGGAGGCAGCCAAAGAGGCGGCCTTCCTCCAAGACCGGCTGTCGCCCCCTGTTGGGGCCCCGGACGTTGACGCCGCAGCGGTCCGGCTGAGGGAATCCTTGACCGAGGTGTGCAACTCCAGCATGCCTCGGTCTCGGCGTCCGCCTCCCCGCCGGGCCGTTTATTGGTGGTCAGAGGAGCTGGCGGGCCTACGAGCCACCTGCGTGGCGGCCAGAAGGGCCTACACGCGGAGCCGCCGGCGCAGCGCCCGTAATCAGGCAGAGGAGGACCGCCTCTACGCCTCTTACCGAGAGGCAAAGGCGGTCCTCAAGTCGGCTATGGGCGCTGCCAAGGACTCGGCGAGGGCCGAGATGCTGGAGGGTCTCGACAGGGATCCGTATGGGAGACCATACAGGGCGGCGCGGAACCAACTGCGGCCCCATGGTCCCCCACTTACGGAGACCCTCGAGCCGGCGTTGCTGGATGGGGTGGTCCGGTCTCTGTTTCCGCGCAGGACCGACTTCACCCCTCCAGCGATGGACCCTCCGCAGTCGGCGGCTCCGCAGGAGGAGGAGGAGGCACCTCCAGTGACGGAGGAGGAGTTTCGCGCGGGGGTGCTTAGCCTCCGCGCGAAGAAGACGGCTCCTGGGCCGGACGGCGTCCCCGCACGTGTGGTGGCCATAGCTGCCTCTCAAATGGAGGACAGGTTTCGGGAACTCTTCAGCGCGTGCTTTACGGCTGGAAGGTTCCCGAAACTGTGGAAGGAGGGGCAGCTATGCCTCCTCCGAAAGGAGGGACGCCCGGCGGATTCCCCCTCGGCATACCGGCCCATCGTTCTGCTCGATGAGGTCGGTAAATTGTTCGAGGGGATCATCGCCGGCCGGCTCAGGAGCCATTTGCAGGGTGTAGGGCCAGACCTGTCGGACGCCCAGTTCGGTTTCCGACAGGGCCGGTCCACCATCGACGCGCTGGCCCTTCTTAAGGGCCAGGTGAAAGAGGCGGTCGAGGCGGGGGACGGAGTGTTGGCGGTGTCGTTTGACATCGCCAACGCCTTCAACTCCGTTCCCCACTCCACCATATTGGAGGCACTCCGGTACCACGGAGTGCCCCAATATTTGAGGAGCCTCCTGGCCAGCTACTTGGAGGATCGAGAGGTCCTCCTTGTGGACAAACTGGCCAGGATGCGGAGATACAGCGCGGAGTCCGGTGTTCCGCAGGGGTCAGTCTTAGGGCCCCCCCTGTGGAACATCGGCTTTGACTGGCTGTTGCGGGGAGCTCTTCTCCAGGGCACGAGTGTCATCTGCTACGCGGATGACACTCTCCTCACTGCCCGGGGGAAGAGCTTCGGGGAGGCGGCCTGTCTGGCCTCGGCTGGCGGGTCCTTGGTGGCAGGGAGGATCCGCCGCCTGGGATTGAGGGTGGCGCTGAACAAGACCGAGGCCGTGTTCTTTCACGGGCCTCGGCAGCGCTGCCCTCCCGACGCCCACATTGTGGTGGAGGGCGTCAGGGTGGACGCCCAGGCCCAGATGAAGTATCTGGGCCTGGTGCTGGACAGCAGGTGGCGCTTCGGCCCGCACTTTAGCGGGCTGTCGACGCGCCTGCTGAGGGCTGCGGACGCCCTCTCCTGGCTCCTCCCGAACCTGGGGGGGCCGAACGCACGATGCCGGCGTTTATACGCCGGCATCCTGCGGAGCATGGCCCTGTACGGGGCCCCCATCTGGGCGGACTCCCTCCAAAGGAGGGAGAATGCGACCGTTATGCGCAGGCCTCAAAGGGCCATTGCACTGCGGGTGGCGAGGGCCTACCGCTCGGTGGGCTTTTCGGCGGCGTGCGCTCTGGCGGGCACCCCTCCTTGGGAGCTGGAGGCGTGGGTGCTCGCCAGAGTGTACGAGTGGACGGCGCGGCGAAAGGCCCTGGGCGAGCGCCCCGTCGCGGAGGAGCGGGAGGCCGTGCGGCGGGAGGCGAGGGACGCCATCATCGTCCATTGGACGGACGACCTCGCCTCCGCCACCTTTGGCCGCCGAACCTTGGACGCGCTCGGTCCGGTCCTACGAGACTGGCTCGAGCGCTCCCACGGTTTCCTCTCATTCCGTCTGGTGCAGGTATTGTCAGGCCACGGCTGTTTCGGCAAGCACCTGCACCGGATCGGGAGGGAGGAGACCCCGGCGTGCCACGACTGCGGCGCGGCGGAGGACACGGCTCAGCACACCCTCGAGGTGTGCCCGGCTTGGTCTGAGCCGCGCCGCAGTCTAACAGCGGAGATCGGACAGGACCTCTCGCTTCCCGGCGTGGTCAACGCCATGCTGGAGAGTGAGGGGTCCTGGGCAGCTGTCTCCTCCTTTTGCGAGGATGTCATCTCGCAAAAGGAGGCGGCGGAGCGCGCGCGGGAGGACGACCCTCTCGCTGCGCCGCTCCGCAGGCGCAGAAGAGGTCGGAGAAGACGCCGTCTTCTCCCTCCTCATGGTGGTGATGGGCGGGCGATAGGCGCGGGGGCGCCTCCGCCCGCATTGCACTCCACACCACCTCCGCCGGTCATTCCCAGCCCTCCCCCTGAACGGGGAGGACTTGAGGGGCCCGCCGCTTTAGGCGGGTTGTCGTCGGAGGAGGACTGGACGCTAAGGCTGCGCCGATCTCCCAGTCCTCTTCCACTCGGACGACGCGGGAATAACACTGGGTCGTTTTAGTGGGTATACCGGGTCAGCCCGGGGAGTCCCACATACCCCTCCCGTTCCCCCGACGGGAGGGTATGCGTAATGCATTTTTTCCCAGTTTAAAAAAAAAAAAAAAAAAAAAAAGGTTAGGTTGGGGGACCCCCCACAGAGCTTGCGTCCACGTCGCGTCCCCTGGAAACGGCCCAGTTTGTCACCGTAACGGAGTGGCAGACTGGGTACGGCCAAAGAGCTCTGTACCTTCGTAGCTACGTATTTTATTGTTGCCTGCTTTCTACGAACCTGCTGTGGCTATGCCAAAACCCCCGCGGGACGCCTCCGGGCGGTTTTTAAAAGGCCCTTCTCAGGGCCAACCCAAAGGTTCTTCTCAGGGCCAACCAAAAGGCCCTTCTCAGGGCCAACCAAAAGGCCCTTCTCAGGGCCAATCCGACGCTTCAGCGTCTGAAGCTAGCCGCGCGCCGTCTGCGGCTAGCTTCTTTGGAAGGGCGGACCTGTCCGATTCGGACGAGTCCGTCATAAGCGTCTCGGACGTTGGCGACACTAGGTCGCGAAAGCGGGCCTTCCGTAAGGAAGGGTCCGAGGGCTCCTCGAGTTCGACGAGGAAGTCCACGGCCGCGAAGAAGCCGACGACATCTGCGGACACCCACGTCGTGGGTCTCGCAGATGCCCAGCGGCAGTTGGACCTGGCTCGGCGGGCGCAGCACCAGCAAGAGCTCGAAGAGCGCGTTGCTGCGAAGGAGCAGCGTGCGCGTGCTGCTCGGGCCAGGTCGGGGTATGGTGCGTCCCGCGTGTTATACGCGGACCAGTCCTTGGCCGAGCTGGCGCGCATGGCGGAAGAGGACGAGGAGGAGATCGCGGAGGTCGCCTCCAAGTCCTCTAATCTTAAGGGCACTTTTCAAAAGGCCCTTAAGTGCCGTGCCGCAAGCATGCGCGCCATTATAGAGGAGTTGGTCCAGCGTGAGGCGACCGACGAATCGCGCAAATTGCAGGCGACCGTCGATCGCCTCAAGCTGGAGGTCAGCCAGCTTCATCAGAAGCTGGCTGATGTCATGGCTCGGCCAAGTCAGGCTGATCCAAGACCTGCGGCGGAGGCCCCCACCCCTAACAACCTTGAGGATGTCATCCGCAAGGTGGTTATGGAGGAGAGGGCCTTCACCAGAGCCTGCTTGGCAGGCATTGAGGACCGGCTCTTGCCGGAGAAGCGCCTCCGACCACCGCTTGCGGCGGACAAGAGGCGGGCCCAGCCGGGGCCGTCCTCGCAAGAGGATGACGCCCTTCTTCCTTCCACCACTCCGTCCAACCAGCAGGGTTGGACCGAAGTGGCCCGGAAGGGGAAGGGCAGGGGGAAAAAGACGGCAACAGCCGTCCCTGCCGTCCCTGCCACGATGACTCCCAGCCGGTCGCGGGCGACTGAGAAGGGAAAGGGGAAGGGGAAGGGCAAAAGGCCGGCAACGCCCGGACCTGCCGTCCCCGTCACCACGCCTCCCAGTCAGTCGCGGGCGGCTGGCGGGAGCAAGAAGAAGGGGAAGGGGAAATTGGTTCCCCCGAAGTCCGCAGCCGTCGTGGTGACGCTCACCGCGGAAGCTGCGGAACGCGGGGAAACCTACGCTTCCATTTTGGTGCGGGCGCGTGCCAATGCCGATCCCGCCCAATTGGGGATCGGCAAAGTTTCTTGCCGGCGGACAGAAACCGGGGCTCGAATTTTCGAGTTCCCGGGGGCGGAGGGCAGCGCCAACGCTGACCTCTTTGCAGCCAAGCTGCAAGAGGTCATCGCGGACGCTGCCAAGGTGGCCCGACTGGTAAAGTTGGCGACCATTCAGGTGACCGATCTTGATGACTCGGTCACCAAGGAGGAGGTGGTGGCGGCGGTCGCAGCCATTGGGGGCTGCGGCGTCGCAGCGGTGCAAGGCCGGGACATCAGGCCTGGCCGCGGTGGCATGGGCACTATTCGGCTCGAGTGCCCTGTCGCCGCTGCCAAAGCCGTCCTTGCAAAAGGACGGCTCGCCGTCGGCTTCAGCTCGGGTGCAGTCCGAGCACTTGGAGAACAGCCTCTGCGCTGCTTCAGGTGCTGTGGCATCGGGCACACCCGGGCCCTGTGCCCGTCAGCGGTGGACAGGTCGGAGACCTGCTACCGCTGCGGCACGGAGGGCCACAAAGCCGCCTCCTGCGCGGTCGCCAAGCTGCACTGCGCCGTCTGTGCCGCAAGGGGACGCCCGGCAGGCCATGTGATGAGGGGGAGGTTGTGCAATCCTCCCCCTCAGAGGGGTAAAGCGCAGGTGCCGGTCGGGCCTGCTGTTAGCATCGCCGTTCCTGAGGCAGGAACGGCGGTGGCTGCGGAGGAGGGGGGTGCGATGTCCGATTGATGGATTCAGTCGAACATCGCATCCTCCAGGCGAACACCAACCACTGCCGGGCTGCACAGGATCTCCTGATGCAGACCATGGCTGAGTGGTTGGTGGACTTGGCGGTGGTCGCCGAGCCTTACTCGGTCCCTGGCCATTGGCTGGGCGACCGAGACGGCCTGGTGGCAATGGTGTCGCGGTCTTCCACAGACTCCCCTCCCCTCTCGCTTTTAGAGAGGGGACCGGGATACGTGGCCGCCGCGTGGGGAGATTTGGCCCTGGTTGGGGTCTATTTCTCCCCAAACCGCCCTCTCTCGGACTTTGAGGATTTCCTGGAGATCCTCACTGCAGCCGTAGGGAGGGCGGCGCCACGCCAGGTCGTGGTGTTGGGCGACCTGAACGCCAAGTCGGTGGCCTGGGGCAACCCAGCCGCCTCCTGCAACGTCCGGGGACGCGCCGTCGAGTTTTGGGCGGCGTCATGCGGCGTGTCCCTCCTCAATAGGGGGGCGGTCCACACGTGTGTGCGGCAACGGGGAGGGTCGGTGGTGGACGTGTCGTTTGCCACCCCCGTGCTAGCCGCACGCATTGTGAACTGGCGGGTGGAGTTGGTGGAGACCTTGTCGGACCACCGTTATGTGCGGTTCGACATCTCCACCCAGAGCCCCCGTGGGGAGATGGCCCGCTCTGGCAGGTCTCCCTTCCCACGGTGGGCTCTCACTCGCCTGGACCGGGAGGCAGCCAAGGAGGCGGCCTTCCTCCAGGACTGGCTGTCGCCCCCTGTTGGGGCCCCGGACGTTGACGCCGCAGCGGTCCGGTTGAGGGAATCCCTGACCGAGGTGTGCAACTCCAGCATGCCTCGGTCTCGGCGTCCGCCTCCCCGCCGGGCCGTTTATTGGTGGTCAGAGGAGCTGGCGAGCCTCCGGGCCACTTGCGTGGTGGCCAGAAGGGCCTATACAAGGAGTCGACGGCGTAGCATCCGTAACCAATCAGACGAGGACCGCCTCTACGACTCTTACCGAGAGGCAAAGGCGGTCCTCAAGTCGGCTATGGGCGCTTCCAAGGACGCGGCGAGGGCCGAAATGCTGGAGGGTCTCGATAGGGATCCGTATGGGAGACCATACAGGGCAGCGCGGAACCAACTGCGGCCCCATGGTCCCCCACTTACGGAGACCCTCGAGCCGGCGTTGCTGGATGGGGTGGTCAGGTCTCTGTTTCCGCGCAGAACCGACTTCACCCCTCCAGCGATGGACCCTCCGCAGTCGGCGGCTCCGCAGGAGGAGGAGGAGGCACCTCCGGTGACGGAGGAGGAGTTTCGCGCGGGGGTTCTTAGCCTCCGCGCGAAGAAGACGGCTCCTGGGCCGGACGGCGTCCCCGCACGGGTGGTGGCCATAGCTGCCACTCAAATGGAGGACAGGTTTCGGGAACTCTTCAGCGCGTGCTTTACGGCTGGAAGGTTCCCGAAACTGTGGAAGGAGGGGCAGCTATGCCTCCTCCGAAAGGAGGGACGCCCGGCGGATTCCCCCTCGGCATACCGGCCCATCGTTCTGCTCGATGAGGTCGGTAAATTGTTCGAGGGGATCATCGCCGGCCGGCTCAGGAGCCATCTGCAGGGTGTAGGGCCGGACCTGTCGGACGCCCAGTTCGGTTTCCGACAGGGCCGGTCCACCATCGACGCGCTGGCCCTTCTTAAGGGCCAGGTGAAAGAGGCGGTCGAGGCGGGGGACGGAGTGTTGGCAGTGTCGTTCGACATAGCCAACGCCTTCAACTCCGTTCCCCACTCTACCATATTGGAGGCACTCCGGTATCACGGAGTGCCCCAATACTTGAGGAGCCTCCTGGCCAGCTACTTGGAGGATCGAGAGGTCCTCCTTGTGGACAAACTGGCCAGGATGCGGAGATACAGCGCGGAGTCCGGTGTTCCGCAGGGGTCAGTCTTAGGACCCCCCCTGTGGAACATCGGCTTCGACTGGCTGTTGCGGGGAGCTCTTCTCCAGGGCACGAGTGTCATCTGCTACGCGGATGACACTCTCCTCACTGCCCGGGGGAAGAGCTTCGGGGAGGCGGCCTGTCTGGCCTCGGCTGGCGGGTCCTTGGTGGCAGGGAGGATCCGCCGCCTGGGATTGAGGGTGGCGCTGAACAAGACCGAGGCCGTGTTCTTTCACGGGCCTCGGCAGCGCTGCCCTCCAGACGCCCACATTATGGTGGAGGGCGTCAGGGTGGGCGTCCAGGCCCAGATGAAGTATCTGGGCCTGGTGTTGGACAGCAGGTGGCGCTTCGGCCCGCACTTTAGCGGGCTGTCGACGCGCCTGCTGAGGGCTGCGGACGCCCTCTCCTGGCTCCTCCCCAACCTGGGAGGGCCCAACGCACGATGCCGGCGCCTATATGCCGGCATCCTGCGAAGCATGGCCCTGTACGGGGCCCCCATCTGGGCGGACTCCCTCCACAGGAGGGAGAACGCAACCGCCATGCGCAGGCCACAAAGGGCCATTGCACTGCGGGTGGCGAGGGCCTACCGCTCGGTGGGCTTTTCGGCGGCGTGCGCTCTGGCGGGCACCCCTCCTTGGGAGTTGGAGGCGTGGGTGCTCGCCAGAGTGTACGAGTGGACGGCGCGGCGAAAGGCCCTCGGGGAGCGCCCCGTCGCGGAGGAGCGGGAGGCCGTGCGGCGGGAGGCGAGGGACGCCATCATCGTCCATTGGACGGACGACCTCGCCTCCGCCACCTTTGGCCGCCGAGCCCTGGACGCGCTCGGTCCGGTCCTGCGAGACTGGCTCGAGCGCTCTCACGGGTTCCTCTCATTCCGTCTGGTGCAGGTGTTGTCAGGCCACGGCTGTTTCGGCAAGCACCTGCATCGGATCGGGAGGGAGGAAACCCCGGCGTGCCACGACTGCGGCGCGGCGGAGGACACGGCTCAGCACACCCTCGAGGTGTGCCCGGCTTGGTCTGAGTCGCGCCGCAGTCTAACAGCGGAGATCGGACGGGACCTCTCACTTCCCGGCGTGGTCAACGCCATGCTGGAGAGTGAGGGGTCCTGGGCAGCTGTCGCCTCTTTTTGCGAGGATGTCATCTCGCAAAAGGAGGCGGCGGAGCGCGCGCGGGAGGACGACCCTCTCGCTGCGCCGCTCCGCAGGCGCAGAAGAGGTCGGAGAAGACGCCGTCTTCTCCCTCCTCATGGTGGTGATGGGCGGGCGATAGGCGCGGGGGCGCCTCCGCCCGCATTGCACTCCACACCACCCTCGCCGGTCATTCCCAGCCCTCCCCCTGAACGGGGAGGACTTGAGGGGCCCGCCGCTTTAGGCGGGTTGTCGTCGGAGGAGGACTGGACGCTAAGGCTGCGCCGATCTCCCAGTCCTCTTCCACTCGGACGACGCGGGAATAACACTGGGTCGTTTTAGTGGGTATACCGGGTCAGCCCGGGGAGTCCCACATACCCCTCCCGTTCCCCCGACGGGAGGGTATGCGTAATGCATTTTTTCCCAGTTTAAAAAAAAAAAAAAAAAAAAAAAAAAAAAAGGTTAGGTTAGGTTGGGGGACCCCCCACAGAGCTTGCGTCCACGTCGCGTCCCCTGGAAACGGCCCAGTTTGTCACCGTAACGGAGTGGCAGACTGGGTACGGCCAAAGACACACTCACATTCAGATGCGAGACTAAGCAGACGTGTCGTTTAAAATCGGATAATATGAAATATCATTAAATAATTATTGTGACTAATGTTTTGATACCTAGTTATCTGCGGCGTCAGTTATTTAAGTAAAGTGTGTCGCGTGTGATTAGTAGGTAACTACCATCTGAGTCATTGTGAAAGATGAACTAAATTTATAGACAAATAGTGTTTGTGTTAGTAATGTCTAACCCAGGATCTAGCCCTTTTGGTCGGAGCCAATTAATACGGCGAAGTCCTCCACCGACGCCAATCGAAGACTTCCATCATAGAGAGCCAAGTCCACCAGCATCCTCGGAGAAGAATGAATTGCCGAGTGAAGTTATTTCTACGCCAGAGATCCAGAAATGGATGGTATCTATAGATACCATTCTGAACGAAGTATGCACTATTGTCGCGGAAGGAAAAATGAACTCGGATCAGAAGCTCCGTGTCAATACTCTTTGCCGGAAGGTCTTAAATGGGACATCTCAAATGGCAATCTTGTACCAAGCCTTAAAGCAGAAAACCATTCAGGCGCACAGCACCATCCAGCACTTACAGGTACACCAGAACGTTTCGAACTCACTTCAACAGTTCAAAGAGGTTGTCGAAACTAAACTCAAACCTGAAAATGGCTCATATGCCAATATGGTAAAAAAAGGTTCCGACAGCTTTATTCGCCCTGCAAACCTGAGTACTGTTGCAATTTATCCCTCTGATAAGACGAAGACCAGTGACGACACGAAGTCCCTAGTACAGAAAATCATCTCGCCAGAAGAACTAAAACTACATGTCCGTGGCCTGAGAAAAGTCAGAAACGGCGGTGTCATCATTTGCACCGATAGCAAAGGCGACATCGATAAACTGAAAAAATCTGAAAAACTAGTTTCATCAGGCCTCAAAGTAGAAGAACCACCAAAACGCCGCCCTAGGATCGCTGTCATTGGTGTCCCCATAGCCCTCACTGAGAAAGAAGTTTTTGATTGCATTTACGAGCAAAACATTTCTGATAAGCTGCCGAATACTACTCGTGAGTCCTTTCAAGAAACCATCAAATTGAGCCATAAATCGGGTAAGAAAAACCTTCCTACCTGTAACTATATATTGGAAGTGCCCGCTAGTACCAGGAAAATTTTAATAAACCAAGGCCGAATTTTCATAAACTGGACATCTTGCCCCGTGAAAGATTTCACGATTGTCACCAGATGCTTCAATTGCCAGCAGTTTGGACACGCAGCCAAGTTTTGCCGAGAATCTAGTCCGACATGCAACCACTGCGGAGTAACTGGTCATTCCTTCAAGGAGTGTAACAATAAAGCTGCTCCCTCCCAATGCGCGACTTGTAAACGCTTCAAAAGAAAGTGTGACCATCCAACTGGTGATGTAAATTGCCCGGCACGCAAATTTGCAGAAGACAACTACATCAATTCAATCGATTATGAAGGCGCCTAAGAGCGCCGCCGATCAAATTACTAAGTAAGCACTTAGTCAGTAGTTTACCTCATATTTTATTTGTTAGTTTATAATTAGAATGACAGATCATCTAATTTGTGATCTGGATGGTTTTTCTGTGTCTGAAGCTAAAATCTGTAATGTTGAGGACTGTAGGAATCTGATACCTGTTGGAGGTAAAACGTTAACCCTACTAACACAAAATATCCGCAGTCTAAACCGGAACATCAACGGTTTTGAAGTGCTGCTACAGAACCTTGAGGTTAGCTGTGATATTATCGTCCTAACAGAATGTTGGCTGTCGAAACAAACAGTTTTACCATCTCTTGACGGATATTACTCACAAAGAACTGATAGAACCATCAACCAAAATGATGGTTTGGTAGTATATGTAAAAAATAATTTAAAAACAGAGTTAGAAGAACTGTTATTCCAGGACAGTAATTGCTTATTAATTAAAATTTTTCCTGATACAGTAGTAATGGCCATCTACAGGCCTCCTTCTCAAAACATTGACTGTTTTTTGGACTCACTCAACATGAATTTAACAAAAGTATCATCTTTTCAAAATATAATTCTTGTAGGTGACATAAACATTAACATTGCTTCCGGGAAAACCAATGGCCATGCTAACAACTACCTGAATATTTGCGCGTTTCATGGACTATTACCCACTCATTACCATCCCACGCACCAGTCCGGCTCATGTTTAGATCATTTCTTTATAAAATCAAAGAAACCAACCCAAACATTTGTAACTAACTCATCGCTTACCGATCATCAAGCTGTTTTACTAACATTGCAAATTTCTTTACCTAGAAAAAACTGCTTGCGTAGCGATACTAAAGTAAATATGAAAAACCTTGAAAATGACATAAGCGCTATTAATTTTGACCCAGTTTTTAATTCAAACGATGCAAATATTTCTTTAGAGTATTTCATACATTCGCTACAATATGCAATTAAGAAAAACTCATTTGTTAAAATAATGCCTAGGAAATATTATAACATTAAACCGTGGATCACACCCGGTCTCGTTCGATGTATGAGACATAGGGACAAACTTCACCTGAAATCGAAACTGGCACCTGGTGATGAATCACTTTCCGTCACATACAAGAGGTATAGAAATTTCTGTAACAATCTTTTGAAAAAAATAAAAAATCAGTATGATAAAAATGAACTACAAAAGGCAGGAAAAAACAGCAAGCTTGTTTGGAAATTTATAAAAAATAATACTTTTAGATCTAAAAATTCCGAACCTCCCCTTGATTTATTATCAACAGAAATAAATCCATCCGAAGCAACGAATAAAGTCAATAATTTTTTTGCTAACGTTGGTAAAAACTTGGCAGAAAAAACATTAAATTCTAGATCGTTGCCTCCTCAAAGTTCACCGGTAACAACTTCTACACTACATTCTTTTGTTTTATTTGAGACCGACGCAAATGAGGTATTAAGAATCATAACCGAGCTTAAGGATGTTTGTGCTATTGGCTGCGATAACATACCGAATCATATTCTTAAAAGATTTAAATATCTAATTGCACCTCCGTTAACTCACATTTTTCAGTTATGTTTATCACAAGGAGTTTTCCCCCAATTACTTAAAAAAGCTGTAGTCACCCCTGTTTTTAAATCTGGAGACAAGAACTGTGTTAATAATTATAGACCTATTTCAGTCTTAACGGGCCTCTCCAAAATTTTAGAAAAAATCATAAACACTCGTTTAATAAAATATCTAGAAGACAACAAATTGCTTTCAGACAGTCAATTTGGTTTTAGGCCCAAAAGATCAACAAGCCAAGCAGTCCACCGATTGACAAATTATATAAGTACAAGTATGGACAATGGCATGCACACCATTGGTATCTTTTTGGACCTTGCCAAGGCGTTCGATACTATTTCTTGTTCTATATTATTACATAAGCTTGAAACGATTGGGATAAGAGGAACACAACTTCAACTTTTTTCTGATTATCTTAGTGATCGTTATCAATGTGTGAAAATTGGTAAATTTATAAGTTCTGAGCTTAAAAATAGCTGTTACGGATTTCCACAAGGTAGCATTTTGGGTCCTACGTTGTTTCTAATATATATAAATGATCTGTGCAGCTTGCCACTCAAAAATGGTATCATACTGTCATACGCTGATGACACGGCTCTAGTGTTCTCAGCTAAATCAAGAATCGAGGTTTATGAACACGCGCAGAATGGTTTCAATACTGTATCTAATTGGCTTCTTAACAGTCTCTTAACATTAAATTTAGATAAAACAAAATACATTTTATTTACGATTAGGAAAAATAACATTCCGCTTACTAACTTAAACATTTTTGCACATAATTGTAGAACTAACGCTGACAACGCATGCACTTGTTCCACCTTAGCTAAAGCTGACTATGTGAAATATCTAGGTGTAACGATTGACACAAATCTAAATTTTCGTAAACATATTGATGTACTATGCAGCAGAGTGCGGAAATTAATATACATTTTTAAATACTTACGTAACGTAGCCGACTATGATTTAATTAAACAAGTTTATTTGGCTTTGTGTCAATCCATACTAACGTATTGCATAACTTCCTGGGGTGGTGTCGCAAAGTCCATTTTACTTCCTCTAGAACGTGCTCAAAGAGCAATTCTAAAGGTTGCAACCTTTCGCCCTTTTAAATTTCCCACGCACCAGCTTTTCATGGCATGTAAGGTACTAACAGTGCGTCAACTAGCTATTCTAAACATCGTACTGCATCAGCACACTGAACTTCCTTATGACCGAGTACCTTCAGGCAAGAGAAGGAAAGATTTGGTTTGTATTAAACCTCAAACCAAACATGCTTTCGCAAATAGATTTTTTGTGTTTTTGGGACCTTATCTATATAACAAGCTCAACAAGCCACTTGACATATATAGTTTAAATTATAAGAAATGCAGTACAACGCTTGCGGAATATTTAGCAAAACTCAATTACGTTGACACAGAAAAACTGCTAGAAATTTTAGTATGATGTTTATCGTTTCATATTTCTTTGTATTATTTATTTTTGTTCATTGTTTAGAATAGTATTTATTAATAATTGTAAAGTTTGCTTATTTTTAATAGTCGATTAAGATTTTTTATTGTATTGATCTAGTTTACATATATAACTGACCAATTTAAATTGCGATGAAGTGAGGGCCTGAAACACAGGTTTAAATAAACCTAGATCGGGCAGGTCGCTATATACATTATAAGTTCCAAGTTAAATATCTTATACGTCAAATTATTGTTAGCCATACACTAGTTTTAAGTTAGGCACTAATTTACCTTTATATAAGATTTTTACTTTATTATTTTTTGTGGCTATTTATACACATTTTATTGTAAAAGTTTTTATGAATAAAAATTGAAATTGAAATTGAATTGAAAGTCTGTATAGTTTACATAACAAGTGAATTATACTAAATTGGAAATAAATGGAATTATAAAGAGCTCTGTACCTTCGTAGCTACGTATTTTATTGTTGCCTGCTTTCTACGAACCTGCTGTGGCTATGCCAAAACCCCCGCGGGACGCCTCCGGGCGGTTTTTAAAAGGCCCTTCTCAGGGCCAACCCAAAGGCCCTTCTCAGGGCCAACCAAAAGGCCCTTCTCAGGGCCAACCAAAAGGCCCTTCTCAGGGCCACTCTGACGCGTCAGCGTCCGAAGCTAGCCGCGCGCCGTCTGCGGCTAGCTTCTTCGGAAGGGACATGACAGATTCCGACGACGAGTCTGTCATCAGCGTCTCGGACGCGGGCGACTCCCAGTCGCGGAAGCGGGCCTTCCTCAAAGAGGGGTCTGAGGGCTCCTCGGGCTCAGCCAGGAGGTCGAAGGCCAAGAGGCTAACGACAGCCGCGGACACCCACGTAGTGGGTCTCGCGGACGCCCAGCGGCAGCTGGACTTGGCTCGGCGGACGCAGCAGCAGCAGGACCTAGAAGAGCGGGTCGCTGCTAAGGAGAAGCGGGCGCGTGCTGCTCGGGCCAAGTCCGGTTACGGCGCGTCCCGCGTTCTATACGCGGACCAGTCATTGGCCGAACTGGCGCGCATGGCGGAAGAGGACGAGGAGGAGATCGCGGAGGTCGCCTCCAAGTCCTCTAATCTTAAGGGCACTTTTCAGAAGGCCCTTAAGTGCCGTGCCGCAAGCATGCGCGCCATCATAGAGGAGTTGGTCCAGCGTGAGGCGACCGACGAATCGCGCAAATTGCAGGCGACCGTCGATCGCCTCAGGCTGGAGGTCAGCCAGTTTCACCAGAAGCTGGCTGATGTCACGGCTCGGCCATACCAGGCTGAAGAAAGACCTGCGGCGGAGGCCCCCTCCTCTACCAACCTTGAGGATGTCATCCGCAAGGTGGTTATGGAGGAGAGGGCTTTCACCAGAGCCTGCCTAGGAGGCATAGAGGACCGGCTCCTGCCGGAGAAGCGCCTCCGACCGCCGCTCGCGGCTGACAAGAGGCGTGGCGAGCCGGGGCCGTCCTCGCAAGGGGAAGACGCCCTTCTCCCTTCCACCACTCCGTCCAACCAGCAGGGTTGGACCGAAGTGGCCCGGAAGGGGAAGGGCAGGGGGAAAAAGACGGCAACAGCCGTCCCTGCCGTCCCTGCCACCACGACTCCCAGCCGGTCGCGGGCGACTGAGAAGGGAAAGGGGAAGGGGAAGGGCAAAAAGCCGGCAACGCCCGGACCTACCGTCCCCGTCACCACGCCTCCCGGTCAGTCGCGGGCGGCTGGCGGGAGCAAGAAGAAGAGGAAGGGGAAATTGGTTCCCCCGAGGTCCGCAGCCGTCGTGGTGACGCTCACCGCGGAGGCTGCGGAACGCGGGGAAACCTACGCCTCCATTTTGGTGCGGGCGCGTGCCAATGCCGATCCCGCCCAACTGGGGATCGGCAAGCTTTCTTGCAGGCGGACCGAAACCGGGGCTCGAATATTCGAGTTCCCGGGGGCGGAGGGCAGCGCCAACGCTGACCTCTTTGCAGCCAAGCTGCAAGAGGTCATCGCGGACGCTGCCAAGGTGGCCCGACCGGTGAAGTCTGCGACCATCGAGGTGACCGGTCTTGACGACTCGGTCACCAAGGAGGAGGTGGTGGCGGCGGTCGCAGCCATTGGGGGCTGCGGCGTCGCAGCGGTGCAAGGCCGGGACATCAGGCCCGGCCGCGGCGGCATGGGCACTATTCGGCTCGAGTGCCCAGTCGCCGTTGCAAAAGCGGTCGTTAGCGGGGGTCGGCTCTGCGTCGGCTTCAGCTCGGGTGCAGTCCGGGCCCTTGAGGAGCAGCCTCTGCGCTGCTTCAGGTGCTGCGGCATCGGCCACACCCGAGCCCTGTGCCCGTCGGCGGTGGACAGGTCGGAGACCTGCTACCGCTGCGGCACAGAGGGCCACAGAGCCGCCTCCTGCGCGGTCGCCAAGCCGCACTGCGCCGTCTGTGCCGCGAGGGGACGCCCGGCAGGCCATGTGATGAGGGGGAGGTTGTGCAATCCTCCCCCTCAGAGGGGTAAAGCGCAGGTGCCGGTCGGGCCTGTTGCTACCACTGCCGTTCCCGAGGTAGGAACGGCGGTGGCTGCGGAAGAGGGGGGTGCGATGTCCGATTGATGGATACAATCGAACATCGCATCCTCCAGGCGAACACCAACCACTGCCGGGCTGCACAGGATCTCCTGATGCAGACCATGGCTGAGTGGTTGGTGGACTTGGCGGTGGTCGCCGAGCCTTACTCGGTCCCTGGCCATTGGCTGGGCGACCGAGACGGCCTGGTGGCAATGGTGTCGCGGTCTTCCACAGACTCCCCTCCCCTCTCGCTTTTAGAGAGGGGACCGGGATACGTGGCCGCCGCGTGGGGAGATTTGGCCCTGGTTGGGGTCTATTTCTCCCCAAACCGCCCTCTCTCGGACTTTGAGGATTTCCTGGAGATCCTCACTGCAGCCGTAGGGAGGGCGGCGCCACGCCAGGTCGTGGTGTTGGGCGACCTGAACGCCAAGTCGGTGGCCTGGGGCAATCCAGCTGCCTCTTGCAACGTCCGGGGACGCGCCGTCGAATTTTGGGCGGCGTCATGCGGTGTGTCCCTCCTCAACAGGGGGGCGGTCCACACGTGTGTGCGGCAACGGGGAGGGTCGGTGGTGGACGTTTCGTTCGCCACCCCCGTGCTGGCCGCACGCATTGTGAACTGGCGGGTGGAGTTGGTGGAGACCTTGTCGGACCACCGTTATGTGCGGTTCGACATCTCCACCCAGAGCCCCCGTGGGGAGATGGCCCGCACTGGCAGGTCTCCCTTCCCACGGTGGGCTCTCACTCGCCTGGACCGGGAGGCAGCCAAGGAGGCGGCCTTCCTCCAGGACTGGCTGTCGCCCCCTGTTGGGGCCCCGGACGTTGACGCCGCAGCGGTCCGGCTGAGGGAATCCCTGACCGAGGTGTGCAACTCCAGCATGCCTCGGTCTCGGCGTCCGCCTCCCCGCCGGGCCGTTTATTGGTGGTCAGAGGAGCTGGCGGGCCTCCGGGCCACTTGCGTTGCGGCCAGAAGGGCCTACACGCGGAGCCGCCGGCGCAGCGCCCGTAATCAGGCAGAGGAGGACCGCCTCTACGCCTCTTACCGAGAGGCAAAGGCGGTCCTCAAGTCGGCTATGGGCGCTGCCAAGGACTCGGCGAGGGCCGAGATGCTGGAGGGTCTCGACAGGGATCCGTATGGGAGACCATACAGGGCGGCGCGGAACCAACTGCGGCCCCATGGTCCCCCACTTACGGAGACCCTCGAGCCGGCGTTGCTGGATGGGGTGGTCCGGTCTCTGTTTCCGCGCAGGACCGACTTCATCCCTCCAGCGATGGACCCTCCGCAGTCGGCGGCTCCGCAGTCGGCGGCTCCGCAGTCGGCGGCTCCGCAGGAGGAAGAGGAGGCACCTCCGGTGACGGAGGAGGAGCTTCGCGCGGGGGTGCTTAGCCTCCGCGCGAAGAAGACGGCTCCTGGGCCGGACGGCGTCCCCGCACGGGTGGTGGCCATAGCTGCCGCTCAAATGCAGGACAGGTTTCGGGAACTCTTCAGCGCGTGCTTTGCGGCTGGAAGGTTCCCGAAACTGTGGAAGGAGGGGCAGCTATGCCTCCTCCGAAAGGAGGGACGCCCGGCGGATTCCCCCTCGGCATACCGGCCCATCGTTCTGCTCGATGAGGTCGGTAAATTGTTCGAGGGGATCATCGCCGGCCGGCTCAGGAGCCATTTGCAGGGTGTAGGGCCGGACCTGTCGGACGCCCAGTTCGGTTTCCGACAGGGCCGGTCCACCATCGACGCCCTGGCCCTTCTTAAGGGCCAGGTGAAAGAGGCGGTCGAGGCGGGGGACGGAGTGTTGGCGGTGTCATTCGACATAGCCAACGCCTTCAACTCCGTTCCCCACTCCACCATATTGGAGGCACTCCGGTATCACGGAGTGCCCCAATACTTGAGGAGCCTCCTGGCCAGCTACTTGGAGGATCGAGAGGTCCTCCTTGTGGACAAACTGTCCAGGATGCGGAGGTACAGCGCGGAGTCCGGTGTTCCGCAGGGGTCAGTCTTAGGACCCCCCCTGTGGAACATCGGCTTTGACTGGCTGTTGCGGGGAGCTCTTCTCCGGGGCACGAGTGTCATCTGCTACGCGGATGACACTCTCCTCACTGCCCGGGGGAAGAGCTTCGGGGAGGCGGCCTGTCTGGCCTCGGCTGGCGGGTCCTTGGTGGCAGGGAGGATCCGCCGCTTGGGATTGAGGGTGGCGCTGAACAAGACCGAGGCCGTGTTCTTTCACGGGCCTCGGCAGCGCTGCCCTCCAGACGCCCACATTATGGTGGAGGGCGTCAGGGTGGGCGTCCAGGCCCAGATGAAGTATCTGGGCCTGGTGTTGGACAGCAGGTGGCGCTTCGGCCCGCACTTTAGCGGGCTGTCGACGCGCCTGCTGAGGGCTGCGGACGCCCTCTCCTGGCTCCTCCCCAACCTGGGAGGGCCCAACGCACGATGCCGGCGCCTATATGCCGGCATCCTGCGAAGCATGGCCCTGTACGGGGCCCCCATCTGGGCGGACTCCCTCCACAGGAGGGAGAACGCAACCGCCATGCGCAGGCCACAAAGGGCCATTGCACTGCGGGTGGCGAGGGCCTACCGCTCGGTGGGCTTTTCGGCGGCGTGCGCTCTGGCGGGCACCCCTCCTTGGGAGCTGGAGGCGTGGGTGCTCGCCAGAGTGTACGAGTGGACGGCGCGGCGAAAGGCCCTCGGGGAGCGCCCCGTCGCGGAGGAGCGGGAGGCCGTGCGGCGAGAGGCGAGGGACGCCATCATCGTCCATTGGACGGAGGACCTCGCCTCCGCCACCTTTGGCCGCCGAACCCTGGACGCGCTCGGTCCGGTCCTACGAGACTGGCTCGAGCGCTCCCATGGTTTCCTCTCATTCCGTCTGGTGCAGGTGTTGTCAGGCCACGGCTGTTTCGGCAAGCACCTGCACCGGATCGGGAGGGAGGAAACCTCGGCGTGTCACGACTGCGGCGCGGCGGAGGACACGGCTCAGCACACCCTCGAGGTGTGCCCGGCTTGGTTTGAGCCGCACCGCAGTCTAACAGCGGAGATCGGACAGGACCTCTCACTTCCCGGCGTGGTGAATGCCATGCTGGAGAGTGAGGGGTCCTGGGCAGCTGTCGCCTCTTTTTGCGAGGATGTCATCTCGCAAAAGGAGGCGGCGGAGCGTGCGCGGGAGGACGACCCTCTCGCTGCGCCGCTCCGCAGGCGCAGAAGAGGTCGGAGAAGACGCCGTCTTCTCCCTCCTCATGGTGGTGATGGGCGGGCGATAGGCGCGGGGGCGCCTCCGCCCGCATTGCACTCCACACCACCTCCGCCGGTAATTCCCAGCCCTCCCCCTGAACGGGGAGGACTTGAGGGGCCCGCCGCTTTAGGCGGGTTGTCGTCGGAGGAGGACTGGACGCTAAGGCTGCGCCGATCTCCCAGTCCTCTTCCACTCGGACGACGCGGGAATAACGCTGGGTCGTTTTAGTGGGTATACCGGGTCAGCCCGGGGAGTCCCACATACCCCTCCCGTTCCCCCGACGGGAGGGTATGCGTAATGCATTTTTTCCCAGTATAAAAAAAAAAAAAAAAAAAAAAAAAAAAAAAAGGTTAGGTTAGGTTTTCCTGCGGAGCATGGCCCTGTACGGGGCCCCCATCTGGTCGGACTCCCTCAACAGGAGGGAGAACGCTACTATGATGCGGAGGCCCCAAAGGGCCATTGCACTGCGGGTGGCGAGGGCCTACCGCTCCGTGGGCTTTTCGGCGGCGTGCGCTCTGGCGGGCACCCCTCCTTGGGAGTTGGAGGCGTGGGTGCTCGCCAGAGTGTACGAGTGGACGGCGCGGCGAAAGGCCCTCGGGGAGCGCCCCGTCGCGGAAGAGCGGGAGGCCGTGCGGCGGGAGGCGAGGGACGCCATCATCGTCCATTGGACGGAGGACCTCGCCTCCGCCACCTTTGGCCGCCGAACCCTGGACGCGCTCGGGCCGGTCCTGCGAGACTGGCTCGAGCGCTCCCACGGGTTCCTCTCATTCCGTCTGGTGCAGGTGTTGTCAGGCCACGGCTGTTTCGGCAAGCACCTGCACCGGATCGGGAGGGAGGAAACCCCGGCGTGCCACGACTGCGGCGCGGCGGAGGACACGGCTCAGCACACCCTCGAGGTGTGCCCGGCTTGGTCTGAGCCGCGCCGCAGTCTAACAGCGGAGATCGGACAGGACCTCTCACTTCCCGGCGTGGTCAACGCCATGCTGGAGAGTGAGGGGTCCTGGGCAGCTGTCGCCTCTTTTTGCGAGGATGTCATCTCGCAAAAGGAGGCGGCGGAGCGCGCGCGGGAGGACGACCCTCTCGCTGCGCCGCTCCGCAGGCGCAGAAGAGGTCGGAGAAGACGCCGTCTTCTCCCTCCTCATGGTGGTGATGGGCGGGCGATAGGCGCGGGGGCGCCTCCGCCCGCATTGCACTCCACACCACCCTCGCCGTTCATTCCCAGCCCTCCCCCTGAACGGGGAGGACTTGAGGGGCCCGCCGCTTTAGGCGGGTTGTCGTCGGAGGAGGACTGGACGCTAAGGCTGCGCCGATCTCCCAGTCCTCTTCCACTCGGACGACGCGGGAATAACACTGGGTCGTTTTAGTGGGTATACCGGGTCAGCCCGGGGAGTCCCACATACCCCTCCCGTTCCCCCGACGGGAGGGTATGCGTAATGCATTTTTTCCCAGTTTAAAAAAAAAAAAAAAAAAAGGTTAGGTTAGGTTTGTTGCGGGGAGCTCTTCTCCAGGGCACGAGTGTCATCTGCTACGCGGATGACACTCTCCTCACTGCCCGGGGGAAGAGCTTCGGGGAGGCGGCCTGTCTGGCCTCGGCTGGCGGGTCCTTGGTGGCAGGGAGGATCCGCCGCCTGGGATTGAGGGTGGCGCTGAACAAGACCGAGGCCGTGTTCTTTCACGGGCCTCGGCAGCGCTGCCCTCCCGACGCCCACATTGTGGTCGAAGGCGTCAGGGTGGGCGTCCAGGCCCAGATGAAGTATCTGGGCCTGGTGTTGGACAGCAGGTGGCGCTTCGGCCCGCACTTTAGCGGGCTGTCGACGCGCCTGCTGAGGGCTGCGGACGCCCTCTCCTGGCTCCTCCCGAATCTGGGGGGGCCGAACGCACGATGCCGGCGTTTATATGCCGGCATCCTGCGGAGCATGGCCCTGTACGGGGCCCCCATCTGGTCGGACTCCCTCAACAGGAGGGAGAACGCTACTATGATGCGGAGGCCCCAAAGGGCCATTGCACTGCGAGTGGCGAGGGCCTACCGCTCCGTGGGCTTTTCGGCGGCGTGCGCTCTGGCGGGCACCCCTCCTTGGGAGTTGGAGGCGTGGGTGCTCGCCAGAGTGTACGAGTGGACGGCGCGGCGAAAGGCTCTCGGGGAGCGCCCCGTCGCGGAGGAGCGGGAGGCCGTGCGGCGGGAGGCGAGGGACGCCATCATCGTCCATTGGACGGAGGACCTCGCCTCCGCCACCTTTGGCCGCCGTACCTTGGACGCGCTCGGTCCGGTCCTACGAGACTGGCTCGAGCGCTCCCACGGTTTCCTCTCATTCCGTCTGGTGCAGGTGTTGTCAGGCCACGGCTGTTTCGGCAAGCACCTGCACCGGATCGGGAGGGAGGAGACCCCGGCGTGCCACGACTGCGGCGCGGCGGAGGACACGGCTCAGCACACCCTCGAGGTGTGCCCGGCTTGGTCTGAGCCGCGCCGCAGTCTAACAGCGGAGATAGGACAGGACCTCTCGCTTCCCGGCGTGGTCAACGCCATGCTGGAGAGTGAGAGGTCCTGGGCAGCTGTCGCCTCTTTTTGCGAGGATGTCATCTCGCAAAAGGAGGCGGCGGAGCGCGCGCGGGAGGACGACCCTCTCGCTGCGCCGCTCCGTAGGCGGAGAAGAGGTCGGAGAAGACGCCGTTTTCTCCCTCCTCATGGTGGTGATGGGCGGGCGATAGGCGCGGGGGCGCCTCCGCCCGCATTGCACTCCACACCACCTCCGCTGGTCATTCCCAGCCCTCCCCCTGAACGGGGAGGACTTGAGGGGCCCGCCGCTTTAGGCGGGTTATCGTCGGAGGAGGACTGGACGCTAAGGCTGCGCCGATCTCCCAGTCCTCTTCCACTCGGACGAGGCGGGAATGCCGCTGGGTTATTTTAGTGGGTATACCGGGTCAGCCCGGGGAGTCCCACATACCCCTCCCGTTCCCCCGACGGGAGGGTATGCGTAATGCATTTTTTCCCAGCATAAAAAAAAAAAAAAAAAAAAAAAAAAAGGTTAGGTTAGGTTAGGTTAGGATTTTTTTTTTTTTTTTTTATATTTCAATCAATTACCGCAGACCTGGTGGTCCGCGCCTTTGTGTACTGTTTTACAATTGTTTACAACTTTTTCATTTTTTTCGTTACTTACAGTATGTGCTCCTGCATCGGGCACGTTCCTTAAAACTACGCTTATATTTCTACAACGTAGCTTATAGTTATGCTCTTAAAAACTACGTGAGTCCATCTTCATATATATACTTTTTTTTTTTTTTTTTTTTTTAAACCATGCACATGCATTTTTTTTTTTTTTTTTTTTTTTTATTTTTTTTTTTTTACTTATTTTTTTTTTTTTTTTTTTTTTTTATTATATATTTATAATTTACAGGCATTTAAAGTGTTATTAGTACTTAAACTACACATTTTTTAAAGATAAATATTAATACTAAAATATATATTTACCGTATGTAGTTGCAATACTCACAATCCTGTAATTGTATAAGTATTGCAACCACAGTTGCACACGGAACACTTTTAACAACTTATTATTATTTTATTATTTATAATTAATTAGTTTAACAACCATTAGGGGCAGATTAGGAGGATTTGAGATGGGGTTGGGTGTTACTTGTGGATTTTTTTTTTTTTTTTATTTTTTTTTTTTTAATGGGGTCTAATGACCAGGGACTTCGCCAGTCTGATCAAAGGTTCGATGACCGCTGTGTCTCGATGCTGCATAGCCGTCTGCAGGTTGTAGTCGACGACCTTTTTAGTCGGCGCATCCATCGCCCTCTTTGCAAAGCGACCCGTGGCGTCGTCGGCGTCGTCGGAATAGTAGACGCAACTGACCGTGTGTCTCGACACCGCCACTACCGCGTGGGAGATGCTGTCATGAACCTGGAGCCTCTTGGACTTGGTGTTGATGATAATGACGCTGTCGTAGGTCAACCCCTGAGCCTCGTGGATGGTTAACGTGCGCGAGCCTTCACCGGATCCGTATCCCTGGCTTATAAGAGAAGCTTTCTCTTCTTGTGTGTGGACCAGGAATAGGGTGTTTTGGGCAGTTCTTGGTATTTGCGCACCAGTGTAACCTTCCACTTTCAGGGAGTGGACCCGCGACAGCGACGACTTGGAGGAGTAGATACCGGAGTATATCTCGCTCAGTGCAAACGCGACATCCATCGGATTTCGATGCGTGCAAAGGAGCTCCTGAGTGATGCCAGCCACCAGAGTTGGACGGGTATACCTTAACTCAAATAGGTTCTCTCTGTCCAAGAATGGCAACTGGTTTACGTCTCCGATAAGGACAACCTCGCTTGCTCCCGACAACTTCACTGCCATGACTATGGCCCCAAAATGGTTCATTAAAGCCTCGTCTACCGTGAGGCGGTAAACTTTCTCTTGCTTCCTGAACCCGTTGACTAAGATTGAGGCCATAGTGCGCACCTTTGTCTTCACTCGATCTCCCAAGCGGTGCGCTAGCTTCTCTCTGAGATCTTTAGCCGCTTCAGTTGTCGTGGTGGCTACGACGTCCTTTTCCTCATCGAAGTGGTTCACCACCCAGGTTGTCTTGCCGCAACCGGGGACGCCGTTCACCCACCTGATACTGGGCACCGCCCAATTTTCCTGCATATCTGGAGCCCCCAAGATGGACTTAGCCATTTCGAGGATCTTATCGTCCAGCATGATTTTGGTACATTTGGCGGTAACCAGTATCGGGTCGGTGCTCGGTGCTCTGAACTTCACTTTACCTGAGCGCTCCGTTTCCTCTTCGTCCAGGGCCACGAAGCCACTTTCCGCGCTGAAGGCAGCCATATACGACCCCCTCATTTCTCCTATGATGACTTGAGATTTGACGTTGTCGTACACGGCCGCCTCGGCTTCCTCGAGCAGTACCCTTAGCAGACCTGAAGGTCAGCAGGATCTTTCTGCATGTCATGAGATTGACCTCTCTGGTCGCTCTCACGATTGCTACGTACTCGAGGAATGCGCTCTTTACTTGGTCTGTAATACCCGACTTCATTGCGATGGTGGGCGGGCTGACTTGCCCTTTCTCGGCTCTTGTTGGTGTGGGCTTTTGCTGGGTTGGTTCTCTGGGTGCTTCTCTGAAGAACCTCTCCACTGCTGCCTCCTGTTTCTCCGCTGGTGATGTGCTGCTGGTCCCAGGGAGCAGAGAGCCGAGGACAGTGCCGAAAGCCTTCAGGCGACTCCTCGATCGAGCTTGGTCCTCCGGGCTGGTGATTTTGCCCTGCTCCTTTGCAGCTTTTTCGGCGGCTGCCTTTTGCTGGGCCCTTTCTGATCCGCTTTGAGAGGTCAGGCTTGTTGTGGGGCTCGTCGCGCTAGCTGTTGCGTCTCTGGGAGCTCTGAGGAAATTTAATGTTTCCCCTCTGTCCTCGTAGACAACTACCTCATGCTGTTCTGAGGCTCTTAGACAGCCAAAGCGATCTGCGACGTCCCCTCTTTCGCCTCCGACCATCATCGCGTCAACACTTATCGTACGGGCTGTGACCGCCAGGTGTTCTCCTGCCTTCCTGATCTCCTGAAGCAGTGCGCTTGCCTGGGCAAATGGAGTGTCCTCTCCCCACTCGAATAATGCGATCGTCTTCCCTTTGGTTCGCATTAGACGGCATCGGTGAGTGGCTACTTCCATTTGGGGCAGCGCAGCATACTTGCTGCCCTTCATGGTGGTTTTAGTGGTGCTTCCGTTGATCAGGGCGGCAAGGCCAGGTGATATCGGTATTCTGGCCTTAGCTCGGCTTGAGCCTATGCAGAAGCTTATGCCCAGCTTTTCCCCTTCCCTGTTCATGAACAGAGCGACGCCTCGCAGTTTGACGCCTGGGACTCCGTCTCCTCCGCATGCCAAGAATTGTGTAATGGGCATGGTGCTAGGGGCCGGTTGTGAGCTGGCTTCTGCACTTGCTGCTGCTACCGCTGGTGCTGGCTGTTGGTTGGTGTGTCTTGTAAGTAGGGAGCCGAAGAAAGTGCCGAATGCTTTCAGGCGGCTCTTGGTTTGAGCCTGTTCTTCTGAGCTGGTGGTATTGCTCGGCTCCTTTGCTGTTTTTCCGGCGGCTGCCTTCTGCTGGGTCCTCTCAGGTCCGCTTTGAGTGGTCGAGCTGGTTGTGGGGCTCATCGAGCTGGCTGTTGCGTCTCTGGAGGCTCTGAGGTGGCTTAATGATTCCCCTCTGTCTTCATAGACGACTACCTCATGTTGTTCTGAGGCTTTTAAACAGCCGATGCGGTCTGCGATGGCTCCTCTTTCCCCTCCAACCGTCATCGCGTCAACACTGATAGTGCGAGCTGTGACTGCCCTGAGTTCTCCTGCTTTCCTAATCTCTTGAAGCAGTGCGCTTGCCTGGGCAAATGGAGTGTCCTCTCCCCACTCGAATAATGCGATCGTCTTCCCTTTGGTTCGCATTAGACGGCATCGGTGAGTGGCTATTTCCATTTGTGGCAGCGCTGCATATTTGCTGCCTTTGATAGTCGTCTTGGCGGTGCTTCCGTTGATCAGGGCGGCAAGGCCAGGTGATATGGGTATTCGGGCCCTAACTCGGCTTGAGCCTATGCAGAAGCCTATTCCCAACTTTTCCCCTTCTCTGTTCATGAACAGAGCGACGCCTCGCAGTCTGATGCCTGGGACTCCGTCTCCTCCGCATGCCAGGAATTGTGTGATGGGCATGGTGCTAGGGGCTGGTTGTAGGCTGGCTTCTGCTGTTGCTGCTGCTGCCGCTGGTACTAGTTGTTGATTGGTATTTGTGTGTGTGACTGGTGCTACGGTTTGTAGTGTACGTGTTGTGTTTTGCGTTGTTGTAGACTGTGTAGTGGTTGTTGTGCTTGTTGATATGGTCGTGTTTGTATGAGTAGATGGTAGTCGGTTCCGCGTCTGCGTGGTGGTGTCTGTTTTGTTAGCAGCAGCTGCGACTAGAGCGACTTTGCTCGCGAATGCCAAGAATGGTTTTCTGGTAGCCAGATTCCCCATGATGGAGTGGAGTGTGAGCTGGCTTAACTGGGTTTCGATCTTCATTTCCAGCTCCATTCTGTCGTGACTGAACCTGGGGCACTCGAAGAGGAGGTGCCAGACTGTTTCGTCGCAACTGGTATCACAGACGCACGAGGGACTATCTTTTAGGTGGAAACGGTGAAGATACGCTGAGAATCCTCCGTGTCCTGTTAGGACTTGTACATGGGTCGGTGTGAGAACGGCCTCTCTGAGTGTTCTTTTTGCCGCTAGGACGTCTGGGAAGAACACTTTTGTGACCGCTCCTGTACTCGAAGAATCGTAACGCGCTTGCCACTTCTTTATAGTTTCCTCGCGTATCTTCTTTCTCACAAACGACACAGGAACCTTGTTGTACTCTGCCGATTCTTTTGTTAGAGCTGCCTCTTTGGCCAGTTCGTCCGCTCTCTCATTTCCGGCGGTTCCCACGTGGGCCCTGAGCCAAAAGAACCTTACTTCTCTGCCCTCCTCTCTGACCTCGCGGACGAATCTCTTGATTTGAAGTGCCAGATGGTGGGTGACAGACGGACTCCTCAGCAGGTCGAGTGACGATCGTGAGTCACTCAAAATGCTTACAGAGGCCGCCGCGGATTGTCTCACCATGCTGACAGCTCTGAAGAGAGCGTACATTTCAGATTGGAAGACTGTGTTGTGAGGCTCTAGGCCAAAAGTGCTGAACCTGGTCTCCTTTCCATTTTCCCACCAAGTTAGAGCAGCTCCGACTTTTCCCTCTATCTTGCTGCCGTCGGTGTATATTTGGGGGCCGATTACTTGATGGGTTTCCAGGGTTTCGGGAGTCAGGTCCTCTAGGCGCGTGTACTCTGTTGTTGTGAGTAATGCTGGGTGGGGATTTTTGGAGTGGTGCACGTTGCACTCCAGCTCGCGGCCCGGCGGTATGAACTCTTGAGAGTGACCCTTTTTGATCTTGAAAAGGGTTGTAGCCTCGATTACCCGGAGATCTAGGGGGAGTTGGCCTGACAGGATAAGTGCCGATGACAGAGACACTGTGCGGTACGCTTTGCAGATCTTCTGTGCGAAGCCTCTCTGCAGTGAGTCAAACTGATTCCTTGTCATCAGTTTCTCAGCAGCCGGGGCCCACGCACTCGCTGCATACATCACAATGGGCTCTATCACCGACACATATATTGTCCTTATAATTTCTCTGTTGAGACCCCACGTCACCTTTGCCGCGCATGCCAGCTGCTTATAAATGTCCGCGGCCTTTTTACAGGTCGCAGCCACGTGGGCGTTGAAGGTGAGTTTGGAGTCTATTATGAGACCTAGCAGCTTAACCTCTTCGACTAGGTTCAGCCACGTGCCCGACATTTGAAGTACCGGAAGGTTGTATTTAAGCTTTTTCGTTAACACCATCGCATTGGTCTTGTGCGCGGCGAAACGCAGCTTGTTTTTGACGCCCCATTCCGATACTATGTCTAGCGTGTCGTTGGCTGATTGCTGCAGAGGACCGGTCGTATGGTCCGAGAATACGAGGACAACGTCGTCTGCGAAGGCTTGACAATATACCCCTATTCTAGCCATCCTGTGAAGGAGCGAGTCTAGGATGAGGTTCCAAAACGTCGGTCCGGCGATTGAGCCCTGGACGCATCCTTTCGTGGTACCCTTTTCGCTAGTCGCTCTGGCGTAGTTGACCCTGATGTTCCGGTCTTCCAGGTATGAGGTGACGAGGGCGTATATGTTTTTGGGGCAGTTTTTGACTACCATCTGTCTCTTGAGTGCTGGCCACCACGCGTTATCGAAGGCCCCCTCTATGTCCAGAGAAATCAATAGCACGATCTTTTTGGCTTTGATTTCGGCACGTATGTGTCCTATTAGATCATAGAGGGCGTCCTCGGTTCCGCGCTGTGGCATGAATCCGTACTGTTTGGTGTTGAGTGTTGGAAGGAAGTGCCACTGGAGTCTGCCCACAAGGAGTTTCTCGACGATTTTTCCTAGAACCGAGAGCAGACCTATCGGCCTGTACGACTTTGGGCTGGTGTAGTCGTCCTTTCCTGGCTTGCGGAGTATGCACACGTGGGCGACCTTCCACTGCTTCGGGAAGTGTGACAGCGACAGGCACCGGTTTGCCATCGCTAGGAACACCTCCCTGTCACAGTTTATTGCCGCAGTGCAGATGTCTGCTGTTAATCCATCGGGACCGGGGGCTTTTTTCGGATTTTGGTTTTGGAGAACCATTTCCAGCTCCGCGGTCGTGAAAGGTGGATCGTCAGCAGACAGTCCTCGAGGGTACTTCTCCTGCGCTAGCCTTCTCAGAGCGCTGTGGTATGGCTGTTCGGCATCTGTTGAGTCATCGGGGTAGAAGGTTTTTGCCAGAAGATCCGCGGATTGCTCTGGACTGAGCGTCTCGCCTGCAGTATTTCTCAGGAGCGCGTCGTCCTGTCTTCTGGCTGTCTTCCTTATTACCCTGTAGATGCCGTCCCACATGCTTTCTCGGTCCTGTTTCGAGCAGAACTCCTTCCAGTTGGCCGTGGCTGCTTCCGTCGCTGCTGTGGTGTAGGTGTTTTTAGCCAGCACGTATTCCTCGATGGTGAAATGTCTCCGGCTTGCGGCTGCGTTACGGATCCTTCTCTTTTTCCTCGTTGCGTCTTTTTGAAGACGGTCGAGAGAAGGATTCCACCATGGGGGCTTGGCGTTGTGTTTAGGCGATCCCAGTTTTGGGATCGCTTCTTCGCACGACTGGTGAATTTGTTGAGTGTAGATGGTGATGAGTGACTCCAGGTCCCCTGGGCTTGAGACTTCCGAGACTCTGTCTGGCGTAATGCCGTTTTCCGCCAGACTGGTCTTGAAGTGCGAGATGAAGTCGGACCACTTTGCCTTCTTTGTGTTGTAGATGCGCGTCGAAACCGACCTTAGGGGTTCTAAGGCCTTTTCTAAACGCATCGAGAAGGTTATTGCGTTGTGATCCGAAGTTGTTACACTTCTTTCTACTCGCCATTCCTCGACCTTGCCTAGCAGCGACAGGCTGCATGCCGTCACGTCGACGACGCTTGTGCACCACCTGTCTCCTCTGTAGGTCTCGAAAGTCGGCGTCTGGCCCGTGTTTAGGATCTGGAGTTCGCATTCGTTTAGGAATGCGTTGTACGTTGCCCCGCGGTGGTTTTCGGAAACACTTCCCCACCACTGGCTCCAGGCGTTTATGTCTCCTCCCACCAGAATGTTGTTTGTGTTGAGTTTGTGTATAGTGTTGTGTGTTACGGAAAGGTACGGTTCAATTTCCTGGTCACCCTCAAAATAGACCGACAGCACCCCAAAACTTAGTTGGCTCACCTTCAGTTGGACGGCAGCGATATTCTCGGTCACAATCTGCGGGTCGTGAATAACCTCCAGATTGTTCCCAAAAACAACGACAGCCGCCTTTACCGGTTTTTGGCGGTTCAGGCTACACTGGATGACTTGCGTGCCAGGACATTGTTTCATCACTCCCGTTCTTCCTACGTAAGGCTCTTGAACGAGTGCTACTGAAACTCCCTTTGTCTGAGCCGCCATGTATAACTCTTCTGTGGCCAGCAGAAGCTAGTCGCGCGCCGTCTGCGGCTAGCTTCTTTGGAAGAGCGGACCTGTCCGATTCGGACGTGTCCGACATAAGCGTTTCGGACGCAGGCGACCCTAGGTCGCGAAAGCGGGCCTTCCGTAAGGAAGGGTCTGAGGGCTCCTCGAGCTCAGCGAGGAAGCCCAAAGCCAAGAAGCCGACGACATCTGCGGACACCCACGTCGTGGGTCTCGCAGATGCCCAGCGGCAGTTGGACCTGGCTCGGCGGACGCAGCACCAGCAAGAGCTGGAAGAGCGTGTTGCTGCGAAGGAGCAGCGAGCGCGTACTGCTCGGGCCAAGTCAGGATACGGCGCGTCCCGCGTTTTGTACGCCGACTATTCACTGGACGACCTGGAACGGATGGCGGAGGAGGACGAGGAGGAGATCGCGGAGGTCGCCTCTAAGTCCTCCAACCTTAAAGGGACCTTCCAGAAGGCCCTTAAGTGTCGGGCCGCGAGCATGCGCGGAATAGTGTTGGAGCTGGCCCAACGCAAGACCACCGACGAAACGCGGCAACTGCAGGCGACAGTCAATCGCTTGCAGGCGGAGGTCAGCCAGCTTCACAAGAAGCTAGCTGAAGCCACGGCCCGGCCACAGCAGGCCGACCCGAGCCCTGCGGCGGAGGCCCCCACCCCCACCAACCTTGAGGACATTATCCGCAAGGTGGTAATGGAGGAGAGGGCCTTCACTAGAGCCTGCTTGGCAGGCATTGAGGACCGGCTCTTGCCGGAGAAGCGCCTCCGACCACCGCTTGCGGCGGACAAGAGGCGGGCAGAGCCGGGGCCGTCCTCGCATGGGGAGGACGCCCTTCTCCCTTCCACCACTCCGTCCAACCAGCAGGGTTGGACCGAAGTGGTCCGGAAGGGGAAGGGCAAGGGGAAAAAGACGGCAACAGCCGTCCCTGCCGTCCCTGCCACCACGACTCCCAGCCGGTCGCAGGCGACTGAGAAGGGAAAGGGGAAGGGGAAGGGCAAAAGGCCGGCAACGCCCGGACCTGCCGTCCCCGTCACCACGCCTCCCAGTCAGTCGCGGGCGGCTGGCAGGGGCAAGAAGGGAAAGGGGAAACTTGTTCCCCCAAAGTCCGCGGCCGTCGTGGTGACACTCACCGCGGAGGCCGCGGAGCGAGGCGAGACGTACGCGTCAATTTTGGTGCGGGCGCGTGCAAATGCCGATCCCACCCAATTGGGGATCGACAAGGTTTCTTGCCGGCGGACCGAAACCGGGGCTCGAATATTCGAGTTCCCGGGTGCGGAGGGCAGCGCCAACGCTGACCTCTTTGCAGCTAAGCTGCAAGAGGTCATCGCGGACGCTGCCAAGGTGGCCCGACCGGTGAAGTCGGCGACCATCGAGGTGACCGGTCTTGACGACTCGGTCACCAAGGAGGAGGTGGTGGCAGCGGTCGCAGCCATTGGGGGCTGCGGCGTCGCAGCGGTGCAAGGCCGGGACATCAGGCCTGGCCGCGGCGGCATGGGCACTATCCGGCTCGAGTGCCCAGTCGCCGCTGCCAAAGCCGTCCTTGCAAAAGGACGCCTCCTTGTCGGCTTTAGCTCGGGTGCAATCCGGGCCCTAGAGGAGCAGCCTCTGCGCTGCTTCCGGTGCTGCGGCATCGGGCACACCCGAGCCCTGTGCCCGTCGGCGGTGGACAGGTCGGAGACCTGCTACCGCTGCGGCAAGGAGGGCCATAAAGCCGCCTCCTGCACGGTCGCCAAGCCACACTGCGTGGTGTGTGCTGCCAGTGGCCGCCCAGCAGGCCACGTAATGAGGGGGAGGTTGTGCAACCCCCCCCTTAAGAAGGGCAAAGCGCAGGTGCCAGTAGGGCCTGCTGCTAGCATCGCCGTTCCCGAGGCTGGAACGGCGGTGGCTGCGGAGGAGGGGGGTGCGATGTCCGATTGATGGATACAATCGAACATCGCATCCTCCAGGCGAACACCAACCACTGCCGGGCTGCACAGGATCTCCTGATGCAGACCATGGCTGAGTGGTTGGTGGACTTGGCGGTGGTCGCCGAGCCTTACTCGGTCCCTGGCCATTGGCTGGGCGACCGAGACGGCCTGGTGGCAATGGTGTCGCGGTCTTCCACAGACTCCCCTCCCCTCTCGCTTTTAGAGAGGGGACCGGGATACGTGGCCGCCGCGTGGGGAGATTTGGCCCTGGTTGGGGTCTATTTCTCCCCAAACCGCCCTCTCTCGGACTTTGAGGATTTCTTGGAGATCCTCACTGCAGCCGTAGGGAGGGCGGCGCCACGCCAGGTCGTGGTGTTGGGCGACCTGAACGCCAAGTCGGTGGCCTGGGGCAATCCAGCTGCCTCTTGCAACGTCCGGGGACGCGCCGTCGAATTTTGGGCGGCGTCATGCGGTGTGTCCCTCCTCAACAGGGGGGCGGTCCACACGTGCGTGCGGCAACGGGGAGGGTCGGTGGTGGACGTTTCGTTCGCCACCCCCGTGCTAGCCGCACGCATTGTGAACTGGCGGGTGGAGTTGGTGGAGACCTTGTCGGACCACCGTTATGTGCGGTTCGACATCTCCACCCAGAGCCCCCGTGGGGAGATGGCCCGCTCTGGCAGGTCTCCCTTCCCACGGTGGGCTCTCACTCGCCTGGACCGGGAGGCAGCCAAGGAGGCGGCCTTCCTCCAAGACTGGCTGTCGCCCCCTGTTGGGGCCCCGGACGTTGACGCCGCAGCGGTCCGGCTGAGGGAATCCTTGACCGAGGTGTGCAACTCCAGCATGCCTCGGTCTCGGCGTCCGCCTCCCCGCCGGGCCGTTTATTGGTGGTCAGAGGAGCTGGCGGGCCTACGAGCCGCCTGCGTGGCGGCCAGAAGGGCCTACACGCGGAGCCGCCGGCGCAGCGCCCGTAATCAGGCAGAGGAGGACCGCCTCTACGCCTCTTACCGAGAGGCAAAGGCGGTCCTCAAGTCGGCTATGGGCGCTGCCAAGGACTCGGCGAGGGCCGAGATGCTGGAGGGTCTCGACAGGGATCCGTATGGGAGACCATACAGGGCGGCGCGGAACCAACTGCGGCCCCATGGTCCCCCACTTACGGAGACCCTCGAGCCGGCGTTGCTGGATGGGGTGGTCCGGTCTCTGTTTCCGCGCAGGACCGACTTCACCCCTCCAGCGATGGACCCTCCGCAGTCGGCGGCTCCGCAGGAGGAAGAAGAGGCACCTCCGGTGACGGAGGAGGAGTTTCGCGCGGGGGTGCTTAGCCTCCGCGCGAAGAAGACGGCTCCTGGGCCGGACGGCGTCCCCGCAAGGGTGGTGGCCATAGCTGCCGCTCAAATGGAGGACAGATTTCGGGAGCTCTTCAGCGCGTGCTTTACGGCTGGAAGGTTCCCGAAACTGTGGAAGGAGGGGCAGCTGTGCCTCCTCCGAAAGGAGGGACGCCCGGTGGATTCCCCCTCGGCATACCGGCCCATCGTTCTGCTCGATGAGGTCGGTAAATTGTTCGAGGGCATCATCGCCGGCCGGCTCAGGAGCCATTTGCAGGGTGTAGGGCCGGACCTGTCGGACGCCCAGTTCGCTTTCCGACAGGGCCGGTCCACCATCGACGCGCTGGCCCTTTTGAAGGGCCAGGTGAAAGGGGCGGTGGAGGCGGGGGACGGAGTGTTGGCGGTGTCCTTCGACATAGCCAACGCCTTCAACTCCGTTCCCCACTCTACAATATTGGAGGCGCTCCGGTATCACGGAGTGCCCCAATACTTGAGGAGGCTCCTGGCCAGCTACTTGGAGGATCGAGAGGTCCTCCTTGTGGACAAACTGGCCAGGTTGCGGAGATACGGCGCGGAGTCCGGTGTTCCGCAGGGGTCTGTCTTAGGGCCCCCCCTGTGGAACATCGGATTCGATTGGCTGTTGCGGGGAGCTCTTCTCCAGGGCACGAGTGTCATCTGCTACGCGGATGACACTCTCCTCACTGCCCGGGGGAAGAGCTTCGGGGAGGCGGCCTGTTTGGCCTCGGCTGGCGGGTCCTTGGTGGCAGGGAGGATCCGCCGCCTGGGATTGAGGGTGGCGCTGAACAAGACCGAGGCCGTGTTCTTTCACGGGCCTCGGCAGCGCTGCCCTCCCGACGCCCACATTGTGGTGGAGGGCGTCAGGGTGGAAGTCCAGGCCCAGATGAAGTATCTGGGCCTGGTGCTGGACAGCAGGTGGCGCTTCGGCCCGCACTTCAGCGGGCTGTCGACGCGCCTGCTGAAGGCCGCGGACGCCCTGTCGTGGCTCCTCCCGAATTTGGGGGGGCCGAACGCACGATGCCGGCGTTTATATGCTGGCATCTTGCGAAGTATGGCCCTGTACGGGGCCCCCATCTGGGCGGACTCCCTCCACAGGAGGGAGAACGCAACCGCCATGCGCAGGCCACAAAGGGCCATTGCACTGCGGGTGGCGAGGGCCTACCGCTCGGTGGGCTTTTCGGCGGCGTGCGCTCTGGCGGGCACCCCTCCTTGGGAGCTGGAGGCGTGGGTGCTCGCCAGAGTGTACAAGTGGACGGCGCGGCGAAAGGCCCTCGGGGAGCGCCCCGTCGCGGAGGAGCGGGAGGCCGTGCGGCGGGAGGCGAGGGACGCCATCATCGTCCATTGGACGGACGACCTCGCCTCCGCCACCTTTGGCCGCCGAACCCTGGACGCGCTCGGTCCGGTCCTGCGAGACTGGCTCGAGCGCTCCCACGGGTTCCTCTCATTCCGTCTGGTGCAGGTGTTGTCAGGCCACGGCTGTTTCGGCAAGCACCTGCACCGGATCGGGAGGGAGGAAACCCCGGCGTGTCACGACTGCGGCGCGGCGGAGGACACGGCTCAGCACACCCTCGAGGTGTGCCCGGCTTGGTCTGAGCCGCGCCGCAGTCTAACAGCGGAGATCGGACGGGACCTCTCGCTTCCCGGCGTGGTGAATGCCATGCTGGAGAGTGAGGGGTCCTGGGCAGCTGTCGCCTCTTTTTGCGAGGATGTCATCTCGCAAAAAGAGGCGGCGGAGCGTGCGCGGGAGGACGACCCTCTCGCTGCGCCGCTCCGCAGGCGCAGAAGAGGTCGGAGAAGACGCCGTCTTCTCCCTCCTCATGGTGGTGATGGGCGGGCGATAGGCGCGGGGGCGCCTCCGCCCGCATTGCACTCCACACCACCTCCGCCGGTAATTCCCAGCCCTCCCCCTGAACGGGGAGGACTTGAGGGGCCCGCCGCTTTAGGCGGGTTGTCGTCGGAGGAGGACTGGACGCTAAGGCTGCGCCGATCTCCCAGTCCTCTTCCACTCGGACGACGCGGGAATAACGCTGGGTCGTTTTAGTGGGTATACCGGGTCAGCCCGGGGAGTCCCACATACCCCTCCCGTTCCCCCGACGGGAGGGTATGCGTAATGCATTTTTTCCCAGTTTAAAAAAAAAAAAAAAAAAAAAAAAAAAAGGTTAGGTTAGGTTTCCGGCTGAGGGAATCCTTGACTCCGGCTGAGGGAATCCTTGACCGAGGTGTGCAACTCCAGCATGCCTCGGTCTCGGCGTCCGCCTCCCCGCCGGGCCGTTTATTGGTGGTCGGAGGAGCTGGCAGGCCTCCGGGCCACTTGCGTGGCGGCCAGAAGGGCCTACACGCGGAGCCGCCGGCGCAGCGCCGGTAATCAGGCAGAGGAGGACCAACTCTACGCCTCTTACCGAGAGGCAAAGGCGGTCCTCAAGTCGGCTATGGGCGCTGCCAAGGACTCGGCGAGGGCCGAGATGCTGGAGGGTCTCGACAGGGATCCGTATGGGAGACCATACAAGGCGGCGCGCAACCAGCTGCGGCCCCATGGTCCCCCATTGACGGAGACCCTCGAGCCGGCGTTGCTGGATGGGGTGGTCCGGTCTCTGTTTCCGCGCAGGACCGACTTCACCCCTCCAGCGATGGACCCTCCGCAGTCGGCGGCTCCGCAGGAGGAAGAGGAGGCACCTCCGGTGACGGAGGAGGAGTTTCGCGCGGGGGTGCTTAGCCTCCGCGCGAAGAAGACGGCTCCTGGGCCGGACGGCGTCCCCGCACGGGTGGTGGCCATAGCTGCCGCTCAAATGGAGGACAGATTTCGGGAACTCTTCAGCGCGTGCCTTACGGCTGGAAGGTTCCCGAAACTGTGGAAGGAGGGGCAGCTATGCCTCCTCCGAAAGGAGGGACGCCCGGCGGATTCCCCCTCGGCATACCGGCCCATCGTTCTGCTCGATGAGGTCGGTAAATTGTTCGAGGGGATCATCGCCGGCCGGCTCAGGAGCCATTTGCAGGGTGTAGGGCCGGACCTGTCGGACGCCCAGTTTGGTTTCCGACAGGGCCGGTCCACCATCGACGCGCTGGCCCTTTTGAAGGGCCAGGTGAAAGGGGCGGTGGAGGCGGGGGACGGAGTGTTGGCGGTGTCCTTCGACATAGCCAACGCCTTCAACTCCGTTCCCCACTCTACAATATTGGAGGCGCTCCGGTATCACGGAGTGCCCCAATACTTGAGGAGGCTCCTGGCCAGCTACTTGGAGGATCGAGAGGTCCTCCTTGTGGACAAACTGGCCAGGATGCGGAGATACAGCGCGGAGTCTGGTGTTCCGCAGGGGTCAGTCTTAGGACCCCCCCTGTGGAACATCGGCTTTGACTGGCTGTTGCGGGGAGCTCTTCTCCGGGGCACGAGTGTCATCTGCTACGCGGATGACACTCTCCTTACTGCCCGGGGGAAGAGCTTCGGGGAGGCGGCCTGTCTGGCCTCGGCTGGCGGGTCCTTGGTGGCAGGGAGGATCCGCCGCCTGGGATTGAGGGTGGCGCTGAACAAAACCGAGGCCGTGTTCTTTCACGGGCCTCAGCAGCGCTGCCCTCCAGACGCCCACATTGTGGTGGAGGGCGTCAGGGTGGGCGTCCAGGCCCAGATGAAGTATCTGGGCCTGGTGCTGGACAGCAGGTGGCGCTTCGGCCCGCACTTTAGCGGGCTGTCGACGCGCCTGCTGAAGGCCGCGGACGCCCTGTCGTGGCTCCTCCCGAATTTGGGGGGGCCTAACGCACGATGCCGGCGTTTATATGCCGGCATCCTGCGGAGCATGGCCCTGTACGGGGCCCCCATCTGGGCGGACTCCCTCCACAGGAGGGAGAACGCAACCGCCATGCGCAGGCCACAAAGGGCCATTGCACTGCGGGTGGCGAGGGCCTACCGCTCGGTGGGCTTTTCGGCGGCGTGCGCTCTGGCGGGCACCCCTCCTTGGGAGCTGGAGGCGTGGGTGCTCGCCAGAGTGTACGAGTGGACGGCGCGGCGAAAGGCCCTCGGGGAGCGCCCCGTCGCGGAGGAGCGGGAGGCCGTGCGGCGAGAGGCGAGGGACGCCATCATCGTCCATTGGACGGAGGACCTCGCCTCCGCCACCTTTGGCCGCCGAACCCTGGACGCGCTCGGTCCGGTCCTGCGAGACTGGCTCGAGCGCTCCCACGGGTTCCTCTCATTCCGTCTGGTGCAGGTGTTGTCAGGCCACGGCTGTTTCGGCAAGCACCTGCACCGGATCGGGAGAGAGGAGACCCCGGCGTGCCACGACTGCGGCGCGGCGGAGGACACGGCTCAGCACACCCTCGAGGTGTGCCCGGCTTGGTCTGAGCCGCGCCGCAGTCTAACAGCGGAGATCGGACAGGACCTCTCACTTCCCGGCGTGGTCAACGCCATGCTGGAGAGTGAGGGGTCCTGGGCAGCTGTCGCCTCTTTTTGCGAGGATGTCATCTCGCAAAAGGAGGCGGCGGAGCGCGCGCGGGAGGACGACCCTCTCGCTGCGCCGCTCCGCAGGCGCAGAAGAGGTCGGAGAAGACGCCGTCTTCTCCCTCCTCATGGTGGTGATGGGCGGGCGATAGGCGCGGGGGCGCCTCCGCCCGCATTGCACTCCACACCACCCTCGCCGGTCATTCCCAGCCCTCCCCCTGAACGGGGAGGACTTGAGGGGCCCGCCGCTTTAGGCGGGTTGTCGTCGGAGGAGGACTGGACGCTAAGGCTGCGCCGATCTCCCAGTCCTCTTCCACTCGGACGACGCGGGAATAACACTGGGTCGTTTTAGTGGGTATACCGGGTCAGCCCGGGGAGTCCCACATACCCCTCCCGTTCCCCCGACGAGAGGGTATGCGTAATGCATTTTTTCCCAGTTTAAAAAAAAAAGGTTAGGTTAGGTTAGGTTTTTTTTTTTTTTTTTTTTTTTTTTTAAATGGTCCCTGTGACATTATCAAATTTCACAGATTTTGTTTACTTATACAAACTAGAACTACAGCTAAATTATTTTTAACGTGACCCTAGTAGGGTCCGGCTCTACTTTTCCTACTGCTATTATAATATGCTTTAACATTTTCTTTACAAGCGGTCATTTTGAACATTATTGACCCGCTTGTGCCTATCTTTACTTCAAAACGATTCGCTAATACATTACAAGGGTCTCCCGCATTTTTGGACTCTCCTTGTGCCCGTCTCTATTTCTTTATTTTCACATTTTTGTGACAATTCTCACTGAGGACAGTGAAGATGCGTATTTGTCTTTCTCACTTCGGTTACATTTTTGTTACAAGGTGTCTTTTAAAACATTTAGACATGCCTTGTGCCCTACCCTTATAGCTATAAGATTACATTTTCTTTACAACTCTAGTTGTGCCTACTTCTTATTCTATCTTAATTCTTAATATACTACATTTCTTACATTCTATCACTTATTGCCATGTCTTACAGTACACTTTTGCATCTTTTCCTTAAATTACATGATTTCTTTTAAAAAACCTTATTTACACTATTTACTTAAATTCTAACAGCTTATTGACTACTATTTTGCCTTATCTTTAATACAGTGATATATTTTTACAATATATTTTGTAGTAAATGCTTATTCTACCATCTTATTTCTATTTTTAACAATTTTCATAATTTTTACACAATAATTTATAAAAGCTTCACGCGTGAATTTACTGTAAATCAGTGTCTGCAGGTTTTGCATGTTAATTTTGATACCTATTTTTTGTTCCAGGTCAAACCTGTCTCTATCATGTACTGGGCAGTCCAACAAAACGTGAAATATTGTCTCCGAGGCATCGGGATCACAGATACATGCGGGGCTCTCCTTGCACTTAAATCGATGTAAGTACTGGGAGAGTCCCCCATGTCCAGTGAGTACCTGCGTCATGATTCCCACCGGCTTTATTTTCCTAATTAGCGTGTAGGCGTCTATTGCATCCGGGAGAAACGCCTTAGTAACGGAAGCCGTGTGGCCTGACCCGTATCTCCTATTCCACTCGTCAAGGGAGTCCTTACGGATTATCCGTTTCACGAATGAAACAGGGCACTGGTCATAGTCGGGACTCCTCCGGCTCAAAAGTGCGGCCTCTTTCGCGAGCTGATCTGCGCGCTCATTCCCTACTAAACCCACATGCGCCTTCACCCAGTACAAGCTCACAGTTTTGCCCTGGTTGAAGGCTTCATTTAGGTGTACGCGTGTTTCTACAGCTAGTGGATGCAGCGCGCTGTGGTTGGTGACAGTCTCAAGGGCTGATTTTGAGTCGCTATATATGCCAAAAGCAGTTTCTGCGCGTTTCAGAATCCACTTTGCGGCCCTGCATATAGCGAGGATCTCGGCTTGATACACAGTGCAGTACGCGGACAGGCTTAGCTTGATGGCTTTGATCTCCTCCTCGCGTCCCCATATAGAGAGCGCAGCGCCAACCCTGCCCTCAAGCTTGCTGCCGTCGGTGTATATTTTCACCGCCTGCACGTTGCTGTTATCTACTTGTTCTTGTGTGCTCAAGCTCTCAAAGATCAACTCTACACGCCGAGCCGGGTGTGGACTCTCCGCAAATCCCACCACACGTTCGGTCTCTCGATCTCCCAGTACTAGCCGAGATGACCCTCTTCTTGCTTCGTACAAGGCGGCTGCCTCTTGTATTCGAAGGTCGAGAGGCAGTATCCCGGCCAGTACTAGTGCCGAGTTCAATGAAACCGTGCGATAGGACTTGCACAGTTTCTGTGCGAAGCCCCTCTGCACTGCATTTAGCGCCTTCTGCGTTCCAATCTTTTTGGCTGCCGGTGCCCATGCGCTTGCCGCATACAAGATGATTGGTTCTACTACTGCCAGATAAATTGTCCTGATGACCTCGGGATGTAACCCCCAGCTTATTTTTGCGGCTCTGGACAGCTGCTTGTATACGTCTGCCGCCTTTTTGCAGACCTTCGCAACGTGGATGTTAAACGTCATCTTGTCGTCCAGAGTTAAACCCAGGACTTTGATTTCCCTCGACATTCCAATGCCGGTCCCTCCCATCCTCAGGAGCGGGGAGTCGTACTTAAGTTTTCGCGTCAGTACCATTGCACAGGTTTTGTGAGGCGCAAACCTCAGCTTATTCTGGACTCCCCACTCCTGAACATAGTCAAGAGCGGCATTGGCCTGTCTCGAGATCTCCAAGCCCGTATCCCCGCTGAAGACCATCACCACGTCATCCGCATATGCCTGACAGTATATCTTCTGTTTCTCCAGTCCGTGCAACAGGGGGTCCAATAGTAGGTTCCAAAGTATCGGGCCGCCAATGGATCCCTGGACGCAACCTTTCTTGGTGTTTCTTTTGTGTTCCTCCCCGGCATACCTCAATCCGATTTTTCTGCAGTCGAGATAACTATCTAGTAGCCTCCTTACATTGACCGGACACTTTTCCTCAGCCAGTCTGACCTTAATGATTGGCCACCAGGCGCTATCGAAGGCCCCCTCTATATCCAGTGAGACTAGGGTTACGAGCTTTTTCTGCTCTATGTTGCCCTTGATATGGTTCACGAGGTTATAGAGGGCGTCCTCGGTGCTCCTTTGTGGCATAAAGCCGTACTGGCGAGTACTAATCCGCGGTACTAGGTGCCACCTGATCCTTGCTACTGTCATCTTCTCCAGGATCTTGCCCAAGACTGGTAGCAGGCCGATCGGCCTATAGGACTTGGGATTCTGATAATCGTCCTTGCCCGGCTTTCTCAATACCACAACTGTGGCTTCCTTCCAGATGTCCGGGAAGTGGCCTATCTCTAGGCACTTGTTGTAAAGGGCAAGGAACACGTCTAGATTCCTGGAGATTGCTCGACTGCATATGTCCGCCGTAAAGCCATCCGCTCCAGGTGCCTTCTTTGGGTTGAAACTATTACTCGCGGTCTTTAGCTCTTCTACGGTAAACGGCGGATCATGTGTTTCATCATGACACGGGGCGTTTACTTGCTTTGCAAGTTCTCTTATGTGGCGATGATGCGAGTTATCTTTCTCTTCGGAGTCCTCTGGGTAGAAGGTTTCGGCTAATAGGGCTGCCGATTCTTTTGGGTTTAGGAACACATCGTCCTTTCTTAGGGTCAGATCCTCTTGGCGTTTGGCGGTTTTTCCGATCACCCTGTATATGCCTTCCCATAATCCTTCTCTATCTTGCTTTTGGCAAAAGGTCTTCCAGCTTGCTATTTGGGCTTTCTTGGCTTGGCATTCGTATTCTTCTTTTGCTTGCAGGTACTCTTTGAAGACTTTGTCTTTGCGGTCGCTGGCCGCATTGCGTATCCTCCGCTTTTTTGTGATGACCTCCTTTCTTAAGAGTGCGAGCTCTTCTGACCACCATGGCATGGAGAGTTTTGTGTTCGTTGCCTTAGATGGTATGCTGAAACTACAGGCTAGGGTCATGCCGTCTGTGATAATTTTTACCACTTCCTCCAGTCGTTGTTTTGACTCGACTCTACTTATTTCAATTGCGTTGATGTTTTGTTCCGCTAGGAATTGCTCCATTTTCTCCATGAAAGTGGCCCAATTTGCCTTCTTTGTATTGTAGAGTCGAGTGGTCCTTTGGATGTTGATCCCTTTGCTTTTTTGCAGTCTTATTTTCAGCAAGATTGTGTTGTGGTCCGAGCTCGTCACCCCTTGGTCAACTTTCCAGTCTTCCACGAGATCCAGCAAATCTATCGAGCAAGCTGTTAAATCGACAAAGCTGCTGTATCTCGTGTTGCCCCTTACTGTGTCAAATGTGGGTATATCCCCTGTATTGAGTACCTGCATGTCTGACTCTTCCAGGGTCCCGGACATGTCAACACCCCTGATGTCATTTACGATGCTACCCCACCAGGTATTCTTGGCATTGGCATCGCCTCCAATGAGCAGTTTTCTTGGCCCAGCTTTCTCTATCGTTCTTCGTAATTGTTCCAAGTATGGCTCAATGGGCTGGTCCGGTTCGAAGTAGAAAGAAGCTACAGCGATTTCCCACGCTTTGGACCGGATCCTCACTACTGCGATGTTATTCGTAGTAAGTTCTGGGCACTGTATAACGTCCAAGTCGTGATCGAAAACGACCACGGCCGCTTTAACAGTCCCTCTTCCATCGTCCTCGCACTGGTACACCCGCACCCCTCGGTAGCTCTTCATCCTTCGAATCCCGCCCACATACGGCTCCTGGATTAGAGCGAACGCTATCTTTCTCTCAGTAGCTTCTATCATCAGTTCGTTCGTTGCCAATTCTTTCCTCTGGAGGTTGGCCTGGGCCACTGCATAACCTCTGGTGGAGTTGCCTACCCTGATATTGTTGTTGCTGCCCACCACGTTAGCAATATGCTACCTTGGCTCTCGCTATGGCCTCCCACTTTCTGCGTACAACACATTCGCTGCTGAAAGCGTTGTGACTTACTACGGCATGCTTCGCCTGCATGCAATTTACGCATGATGGGGCTGCTCCGGCGAGCCAGTCAGGGCATTGTGCTTTGGAGTGAGGGCCACCGCAATGGCTACACTTGTCTATTGTCTCCTTACAGAAACGCTTACTGTGGCCATACGCTAAGCAGCATGTACATTGTACTAATGGGGATTGGTCTTCCACTTTAATGCGCTGAATGTCGATGTGTATGGCCCCTTTGTGCAGAGTTCTGTTCCATAATTGCGGCGACACTCGTATTATCACGTGGTGCGTGTGGGGGTTTCTGGTCTTCCTCTTATATACGATGTCGACCCTGTCGTCTTCACTTTTCAGGTCTTTGAATAGGTCTCCGTTTTGTTTTTTGTACGCTTCTATTATGTCCTCGTCTGTGTTGTACTTAAAAACATTTTTTAAAGCAAGTAGAGGATCCTTGTTTTTAACTTCTTCCACTATTAGGTTCCCTCCCACACTCAGTTTTTCTTTGACCTTTTGTCTATCTGCTTGCGTTCTGCATCCCACTATCACTTTTCTGTCTCTGGCCTTTCTGACTCTATCCACAGTAATAAAGCCGTCTTTTGCATTTACGGCTTCCCTGATTTTGTCTATTACCTCGTCACCAGTTTCTGACTGATCGGTCGAGGCTACCACTATTGAATGGAGAGCTGTATGCTCCGGTGCTACTTTTTTAGCATTAGTGGCTGCAATTGTGGCGTACGAAGCTCTACTCTCTATTTGGAGTCTGTTAATCTCCAACTCTTTCTTTAATTCTTGCATTTCTTTGTTGCTCTCATGAATTAGTTTTGCATGTTGCTCCATTAACAGAGTCAGATGGCCTTGCTTTCCTTCGTTAATATTCTCCTGTGTTGTCTGTTCTGTCTGTGTGTTTTCTCTTTCTTTGTTTGTGTCTATTGTCCTTGCCGATGATTTCACAGACTCGGCCTCCTTCACCAATTGAAACAGTCGTTCCACCGCCTGGGTAACGTCAGTTTTTATGTCAGCCCTCAGGTTCCGGGATTCGCCCAGAGCTGTCTTTGCCTTTCTAATACAGGCGCGCGCTTCAGTCACTCTATCGGGGTATTCTTTCTTCTTTTTCGGAGAGATGGTTGACGTCTCAGTTGACATTCGACGTGCAGCTGCTTTCCCCTCGCTTGTGACAGCCTTTATTTTTGGTTTCACTGGTGCTGGCGGTTGTGTTTTTGGAGGCGAGTTGGGTGATTTTTGGGGATTTCGCCCCGCTTCCCATTCCCCTATGCTCCTCCTCACATTTGAGGATTGCGTCGGTGTTGTCGAGGGCCCAGCCCTCTCGTTATCTTCAGGGGATTCGTGGGTTTTGGTCATTTTCTTTGCTGGAGTTCTGAATCCAAACATTTTATTTGTCACAGGGACGCGTCGGTATGGTTAAAATCTTTGTCAAAAAAGACAAAACGTAAAAATATAAAAAGTGTAAAAATATATTGAATAGATGTAAAGAAGAGGAATAGCGGAAATGGTGATTAGTAGGTGTTCTACTATATTGTCTAAAATTAATTATCCTAGAAGGGTTCGAAAGTCAGAAACTCAAAAAGGTAGAGCCCCGGAGAAATATCAACGGTTGAGGCAAGTCAAGCCCTACCCAGTACTGAAAACCCCGTTCGAATCGGTCGATAAATAAATGAAAAAGTTAAAAGTAATTAGAGACTCTATGTAGAGTCAAACTCTATACACCAAACGACAGATCTCTCCGAGCCCGTTCCAAAGAACCCAAACACGGCCACTCCAACACTTAAGGTCTCCGAGATACAGCTGATCGAAATTAAGGTTGCCTATCCAAGATGGCGCCCGGAGTATGGTCAAATGCAGTTATCTCCGAGACCGTCAGCCCAGATACCACCGTGCTTGGGCTCCCCTGCCCCGGCCTGACGCAATCTATCGCCCTGCACAGTTTTCAGGCTGAAAATTTTCAGGTCCTGAAAATCCCAGAAAATGCGCTAATCAGGAAGGGGAAGGCTAGTCCAAGCCCCAAGAGAAAACGGCAGTCTTCTACGACCACCGAGTCCGAAGTTACGCAAGGTACAAGTTTTCCAAGATGGCGTCCAAAATGGCGTCCGCTTGCGTAAGTTTGGAACCAATTGTCCAAACTAAGCCGAGTTTGGACTCGTTTGATTGGGCTTGAAGAGCCCAACCCAGATTTTATTTTTTAAAACCTAGAAAACTTGCCCCTGATTTGTTATGGTCAAAAAACCCCCCAAAAACGACTAAAAACAAGCTACTTAACAATCTAGTAGATTAATATATGTCTAAATTAAAAATAATCTTAAAAATACTTAATTACTATTTTTTGGCAGTGGTTCCGGAGGTACAAAGCCCCTATCTTACACCCCTCGTGGCAGCCCCTAAATTTCAAAAAATTGCCACACGAAAACGGTGAAAGACAAAAATCTGAAATTCAGGAATTCGGTAGGTATCAGTAAGGCCCTTCGGATACTACAATAAAAAGGGGGGGTCAACGCGACAGTTAATTAGATATATAATTATGAAAATTTCGAAAATTTTTAACTATCGATAACTTCGGAACCACTTCACCTTTTTCGAAGCTCGAAACGGCGTACTGATGAGCACGATGTTCTGCTTCGAAGCCGCTCAGTGATGTCCGCCGCAGTCAACTGGAACCGGAAGCACGTGGCCACGTGGTGACAGGTTTTCCCGGATTTCCTCTGAAACCGTGGCCCGGAAAAATCGGGAAGCAGGTTACAGCTGTGGGCGTCAGTAAGACGCGTCTTTTGACACCAAAAAATGATGGTGTCGTCGCTTTCTTTCTCGCAGCGTTTCACTTTGAAGTTTATGTTTTTGCACAATTTTCACTTTTTTGCACTTTTAAAATTTTTCATGGCACTCACGAGTGCGCGCTTAACACCAATCGATAGCCCGTATTTTTACGCACAATTTGATGTCAATCACGATATGAAGCGGTTAAAAAATACCACTTATATGATTTTTCACAGAAATTTTTTGCGCGGAGCAGCCTTTGACACGTGTTATCGTCGCGGGGGGAGACCGCGGACTCTCGGTTAGGTTAGGTTAGGTTAGGTTAGACACCCTCGAGGTGTGCCCGGCTTGGTCTGAGCCGCGCCGCAGTCTAACAGCGGAGATCGGACAGGACCTCTCGCTTCCCGGCGTGGTCAACGCCATGCTGGAGAGTGAGGGGTCCTGGGCAGCTGTCGCCTCTTTTTGCGAGGATGTCATCTCGCAAAAGGAGGCGGCGGAGCGCGCGCGGGAGGACGACCCTCTCGCTGCGCCGCTCCGCAGGCGCAGAAGAGGTCGGAGAAGACGCCGTCTTCTCCCTCCTCATGGTGGTGATGGGCGGGCGATAGGCGCGGGGGCGCCTCCGCCCGCATTGCACTCCACACCACCTCCGCCGGTCATTCCCAGCCCTCCCCCTGAACGGGGAGGACTTGAGGGGCCCGCCGCTTTAGGCGGGTTGTCGTCGGAGGAGGACTGGACGCTAAGGCTGCGCCGATCTCCCAGTCCTCTTCCACTCGGACGACGCGGGAATAACACTGGGTCGTTTTAGTGGGTATACCGGGTCAGCCCGGGGAGTCCCACATACCCCTCCCGTTCCCCCGACGGGAGGGTATGCGTAATGCATTTTTTCCCAGTTTAAAAAAAAAAAAAAAAAAAAAAAAAAAAAAAGGTTCGGACGACGCGGGAATAACACTGGGTCGTTTTAGTGGGTATACCGGGTCAGCCCGGGGAGTCCCACATACCCCTCCCGTTCCCCCGACGGGAGGGTATGCGTAATGCATTTTTTCCCAGTTTAAAAAAAAAAAAAAAAAAAAAAAAAAAAGGTTGGCCCCAAAGGGCCATTGCACTGCGGGTGGCGAGGGCCTACCGCTCGGTGGGCTTTTCGGCGGCGTGCGCTCTGGCGGGCACCCCTCCTTGGGAGTTGGAGGCGTGGGTGCTCGCCAGAGTGTACGAGTGGACGGCGCGACGAAAGGCCCTCGGGGAGCGCCCCGTCGCGGAGGAGCGGGAGGCCGTGCGGCGGGAGGCGAGGGACGCCATCATCGTCCATTGGACGGACGACCTCGCCTCCGCCACCTTTGGCCGCCGAACGTTGGACGCGCTCGGTCCGGTCCTGCGAGACTGGCTCGAGCGCTCCCACGGGTTCCTCTCATTCCGTCTGGTGCAGGTGTTGTCAGGCCACGGCTGTTTCGGCAAGCACCTGCACCGGATCGGGAGGGAGGAAACCCCGGCGTGTCACGACTGCGGCGCGGCGGAGGACACGGCTCAGCACACCCTCGAGGTGTGCCCGGCTTGGTCTGAGCCGCGTCGCAGTCTAACAGCGGAGATCGGACAGGACCTCTCGCTTCCCGGCGTGGTGAATGCCATGCTGGAGAGTGAGGGGTCCTGGGCAGCTGTCGCCTCTTTTTGCGAGGATGTCATCTCGCAAAAGGAGGCGGCGGAGCGTGCGCGGGAGGACGACCCTCTCGCTGCGCCGCTCCGCAGGCGCAGAACAGGTCGGAGAAGACGCCGTCTTCTCCCTCCTCATGGTGGTGATGGGCGGGCGATAGGCGCGGGGGCGCCTCCGCCCGCATTGCACTCCACACCACCTCCGCCGGTAATTCCCAGCCCTCCCCCTGAACGGGGAGGACTTGAGGGGCCCGCCGCTTTAGGCGGGTTGTCGTCGGAGGAGGACTGGACGCTAAGGCTGCGCCGATCTCCCAGTCCTCTTCCACTCGGACGACGCGGGAATAACGCTGGGTCGTTTTAGTGGGTATACCGGGTCAGCCCGGGGAGTCCCACATACCCCTCCCGTTCCCCCGACGGGAGGGTATGCGTAATGCATTTTTTCCCAGTTTAAAAAAAAAAAAAAAAAAAAAAGGTTAGGTTAGGTTAGGTTCCTCGAGCCGGCGTTGCTGGATGGGGTGGTCCGGTCTCTGTTTCCGCGCAGGACCGACTTCACCCCTCCAGCGATGGACCCTCCGCAGTCGGCGGCTCCGCAGGAGGAGGAGGAGGAAGCACCTCCGGTGACGGAGGAGGAGTTTCGCGCGGGGGTTCTTAGCCTCCGCGCGAAGAAGACGGCTCCTGGGCCGGACGGCGTCCCCGCACGGGTGGTGGCCATAGCTGCCACTCAAATGGAGGACAGGTTTCGGGAACTCTTCAGCGCGTGCTTTACGGCTGGAAGGTTCCCGAAACTGTGGAGGGAGGGGCAGCTGTGCCTCCTCCGAAAGGAGGGACGCCCGGCGGATTCCCCCTCGGCATACCGGCCCATCGTTCTGCTCGATGAGGTCGGTAAATTGTTCGAGGGGATCATCGCCAGCCGGCTCAGGAGCCATCTGCAGGGTGTAGGGCCGGACCTGTCAGACGCCCAGTTCGGTTTCCGACAGGGCCGGTCCACCATCGACGCGCTGGCCCTTCTTAAGGGCCAGGTGAAAGGGGCGGTGGAGGCGGGGGACGGAGTGTTGGCAGTGTCGTTCGACATAGCCAACGCCTTCAACTCCGTTCCCCACTCCACCATATTGGAGGCACTCCGGTACCACGGAGTGCCCCAATATTTGAGGAGCCTCCTGGCCAGCTACTTGGAGGATCGAGAGGTCCTCCTTGTGGACAAACTGGCCAGGTTGCGGAGGTACGGCGCGGAGTCCGGTGTTCCGCAGGGGTCTGTCTTAGGGCCCCCCCTGTGGAACATCGGCTTCGACTGGCTGTTACGGGGGGCTCTTCTCCAGGGCACGAGTGTCATCTGCTACGCGGATGACACTCTCCTCACTGCCCGGGGGAAGAGCTTCGGGGAGGCGGCCTGTCTGGCCTCGGCTGGCGGGTCCTTGGTGGCAGGGAGGATCCGCCGCCTGGGATTGAGGGTGGCGCTGAACAAGACCGAGGCCGTGTTCTTTCACGGGCCTCGGCAGCGCTGCCCTCCAGACGCCCACATTGTGGTGGAGGGCGTCAGGGTGGGCGTCCAGGCCCAGATGAAGTATCTGGGCCTGGTGTTGGACAGCAGGTGGCGCTTCGGCCCGCACTTTAGCGGGCTGTCGACGCGCCTGCTGAGGGCTGCGGACGCCCTCTCCTGGCTCCTCCCCAACCTGGGAGGGCCCAACGCACGATGCCGGCGCCTATATGCCGGCATCCTGCGAAGCATGGCCCTGTACGGGGCCCCCATCTGGGCGGACTCCCTCAACAGGAGGGAGAACGCAACCGCCATGCGCAGGCCACAAAGGGCCATTGCACTGCGGGTGGCGAGGGCCTACCGCTCGGTGGGCTTTTCGGCGGCGTGCGCTCTGGCGGGCACCCCTCCTTGGGAGCTGGAGGCGTGGGTGCTCGCCAGAGTGTACGAGTGGACGGCGCGGCGAAAGGCCCTCGGGGAGCGCCCCGTCGCGGAGGAGCGGGAGGCCGTGCGGCGGGAGGCGAGGGACGCCATCATCGTCCATTGGACGGACGACCTCGCCTCCGCCACCTTTGGCCGCCGAACCTTGGACGCGCTCGGTCCGGTCCTACGAGACTGGCTCGAGCGCTCCCACGGGTTCCTCTCATTCCGTCTGGTGCAGGTGTTGTCAGGCCACGGCTGTTTCGGCAAGCACCTGCACCGGATCGGGAGGGAGGAGACCCCGGCGTGCCACGACTGCGGCGCGGCGGAGGACACGGCTCAGCACACCCTCGAGGTGTGCCCGGCTTGGTCTGAGCCGCGCCGCAGTCTAACAGCGGAGATCGGACAGGACCTCTCACTTCCCGGCGTGGTCAACGTCATGCTGGAGAGTGAGGGGTCCTGGGCAGCTGTCGCCTCTTTTTGCGAGGATGTCATCTCGCAAAAGGAGGCGGCGGAGCGCGCGCGGGAGGACGACCCTCTCGCTGCGCCGCTCCGCAGGCGCAGAAGAGGTCGGAGAAGACGCCGTCTTCTCCCTCCTCATGGTGGTGATGGGCGGGCGATAGGCGCGGGGGCGCCTCCGCCCGCATTGCACTCCACACCACCCTCGCCGGTCATTCCCAGCCCTCCCCCTGAACGGGGAGGACTTGAGGGGCCCGCCGTTTTAGGCGGGTTGTCGTCGGAGGAGGACTGGACGCTAAGGCTGCGCCGATCTCCCAGTCCTCTTCCACTCGGACGAAGCGGGAATGCCGCTGGGTTATTTTAGTGGGTATACCGGGTCAGCCCGGGGAGTCCCACATACCCCTCCCGTTCCCCCGACGGGAGGGTATGCGTAATGCATTTTTTCCCAGCTTAAAAAAAAAAAAAAAAAAAAAAAAAAGGTTAGGTTAGGTTCGCGGAACCAACTGCGGCCCCATGGTCCCCCACTTACGGAGACCCTCGAGCCGGCGTTGCTGGATGGGGTGGTCCGGTCTCTGTTTCCGCGCAGGACCGACTTCACCCCTCCAGCGATGGACCCTCCGCAGTCGGCTGCTCCGCAGGAGGAGGAGGAGGCACCTCCGGTCACGGAGGAGGAGTTTCGCGCGGGGGTTCTTAGCCTCCGCGCGAAGAAGACGGCTCCTGGGCTGGACGGCGTCCCCGCACGGGTGGTGGCCATAGCTGCCACTCAAATGGAGGACAGATTTCGGGAACTTTTCAGCGCGTGCTTTGCGGCTGGAAGGTTCCCGAAACTGTGGAAGGAGGGGCAGCTGTGCCTCCTCCGAAAGGAGGGACGCCCGGCGGATTCCCCCTCGGCATACCGGCCCATCGTTCTGCTCGATGAGGTCGGTAAATTGTTCGAGGGGATCATCGCCGGCCGGCTCAGGAGCCATTTGCAGGGTGTAGGGCCGGACCTGTCGGACGCCCAGTTCGGTTTCCGACAGGGCCGGTCCACCATCGACGCGCTGGCCCTTCTTAAGGGCCAGGTGAAAGAGGCGGTCGAGGCGGGGGACGGAGTGTTGGCGGTGTCGTTTGACATCGCCAACGCCTTTAACTCGGTTCCCCACTCCACCATATTGGAGGCACTCCGGTACCACGGAGTGCCCCAATATTTGAGGAGCCTCCTGGCCAGCTACTTGGAGGATCGAGAGGTCCTCCTTGTGGACAAACTGGCCAGGATGCGGAGATACAGCGCGGAGTCCGGTGTTCCGCAGGGGTCAGTCTTAGGGCCCCCCCTGTGGAACATCGGCTTCGACTGGCTGTTGCGGGGAGCTCTTCTCCAGGGCACGAGTGTCATCTGCTACGCGGATGACACTCTCCTCACGGCCCGGGGGAGGAGCTTCGGGGAGGCGGCCTGTCTGGCCTCGGCTGGCGGGTCCTTGGTGGCAGGGAGGATCCGCCGCCTGGGTTTGAGGGTGGCGCTGAACAAGACCAAGGCCGTGTTCTTTCACGGGCCTCGGCAGCGCTGCCCTCCAGACGCCCACATTGTGGTGGAGGGCGTCAGGGTGGGCGTCCAGGCCCAGATGAAGTATCTGGGCCTGGTGTTGGACAGCAGGTGGCGCTTCGGCCCGCACTTTAGCGGGCTGTCGACGCGCCTGCTGAGGGCTGCGGACGCCCTCTCCTGGCTCCTCCCCAACCTGGGAGGGCCCAACGCACGATGCCGGCGCCTATATGCCGGCATCCTGCGGAGCATGGCCCTGTACGGGGCCCCCATTTGGGCAGACTCCCTGCAGAGGAGGGAGAATGCGACAGTAATGCGCAGGCCCCAAAGGGCCATTGCACTGCGGGTGGCGAGGGCCTATCGCTCGGTGGGCTTTTCGGCGGCGTGCGCTCTGGCGGGCACCCCTCCTTGGGAGTTGGAGGCGTGGGTGCTCGCCAGAGTGTACGAGTGGACGGCGCGACGAAAGGCCCTCGGGGAGCGCCCCGTCGCGGAGGAGCGGGAGGCCGTGCGGCGGGAGGCGAGGGACGCCATCATAGTCCATTGGACGGACGACCTCGCCTCCGCCACCTTTGGCCGCCGAACCCTGGACGCGCTCGGTCCGGTCCTGCGAGACTGGCTCGAGCGCTCCCATGGTTTCCTCTCATTCCGTCTGGTGCAGGTATTGTCAAGCCACGGCTGTTTCGGCAAGCAACTGCACCGGATCGGGAGGGAGGAGACCCCGGCGTGCCACGACTGCGGTGCGGCGGAGGACACGGCTCAGCACACCCTCGAGGTGTGCCCGGCTTGGTCTGAGCCGCGTCGCAGTCTAACAGCGGAGATCGGACAGGACCTCTCACTTCCCGGCGTGGTGAATGCCATGCTGGAGAGTGAGGGGTCCTGGGCAGCTGTCGCCTCTTTTTGCGAGGATGTCATCTCGCAAAAGGAGGCGGCGGAGCGTGCGCGGGAGGACGACCCTCTCGCTGCGCCGCTCCGCAGGCGCAGAAGAGGTCGGAGAAGACGCCGTCTTCTCCCTCCTCATGGTGGTGATGGGCGGGCGATAGGCGCGGGGGCGCCTCCACCCGCATTGCACTCCACACCACCCTCGCCGGTCATTCCCAGCCCTCCCCCTGAACGGGGAGGACTTGAGGGGCCCGCCGCTTTAGGCGGGTTGTCGTCGGAGGAGGACTGGACGCTAAGGCTGCGCCGATCTCCCAGTCCTCTTCCACTCGGACGACGCGGGAATAACACTGGGTCGTTTTAGTGGGTATACCGGGTCAGCCCGGGGAGTCCCACATACCCCTCCCGTTCCCCCGACGGGAGGGTATGCGTAATGCATTTTTTCCCAGTTTAAAAAAAAAAAAAAAAAAAAAAAGGTTAGGTTAGGTTGGGGGACCCCCCACAGAGCTTGCGTCCACGTCGCGTCCCCTGGAAACGGCCCAGTTTGTCACCGTAACGGAGTGGCAGACTGGGTACGGCTAAAGTGCTCTGTGATCTCGTAGCTTCATTTTAATTGCGTTGTTGACTGCGAACATGCGGAAGGCTATGCCTACGCCCCCGCGGGACGCCTCCGGGCGTTTTAAAAAAGGCCCTTCTCAGGGCCAACCCAAAGGCCCTTCTCAGGGCCAACCAAAAGGCCCTTCTCAGGGCCAATCTGACGCTTCAGCGTCTGAAGCTAGCCGCGCGCCGTCTGCGGCTAGCTTCTTCGGAAGGGTGGACCCGTCAGATTCCGACGACGAGTCCCTACTTAGCGTCTCGGACGCAGGCGACTCAAGGTCGCGTAAGCGGGCCTTCCTTAAGGAAGGGTCCGAGGGCTCCTCGAGCTCAGCAAGGAGGTCCAAGGCCAAGAGGCCGACGAAAGCCGCAGACACCCACGTAGTGGGTCTCGCGGACGCTCAGCGGCATCTGGACTTGGCTCGGCGGGCGCAGCAGCAGCAGGACCTGGAGGAGCAGGTTGCTGCGAAGGAGCAGCGGGTGCGTGCTGCTCGGGCCAAGTCTGGGTACGGTGCGTCCCGCGTGCTTTACTCGGACTACTCCTTGGCCGAGCTGGCGCGCATGGCGGAGGAGGACGAGGAGGAGATCGCGGAGGTCGCCTCCAAGTCCTCAAACCTTAAGGGCACGTTTCAAAAGGCCCTTAAGTGCCGTGCTGCGAGCATGCGCGGCATCGTTGCGGAGCTCGTGGAGCGCAAGGCGAGCGACGAGACTCGCCAATTGCAGGCGACCGTCGATCGCCTTAAGCTGGAGGTCAGCCAGCTTCATCAGAAGCTGGCTGATGTCATGGCCCGGCCGAGTCAGGCCGAACCGAGACCTGCGGCGGAGGCCCCCTCCTCCACCAACCTTGAGGATGTCATCCGCAAGGTGGTTATGGAGGAGCGGGCCTTCACCAGAGCCTGCCTAGCAGGCATAGAGGACCGGCTCCTGCCGGAGAAGCGCCTCCGACCGCCGCTCGCGGCGGACAAGAGGCGAGCCGAGCCGGGGCCGTCCTCGCAAGTGGAGGATGCCCTTCTCCCTTCCACCACTCCGTCCAACCAGCCGGGTTGGACTGAAGTGGTCCGGAAGGGGAAGGGGAAGGGTAAGGGGAAAAAGACGGCGACGGCCGTCTCTGCCGTCCCCGCCTCTACGCATCCCGGCCAGTCGCAGGTGACTGGGGGGAGGGGGAGGAAGGGGAAGGGCAGAAAGGCGGCAGCGGCCGCCCCTGCCGTCCCCGCCACCACGCCTCCAAGTCAGTCGCAGGCGGCTGGCAGGGGCAAGAAGAAGAGGAAGGGGAAACTCGTTCCCCCAAAGTCCGCAGCCGTCGTGGTGACACTCACCGCGGAGGCTGCGGAACGCGGGGAAACTTACGCGTCGATCTTGTTGCGGGCGCGTGCAAATGCCGATCCTACCCAATTGGGGATCAGCAAAGTTTCTTGCCGGCGGACGGAAACCGGGGCTCGAATTTTCGAGTTCCCGGGGGCGGAGGGCAGCGCCAGCGCTGACCTCTTTGCAGCCAAGCTGCAGGAGGTCATCGCGGACGCTGCCAAGGTGGCCCGACCAGTCAAGTCGGCTGCCTTCGAGGTGACCGATCTTGACGACTCGGTCACCAAGGAGGAGGTGGTGGCGGCGGTCGCAGCGATCGGGGGTTGCAGCGTCGCGGAGGTACGGGGTCGGGACATCAGGCCTGGCCGCGGCGGCATGGGCACTATCCGGCTCGAGTGCCCGGTCGTCGCTGCCAAAGCCGTCCTTGAGAAAGGTCGGCTCGCCGTCGGATTCAGCTCGGGTGCAGTCCGAGCACTTGGGGAGCAGCCTTTGCGCTGCTTCAAGTGCTGCGGCATCGGACACACCCGAGCCCTCGACAGGTCCGACGCCTGCTACCGCTGCGGCAAGGAGGGCCACAAAGCCGCCGCCTGCATGGTCGCCACGCCACACTGCGTAGTGTGTGCTGCCAGTGGCCGCCCAGCAGGTCACATCATGCGGGGGAGGTTGTGCAACCCCCCCCTTAAGAGGGGAAAAGCGCAGGTGCCAGTCGGGCCTGCTGCTGGCAACGCCGTTCCCGAGGCAGGAACGGCGGTGGCTGCGGAGGAGGGGGGTGCGATGTCCGATTGATGTCGATCGAACATCGCATCCTCCAGGCGAACACCAACCACTGCCGGGCTGCACAGGATCTCCTGATGCTGACCATGGCTGAGTGGTTGGTGGACTTGGCGGTGGTCGCCGAGCCTTACTCGGTCCCTGGCCATTGGCTGGGCGACCGAGACGGCCTGGTGGCAATGGTGTCGCGGTCTTCCACAGACTCCCCTCCCCTCTCGCTTTTAGAGAGGGGACCGGGATACGTGGCCGCCGCGTGGGGAGATTTGGCCCTGGTTGGGGTCTATTTCTCCCCAAACCGCCCTCTCTCGGACTTTGAGGATTTTCTAGAGATTCTCACTGCAGCCGTAGGGAGGGCGGCGCCACGCCAGGTCGTGGTGTTGGGCGACCTGAACGCCAAGTCGGTGGCCTGGGGCAACCCAGCCGCCTCCTGCAACGTCCGGGGTCGCGCCGTCGAGTTTTGGGCGGCGTCATGCGGCGTGTCCCTCCTCAACAGGGGGGCGGTCCACACTTGTGTGCGGCAACGGGGAGGGTCGGTGGTGGACGTTTCGTTCGCCACCCCCGTGCTAGCCACACGCATTGTGAACTGGCGGGTGGAGTTGGTGGAGACCTTGTCGGACCACCGTTATGTGCGGTTTGACATCTCCACCCAGAGCCCCCGTGGGGAGATGGCCCGCTCTGGCAGGTCTCCCTTCCCACGGTGGGCTCTCACTCGCCTTGACCGGGAGGCAGCCAAGGAGGCGGCCTTCCTCCAGGACTGGCTGTCACCCCCTGTTGGGGCCCCGGACGTTGACGCCGCAGCGGTCCGGCTGAGGGAATCCCTGACCGAGGTGTGCAACTCCAGCATGCCTCGGTCTCGGCGTCCGCCTCCCCGCCGGGCCGTTTATTGGTGGTCAGAGGAGCTGGCGGGCCTCCGAGCCACCTGCGTGGCGGCCAGAAGGGCCTACACGCGGAGCCGCCGGCGCAGCGCCCGTAATCAGCCAGAGGAGGACCGCCTCTACGCCTCTTACCGAGAGGCAAAGGCGGTCCTCAAGTCGGCTATGGGCGCTGCCAAGGACTCGGCGAGGGCCGAGATGCTGGAGGGTCTCGACAGGGATCCGTATGGGAGACCATACAGGGCGGCGCGGAACCAACTGCGGCCCCATGGTCCCCCACTTACGGAGACCCTCGAGCCGGCGTTGCTGGATGGGGTGGTCCGGTCTCTGTTTCCGCGCAGGACCGACTTCACCCCTCCAGCGATGGACCCTCCGCAGTCGGCGGCTCCGCAGGAGGAAGAGGAGGCACCTCCGGTGACGGAGGAGGAGTTTCGCGCGGGGGTGCTTAGCCTCCGCGCGAAGAAGACGGCTCCTGGGCCGGACGGCGTCCCCGCACGGGTGGTGGCCATAGCTGCCGCTCAAATGGAGGACAGATTTCGGGAACTCTTCAGCGCGTGCCTTACGGCTGGAAGGTTCCCGAAACTGTGGAAGGAGGGGCAGCTATGCCTCCTCCGAAAGGAGGGACGCCCGGCGGATTCCCCCTCGGCATACCGGCCCATCGTTCTGCTCGATGAGGTCGGTAAATTGTTCGAGGGGATCATCGCCGGCCGGCTCAGGAGCCATTTGCAGGGTGTAGGGCCGAACCTGTCGGACGCCCAGTTCGGTTTCCGACAGGGCCGGTCCACCATCGACGCGCTGGCCCTTCTTAAGGGCCAGGTGAAAGAGGCGGTCGAGGCTGGGGACGGAGTGTTGGCGGTGTCGTTTGACATCGCCAACGCCTTCAACTCCGTTCCGCACTCCACCATATTGGAGGCACTCCGGTACCACGGAGTGCCCCAATATTTGAGGAGCCTCCTGGCCAGCTACTTGGAGGATCGAGAGGTCCTCCTTGTGGACAAACTGGCCAGGATGCGGAGATACAGCGCGGAGTCCGGTGTTCCGCAGGGGTCAGTCTTAGGGCCCCCCCTGTGGAACATCGGCTTCGACTGGCTGTTGCGGGGAGCTCTTCTCCAGGGCACGAGTGTCATCTGCTACGCGGATGACACTCTCCTTACTGCCCGGGGGAAGAGCTTCGGGGAGGCGGCCTGTCTGGCCTCGGCTGGCGGGTCCTTGGTGGCAGGGAGGATCCGCCGCCTGGGATTGAGGGTGGCGCTGAACAAGACCGAGGCCGTGTTCTTTCACGGGCCTCGGCAGCGCTGCCCTCCCGACGCCCACATTGTTGTGGAGGGCGTCAGGGTGGGCGTCCAGGCCCAGATGAAGTATCTGGGCCTGGTGTTGGACAGCAGGTGGCGCTTCGGCCCGCACTTTAGCGGGCTGTCGACGCGCCTGCTGAGGGCTGCGGACGCCCTCTCCTGGCTCCTCCCGAACCTGGGGGGGCCGAACGCACGATGCCGGCGTTTATATGCCGGCATCCTGCGGAGCATGGCCCTGTACGGGGCCCCCATCTGGTCGGACTCCCTCAACAGGAGGGAGAACGCTACTATGATGCGGAGGCCCCAAAGGGCCATTGCACTGCGGGTGGCGAGGGCCTACCGCTCCGTGGGCTTTTCGGCGGCGTGCGCTCTGGCGGGCACCCCTCCTTGGGAGTTGGAGGCGTGGGTGCTCGCCAGAGTGTATGAGTGGACGGCGCGGCGAAAGGCCCTCGGGGAGCGCCCCGTCGCGGAGGAGCGGGAGGCCGTGCGGCGGGAGGCGAGGGACGCCATCATCGTCCATTGGACGGACGACCTCGCCTCCGCCACCTTTGGCCGCCGAACCCTGGACGCGCTCGGTCCGGTCCTGCGAGACTGGCTCGAGCGCTCCCATGGTTTCCTTTCATTCCGTCTGGTGCAGGTGTTGTCAGGCCACGGCTGTTTCGGCAAGCACCTGCACCGGATCGGGAGGGAGGAGACCCCGGCGTGCCACGACTGCGGCGCGGCGGAGGACACGGCTCAGCACACCCTCGAGGTGTGCCCGGCTTGGTCTGAGCCGCGCCGCAGTCTAACAGCGGAGATCGGACAGGACCTCTCGCTTCCCGGCGTGGTCAACGCCATGCTGGAGAGTGAGGGGTCCTGGGCAGCTGTCGCCTCTTTTTGCGAGGATGTCATCTCGCAAAAGGAGGCGGCGGAGCGCGCGCGGGAGGACGACCCTCTCGCTGCGCCGCTCCGCAGGCGCAGAAGAGGTCGGAGAAGACGCCGTCTTCTCCCTCCTCATGGTGGTGATGGGCGGGCGATAGGCGCGGGGGCGCCTCCGCCCGCATTGCACTCCACACCACCTCCGCCGGTCATTCCCAGCCCTCCCCCTGAACGGGGAGGACTTGAGGGGCCCGCCGCTTTAGGCGGGTTGTCGTCGGAGGAGGACTGGACGCTAAGGCTGCGCCGATCTCCCAGTCCTCTTCCACTCGGACGACGCGGGAATAACACTGTACACATACCCCTCCCGTTCCCCCGACGGGAGGGTATGCGTAATGCATTTTTTCCCAGTTTAAAAAAAAAAAAAAAAAAAAAAGGTTAGGTTAGGTTTTTTTTTTTTTTTTTTGTTAGGGTAGGAGGGGAAATCCTCATGGACGCCCCAACCGCCTCACGATATGAGACGGTTGGGGCAGTGCCGGACTCTTACCGGCTAAAACCACCTCCTGCCACGCTTTTTGTCCCCTGACTTCGTCAGAGACAGTGTCTGCGATTTTAGACTTTAGTCGTGAAATTGGTTATATATAAACTATGAGTAAGCCATCTATGGCGGTATACATGGGTTACATGAAAGCTACTATTTATATCTGGGACGTATGCCTTTTTTTTTTTTTTTTTTTTTTCTTTTTCTTCATTTTTACTGCCTTTTATTTTATTTCTTCTTTTTTTTTTTTTTTTTCTTTTTTTTTTTCTTCTTTCTTTTTTTTTTTTTTTTTTTTTTTTTTCTTTTTCTTCATTTTTTCTGCCTTTTATTTTATTTCTTCTTTTTTTTTTTTTTTTTTTTTTTTTTTCTGTTTTATTTAGGTACTTATGCTATATACTTACTATATGTCTAAGTATCCTAATTAAATATTCTTATTTCTATTTATTACTAAGTTCCCTATTTCTAAACAATATTCTAGAAAGATTTCTCTTTTTCGGCCAGTCATTAAACTTGGTAGGTTTCCAAGCACAAGTTTCTCGTCCAGCTGGTGTTCTGCTTTGTACCGCGCCTTCGCGGTTATGGGACAGTCCAGTAGAAGATGTGCAACTGTTTCCTCTACACCTGGTTCACAGGCGCACGATGCATTCTCTTTACACTTGAAACGTTTCAGGTATGCAGAGAATCCACCGTGCCCCGTGAGGATTTGGGTGATCACGCTTGTGAGCTCAAGTTTTCGAACCACTCTGTATGCCGCAACCGCATCAGGGAAGAAAAGTTTTGTTCCAGAGGCTGTTGCCCCTGACTTATATCTTTCGTTCCATTCGTCAAGCGAACCCATACGGATCTGCCGTTTGACGAATGAAACGGGGCACAGATCGTAATCCGGCCTCTTCTTCGACCCCAGGGCGGCCTCCTTCGCGAGTTGGTCGGCTCGCTCGTTGCCCTCCAATCCTGCGTGGGCTTTTATCCAAAACAAGGAGACACTCTTGTTCTGGAGCTTACAGCGTCGGATGGTGTCCCTTATATCCACCGCTAAGGGATGGGGAGCACTGATGTTTGTGACCGTCTGGAGAGCCGCCATGGAGTCGCTGAAGATGCCGAACGTGCCTTCCCTGTGTTTAAGGGCTTCCCTAGCCGCCCTTTGCAGGGCCAAGAGCTCAGCCTGATAGACGGTACAGTACGACGGCAAAGTAAGTTTGAGGGCCCGTGTTTCGATGGCGCCATTCCACAAGGATAGCGCCGCTCCAACCTTGCCCTCAATCTTACTGCCGTCCGTAAATATGCGCACAGCGAAGTTACTGTGGTTGTTATATTGTTCCTCGTCCATCAGGCTGCCGAACTGCAGAGGGGTCTGTTCCGCGGGGTGCGGGGCCTCCAGAGCTGGAGCCATCCGTTCGACCTCCCTGTCTCCTAGTGCGGGCTGGGGCACGCCCCTCCTGGCCTCGTAAAGTGAAGCAACTTCCCTTATCCGGAGGTCAAGAGGAAGCATCCCAGCCAGCACCAGTGCCGAGTTGAGGGAGACCGTGCGGTAGGCTCTGCATAGTTTCTGCGCGAACCCTCTTTGGACCACGTTCAGCTGCTTCATGATCCCTAATTTGTAGACGGCTGGTGCCCATGCGCTTGCGGCATACAGCAGCGTTGGCTCGACTGCTGCGGTGTAAATGGTGCGGATCACTTCCGGGTGCAGACCCCAGCTAACCCGGGCCGCTCTGGCCAGCTGCTTGTACATAGCTATCGCCTTCTTACAGACGATAGCTACGTGTTTGTTAAACGTTAGTTTGGCGTCGATGGTGAGGCCCAGTATCTTGACTTCTTGGGACATTCCAATGCCGATCCCGCCCATGCTCAAGCGCGGGGTATCGTATTTTAGCTTCCGCGTTAGCACCATCGCACAGGTTTTGTGCGGAGCAAAATTCAGCTTATTTCTGACACCCCACGCTCGAACATGTTCGAGAGCGGCATTGGCACGTCCCTCGATTTCCACTGCCGTTTCACCCTCGAAGACCATCACGACGTCGTCGGCAAAGGCCTGGCAGCAGAAACCCCTTCCCTCCAGCTGCTTCAGGAGCGGGTCCAGCAGCAAATTCCAAAATATTGGACCCCCAATCGACCCCTGGACGCATCCTTTGCTGGTCGACCTTCTGCTCTCCTCTCCAGCGTATCTCACGACCACCTCCCTGCCACTGAGATAGCTGCTGACAACTCTTCTCAAATTCACCGGACACTGTTCCTCAGCCAAACGTAGCTGTATCGCAGGCCACCAAGCGTTGTCGAAGGCTCCCTCTATATCCAGCGACACGAGTGTGACGATCTTTTTGCGTGCCAAGCTCGATCGAATGTGTTGCACTAGGGTATAGAGGGAGTCCTCCGTGCTCTTTTGGGGCATGAAGCCGTATTGGCGAGTACTTATCCTTGGAAGTAGGTAAAATTTGAGACGAGCAACCAGCATTTTCTCGTACACTTTCCCTAAGACAGGCAAGAGCCCAATCGGCCTGTACGATTTCGGTACAGTGTACGAGTCTTTGCCCGGCTTCCTCAACACAACCACCGTCGCTTCCTTCCAGGTCTTCGGGAAGTGGTGGTACGCCAGGCATTTGTTCAACAGTGACAGGAAGTACTCGGGATCACACCTTATAGCCTGGGAGCAGATGTCGGCCGTGAGGCCGTCGGCTCCCGGTGCCTTTTTTGGGTTGAACGACATCACAGACCTATCAAGCTCGCTTAGGGTAAACGGTGGGTCATGCCGTTCATCATGACTCCACTCGTTTACCATCATTGCCCGTTCTCTGATTTGGCGATGGTCTATGTTGTCGTCCTCCTCACGGTCCTCGGGGTAAAATGTCTCAGCCAATAGCCTCACCGAACCCTTCGCATCCAGGGTCTCCCCTCTCGTTTGCAGCGGCAGATCTTCCTCTCTCTTAGCCACTCTGCCCATCACTCTGTAAACTCCCTCCCAGACCCCTTCTCTGGTCTGCTTACTGCAGAACCCCTTCCAGCTTTCCTCTTGGGCTTTCTTTACAGCTGCTTCATACTTGTTCTTTTCTTCCAGGTACAGGCTGACGACCATCGCTCTCCGCACCGGCGCTGCGACCCTGATTCGGCGTCTCTTGGTGGCGACCAGCCTCTTCATCTCGGCGAGTTCCTTAGACCACCATGGCATGGTAAGTACTTCTTTGGACTTCTTGAGTGGTATTGTCTGTGTGCATGCGTCTGTAATGGCTTGTGTGTATGTGTCTATTGTCTGGTCTATTTTAATTGTGTTGTCTATGTGAGCAAGTTCATTTTGTGTTAATTTGTATTCCAGCATAATTTGAGACAGTTTCGCATGAAACTGCCTCCAATTAGCCTTCTTGGTGTTGTATTTTCTTGTTGTGCGTTCAATTCGGATGCCTTTTGATTTTTCTAGACTAATGCCAAAGGTTATGCCATTATGGTCGGAACTCGTCAGACCCTCCTCAATTCGCCAGCCATCCACCAAGGTCAGCATGTCTTCAGAACACGCCGTCACGTCCACGTGGCTGCTGTACCTGGTACCGCCTCTCACCGTGTCGAAGGTCGGGGTGTCTCCGATGTTGAGGACGTGCAATCCCCATTCCCCCAAAGCCCCGCACATCAGTTCCCCTCTCGCGTCTTCGCTGCTGCTACCCCACCAAGTGCTTTTCGCGTTAGCGTCACCTCCAATAACCAACCTGCATGAGCCAATCTCTCGAATTATACGCTGCATATGCTCCAGGTATGGCTCCACGGGTTTGTCGGGTTCAAAGTAATAGGACACCAGTGTGATCGTCCAGGCCCTGGTTCGGACTCCCACCACAACGATGTTGTCTGTGGTGAGTTGCGGGTACTGTATTATGTCCAAAGTCTGGTCTAGGACAGCGATTGCCGCCTTTACAGTCCCTTCTCCTCCCTCAGAGCTCTGGAAGACCCTGACGCCCTGGTAGCCCTTCATCCTTCTCACCCGACCCACGTAGGGCTCCTGGAGCAATGCTATGGCCACTCTGCGGGTGTTGGCTTCCAAGAGAAGCTCGTTTGTGGCGAGTTGGCTACGTTGCAGGTTGGCCTGGAACACTCGGTACTCGGGAGTAGCTGCGGGGACCACCTTAGCAGTACGCTATGGACGCTCGCGCCAGTGAGTCCCACTTACGGCGCACGGGGCACTCAGTGCTGAAGGCACTGTGCTCAGTGTCACCGATTTTGGCTCTGGTGCAGTTTATGCACTTTGCTGATTCGCCAAGCTGTCTATCGGGGCAGTCCGCCCTGAGATGCGGACCGCCACAGTGGCTGCACAAGTCGGCAGGATCCTTGCAGAACCGTTTGCTGTGGCCGTAGGCTAAGCAGCGCGTGCACTGCACCAGAGGCGTCTGGTCTTCGACGCGCACAATCTGGAGGTCTATCCGGAGCTTACCTCCTTCTATGGCCCTTCTCCAGATTGTGGGGGAGACACTGAGCACAATGTGGTTGAGATGGGGGTTGCGTGCCCTCCTACGGAACTTTATGCAGATTCTGAGATCCTCGCCCTCGAGGCCGTGAAGGAGCTCCCGATTCTGATTTCTGAGGGCTTTCAGGATGTCCTCATCGCTTTGTACAAGTAGTACGTCCCTCAGAATCAGAAGCGGGTCCCTATTCGTCACCTCCTCGACGACGAGGTTCTCTCCGACCGCCTCAATCCTCTCCTTTATCTTCTTTCTTTCCTCCTTCGTCCGACATCCCATTATAACTTTCCTGTCCCTTGCCTTCCTCACTTTTTCCACTGTGACCCAGCCCTCCTTGGCATCAACCGCCTTCCTCACTCTCTCCAGGATCTCGTCTCCTGTTACCTCATCCTGTGTTGAGGATACAACAACGGAGTGCAGCGTTGCTCGCCCCGGTGCCGGAACCCCGGTTTGGCTTTTGTGCGCAGCCGCCACAAACGCGTATGTTTTCTCCTCAACACAGGCTGTGTTTGAAACCAAGGCATCTTTTAAGAGCTCCATCCTAGCCAGGTTTTCTTTTAGTAGGGCACTATTTTCGTCAAGCCGAAGCTGTAGTTCCTTGTGGCTATCAGAAGGCTCGCTTAGGGTGGGTAAGGGAGCGGGATCAGGAATGGGAGTGATCGCAGGTTCCACTGTGCTTTTCTTTCTCTCTGACTCCTTCACTATTTCGTACAATCGGTTTATTGCGCCGAGCACCTCCGTCTTGATCTCTGTCTTGAGGTTGCGAGAGTTGCCCAAATGAAGCTTGGCTTTATTTAGGCAAGCTCTCGCTTCCGCAGTGAGGTTGGGGTACTTTTGCTCGGGCTTTTTTGTTATTCCAGGAGCATCCGCAGAGGCCCGCCGCGTCTCCAGAGAGCTGGGCAACTTTTTTGTGTTTGCAGTTGGCTGTGGTGGAGTAGCGTCTGGCTTTGGGTTGGCAGGAGACTTTGTCTGAGGCTCTACCCTTCCAGCCTCCCATTCTCCAATACTGCGCCTAACACGTTGAAGTGAGGACCCAGCCCGCTCTGCAGATCGCGGCGATCCTGAGGAGCCCTGCGAGCTCGCGTCTTTCTTAGCCGGTGTGCGAAACATGTTGAAGTCAGAGGACAACAAGCTATGAAATAAATCAAACTGAATCCCTGTAAAGGGGGGATCAGCAACAAATAATTGAAATGATATAAAAGACCAAGAGAAGTTGAAAAACTACACGTTATAGTTACGTCACTTATGTCTAAAATATAAAATTTAAGATTTAAAATCTTTGTCAAAAAAGACAACGTAAGAATTAAAAATAGAAAAAGTGTATAAATATATTAAGAAGATGTAAAAAAGAGAAATAGCGGAAATGGTGAATAGTGAGTAGGTGTTCTACTATACTCGTCTAAAATTTACAATCCCAAAAGGGTTCGGTTCGTAAAAGTCGGAAACTCAAAAAAGACCCCAGGTAGAGCCCCGGAGAGATATCAATAGTTGAGGCAAATCAAGCCCTACCCAGTACCGAAAACCCCGTTCGAATCGGTCAGTAAACAATTGAGAAAAATTAAAAGTAATTATAGACTCTATGTAGAGTCAAACTCTATACGTAGAGACACAGATCTCCTCGAGCCCGTTCCAAAGAACCCAAACACGGCCACTCCAACACTTAAGGTCTCCGAGATACAGCCGACCGAAATTCAGGTTGCCTATCCAAGATGGCGCCCGGAGTATGGTCAAATGCAGTTATCTCCGAGACCGTCAGTCCAAATACCACCGTGCTTGGGCTCCCCCGCCCCGGCCTGACGCAATCTATCACCCTGCACAGTTTTCAGGCTGAAAATTTTCAGGTCCTGAAAACCCCTAAAAATGCGCTAACCAGGTAGGGAAAGGCTAGGCCAAGGGTCAAGAGAAAATGGCAGTCTTCTACGACCACCGAGTCCAAAGTTACGCAAGGTACAAGTTTTCTAAGATGGCGCCCAAAATGGCGTCCGCTTGCGTAAGTTTGGAACCAATTGTCCAAACTTAGCCGAGTTTGGACTCGTTTGATTGGGCTTGAAGAGCCCAATCCAGATCTTATTTTTTTATAACTAGAAAACTTGCCCCTGATTTATTATGGTCAAAAAACCCCCTAAAATCGACTAAAAACAAGCTACTTAACAATCTAGTGAATGAAAATGTATCTAAACTAAAAATAATCTTAAAAATACTTAATTACTATTTTTTGGTAGTGGTTCCGGAGGTACAAAGCCCCTATATTACACCCCTCGTGGCAACCCCTAAATTTCAAAAAATTGCCACACAAAAACGGTGAAACACAAAAATCTGAAATTCAGGAATTAGGTAGGCATCAGTAAGGCCCTTCGGATACTACAATAAAAAGGGGGGGTCAACGCGACAGTCAATTAGTTATATAATTTTGAAAATTTCGAAAATTTTTAACTATCGATATCTTCGGAACCACTTCACCTTTTTCGAAGCTCGAAACGGCGTACTGATGAGCACGATGTTCTGCTTCGAAGCCGCTCAGTGATGTCCGCCGCAGTCAACTGGAACCGGAAGCACGTGGCCACGTGGTGACAAGTTTTCCCGGATTTCCTCTGAAACCGTGGCCCGGAAAAATCGGGAAGCAGGTCACAGCTGTGGGCGTCAGTAAGACGCGTCTTTGGACACCAAAAAATGATGGTGTCGTCGCTTTCTTTCACGCAGCGTTTCACTTTGAAGTTTTAGTTTTTGCACATTTTTCACTTTTTTTGCACTTTTAAAATTTTTCATGGCACTCACGAGTGCGCGCTTAACACCAATCAATAGCCCGTATTTTTACGCACAATTTGATATCAATCACGATATGAAGCGGTTAAAAAATACCACTTATATGATTTTTCACAGAAATTTTTTGCGCGGAGCAGCCTTTGACACGTGTTATCGTCGCGGGGGGAGACCGCGGACTCTGGGTTAGGTTAGGTTAGGTTAGCAGTCCTCTTCCACTCGGACGACGCGGGAATAACACTGGGTCGTTTTAGTGGGTATACCGGGTCAGCCCGGGGAGTCCCACATACCCCTCCCGTTCCCCCGACGGGTGGGTATGCGTAATGCATTTTTTCCCAGTTTAAAAAAAAAAAAAAAAAAAAAAAAAAAAAAAAAGGTTAGGTTAGCCGCCCCCTCGGCATACCGGCCCATCGTTCTGCTCGATGAGGTCGGTAAATTGTTTGAGGGGATCATCGCCGGCCGGCTCAGGAGCCATTTGCAGGGTGTAGGGCCGGACCTGTCGGACGCCCAGTTCGGTTTCCGACAGGGCCGGTCCACCATCGACGCGCTGGCCCTTCTTAAGGGCCAGGTGAAAGAGGCGGTCGAGGCGGGGGACGGAGTGTTGGCGGTGTCGTTTGACATCGCCAACGCCTTCAACTCCGTTCCCCACTCCACCATATTGGAGGCACTCCGGTATCACGGAGTGCCCCAATATTTGAGGAGCCTCCTGGCCAGCTACTTGGAGGATCGAGAGGTCCTCCTTGTGGACAAACTGGCCAGGATGCGGAGATACAGCGCCGAGTCCGGTGTTCCGCAGGGGTCAGTCTTAGGGCCCCCCCTGTGGAACATCGGATTCGACTGGCTGTTGCGGGGAGCTCTTCTCCAGGGCACGAGTGTCATCTGCTACGCGGATGACACTCTCCTTACTGCCCGGGGGAAGAGCTTCGGGGAGGCGGCCTGTCTGGCCTCGGCTGGCGGGTCCTTGGTGGCAGGGAGGATCCGCCGCCTGGGATTGAGGGTGGCGCTGAACAAGACCGAGGCCGTGTTCTTTCACGGGCCTCGGCAGCGCTGCCCTCCCGACGCCCACATTGTGGTGGAGGGCGTCAGGGTGGACGTCCAGGCCCAGATGAAGTATCTGGGCCTGGTGCTGGACAGCAGGTGGCGCTTCGGCCCGCACTTCAGCGGGCTGTCGACGCGCCTGCTGAAGGCCGCGGACGCCCTGTCGTGGCTCCTCCCGAATTTGGGGGGGCCGAACGCACGATGCCGGCGTTTATATGCCGGCATCTTGCGGAGTATGGCCCTGTACGGGGCCCCCATCTGGGCGGACTCCCTCCACAGGAGGGAGAACGCTACTTTGATGCGGAGGCCCCAAAGGGCCATTGCACTGCGGGTGGCGAGGGCCTACCGCTCGGTGGGCTTTTCGGCGGCGTGCGCTCTGGCGGGCACCCCTCCTTGGGAGTTGGAGGCGTGGGTGCTCGCCAGAGTGTACGAGTGGACGGCGCGGCGAAGGGCCCTTGGCGAGCGCCCCGTCGCGGAGGAGCGGGAGGCCGTGCGGCGGGAGGCGAGGGACGCCATCATCGTCCATTGGACGGAGGACCTCGCCTCCGCCACCTTCGGCCGCCGAACCCTGGACGCGCTCGGGCCGGTCCTGCGAGACTGGCTCGAGCGCTCCCACGGGTTCCTCTCATTCCGTCTGGTGCAGGTGTTGTCAGGCCACGGCTGTTTCGGCAAGCACCTTTAGAGGTAGCGGAACAGAGAGTAAAGTCCCACACACCTCGATTGAAAAGGAGGATCCTCCGACCAGGCGGCTGTTGTGCCTGGCGGGCTACTGCCCGATAGTTGATATTCGGGCTGATGTATATGTTCAAATCGCACGGTAAACTCTGCTTGCGCGATGCAGGATTTCAACGTTGTAGTTCGCTGCTAGTCAGATAGATGGCGTCGCGGTTCTTTTTGTTGCGATGTAGATTTGCTCCGTAGGTTTTTCTTGTGGCGGTCTTGATGCCGCTACATCACTCCCCTCCGGAGACCGGAGGTCGATAGTGGATGAGTCGTCCATGCATCTTGAGATGCTTGCCAGGCCAGTGGAAGGTTGGTTCCAGTGAGTCGGAACCGGAAGTCGCAGAGTTCTCGGTGAGTCGGAACTATATGCGGTGCCCCAGTGAGTCGGGGTGATGAGATATCCCAGGGATGATGCTGCAGGCTCCAGTGAGTCGGAACCGGATGTCGCAGAGTTCACGGTGAGTCGGAACTATATGCGATGCCCCAGTGAGTCGGGGTGATGGGATCCCAGTGAGTCGGGATGATGCTGCAGGCTCCAGTGAGTCGGAGTGGTGCTGCTGTTGGCTCCAGTGAGTCGGAACCGGTAGTCGCAGAGTTCACAGTGAGTCGGAACTGTATGCGATGCCCCAGTGAGTCGGGGTGATGGGATCCCAGTGAGTCGGGATGATGCTGCAGGCTCCAGTGAGTCGGAGTGGTGCTGTTGTTGGCTCCAGTGAGTCGGAACCGGTAGTCGCAGAGTTCACAGTGAGTCGGAACTGTATGCGATGCCCCAGTGAGTCGGGGTGATGATTGAGGCTGAGGATGCTGAACAGGAATGCGCGGCTGCTGCATGCTGGTGGTCAGGATATCCGTAGAAGCCGTGGGTACTGGCTGGCTGTATGACTCGCTGCTCGAGAGCTTGAGGTCACGATGAGGAGAAGTGATGATGACGTCACGCTGAAGTAGTTCCACGAAGGCTGCGCTGACGTTCAATGTCGAGGGTCACCAGTTTAGAAATATGCGGAACAGAGAGTAAAGTCCCGCACCTCAATTGAAAAGGAGGATCCTCCAACCAGGCGGCTGTTGTGCCTGGCGGGCTACTGCCCGATAGTTGATATTCGGGCTGATGTATATGTTCAAATCGCACGGTAATCTCTGCTTGCGCGATGCAGGATTTCAACGTTGTAGTTCACTGCTAGTTGTATAGATGGCGTCGCGGTTCTTTTTGTTGCGATGTAGATTTGCTCCGTAGGTTTTTCTTGTCGCGGTATTGATGCCGCTACATCACTCCCCTCCGGAGACCGGAGGTCGATAGTGGATGAGTCGTCCATGCATCTTGAGATGCTTGCCAGGCCAGTGGAAGGTTGGTTCCAGTGAGTCGGAACCGGAAGTCGCAGAGTTCTCGGTGAGTCGGAACTATATGCGGTGCCCCAGTGAGTCGGGGTGATGAGATATCCCAGGGATGATGCTGCAGGCTCCAGTGAGTCGGAACCGGATGTCGCAGAGTTCACGGTGAGTCGGAACTATATGCGATGCCCCAGTGAGTCGGGGTGATGGGATCCCAGTGAGTCGGGATGATGCTGCAGGCTCCAGTGAGTCGGAGTGGTGCTGCTGTTGGCTCCAGTGAGTCGGAACCGGTAGTCGCAGAGTTCACAGTGAGTCGGAACTGTATGCGATGCCCCAGTGAGTCGGGGTGATGGGATCCCAGTGAGTCGGGATGATGCTGCAGGCTCCAGTGAGTCGGAGTGGTGCTGTTGTTGGCTCCAGTGAGTCGGAACCGGTAGTCGCAGAGTTCACAGTGAGTCGGAACTGTATGCGATGCCCCAGTGAGTCGGGGTGATGATTGAGGCTGAGGATGCTGAACAGGAATGCGCGGCTGCTGCATGCTGGTGGTCAGGATATCCGTAGAAGCCGTGGGTACTGGCTGGCTGTATGACTCGCTGCTCGAGAGCTTGAGGTCACGATGAGGAGAAGTGATGATGACGTCACGCTGAAGTAGTTCCACGAAGGCTGCGCTGACGTTCAATGTCGAGGGTCACCAGTTTAGAAATATGCGGAACAGAGAGTAAAGTCCCGCACCTCAATTGAAAAGGAGGATCCTCCAACCAGGCGGCTGTTGTGCCTGGCGGGCTACTGCCCGATAGTTGATATTCGGGCTGATGTATATGTTCAAATCGCACGGTAATCTCTGCTTGCGCGATGCAGGATTTCAACGTTGTAGTTCACTGCTAGTTGTATAGATGGCGTCGCGGTTCTTTTCCGGTTGGTTCTGCACCGGATCGGGAGGGAGGAGACCCCGGCGTGCCACGACTGCGGCGCGGCGGAGGACACGGCTCAGCACACCCTCGAGGTGTGCCCGGCTTGGTCTGAGCCGCGCCGCAGTCTAACAGCGGAGATCGGACAGGACCTCTCGCTTCCCGGCGTGGTCAACGCCATGCTGGAGAGTGAGGGGTCCTGGGCAGCTGTCGCCTCTTTTTGCGAGGATGTCATCTCGCAAAAGGAGGCGGCGGAGCGTGCGCGGGAGGACGACCCTCTCGCTGCGCCGCTCCGCAGGCGCAGAAGAGGTCGGAGAAGACGCCGTCTTCTCCCTCCTCATGGTGGTGATGGGCGGGCGATAGGCGCGGGGGCGCCTCCGCCCGCATTGCACTCCACACCACCCTCGCCGTTAATTCCCAGCCCTCCCCCTGAACGGGGAGGACTTGAGGGGCCCGCCGCTTTAGGCGGGTTGTCGTCGGAGGAGGACTGGACGCTAAGGCTGCGCCGATCTCCCAGTCCTCTTCCACTCGGACGACGCGGGAATAACACTGGGTCGTTTTAGTGGGTATACCGGGTCAGCCCGGGGAGTCCCACATACCCCTCCCGTTCCCCCGACGGGAGGGTATGCGTAATGCATTTTTTCCCAGTTTAAAAAAAAAAAAAAAAAAAAAAAAGGTTAGGTTAGCCGCCTGGGATTGAGGGTGGCGCTGAACAAGACCGAGGCCGTGTTCTTTCACGGGCCTCGGCAGCGCTGCCCTCCAGACGCCCACATTATGGTGGAGGGCGTCAGGGTGGGCGTCCAGGCCCAGATGAAGTATCTGGGCCTGGTGTTGGACAGCAGGTGGCGCTTCGGCCCGCACTTTAGCGGGCTGTCGACGCGCCTGCTGAGGGCTGCGGACGCCCTCTCCTGGCTCCTCCCCAACCTGGGAGGGCCCAACGCACGATGCCGGCGCCTATATGCCGGCATCCTGCGAAGCATGGCCCTGTACGGGGCCCCCATCTGGGCGGACTCCCTCCACAGGAGGGAGAACGCAACCGCCATGCGCAGGCCACAAAGGGCCATTGCACTGCGGGTGGCGAGGGCCTACCGCTCGGTGGGCTTTTCGGCGGCGTGCGCTCTGGCGGGCACCCCTCCTTGGGAGCTGGAGGCGTGGGTGCTCGCCAGAGTGTACGAGTGGACGGCGCGGCGAAAGGCCCTCGGGGAGCGCCCCGTCGCGGAGGAGCGGGAGGCCGTGCGGCGAGAGGCGAGGGACGCCATCATCGTCCATTGGACGGAGGACCTCGCCTCCGCCACCTTTGGCCGCCGAACCCTGGACGCGCTCGGTCCGGTCCTGCGAGACTGGCTCGAGCGCTCCCATGGTTTCCTCTCATTCCGTCTGGTGCAGGTGTTGTCAGGCCACGGCTGTCTCGGCAAGCACCTGCACCGGATCGGGAGGGAGGAGACCCCGGCGTGCCACGACTGCGGCGCGGCGGAGGACACGGCTCAGCACACCCTCGAGGTGTGCCCGGCTTGGTCTGAGCCGCGCCGCAGTCTAACAGCGGAGATCGGACAGGACCTCTCGCTTCCCGGCGTGGTCAACGCCATGCTGGAGAGTGAGGGGTCCTGGGCAGCTGTCGCCTCTTTTTGCGAGGATGTCATCTCGCAAAAGGAGGCGGCGGAGCGTGCGCGGGAGGACGACCCTCTCGCTGCGCCGCTCCGCAGGCGCAGAAGAGGTCGGAGAAGACGCCGTCTTCTCCCTCCTCATGGTGGTGATGGGCGGGCGATAGGCGCGGGGGCGCCTCCGCCCGCATTGCACTCCACACCACCCTCGCCGTTAATTCCCAGCCCTCCCCCTGAACGGGGAGGACTTGAGGGGCCCGACGCTTTAGGCGGGTTGTCGTCGGAGGAGGACTGGACGCTAAGGCTGCGCCGATCTCCCAGTCCTCTTCCACTCGGACGACGCGGGAATAACACTGGGTCGTTTTAGTGGGTATACCGGGTCAGCCCGGGGAGTCCCACATACCCCTCCCGTTCCCCCGACGGGAGGGTATGCGTAATGCATTTTTTCCCAGTTTAAAAAAAAAAAAAAAAAAAAAAAAAAAAAAAAAAAGGTTAGGTTGGATGCGGAGATACAGCGCCGAGTCCGGTGTTCCGCAGGGGTCAGTCTTAGGGCCCCCCCTGTGGAACATCGGATTCGACTGGCAGTTGCGGGGAGCTCTTCTCCAGGGCACGAGTGTCATCTGCTACGCGGATGACACTCTCCTCACTGCCCGGGGGAAGAGCTTCGGGGAGGCGGCCTGTCTGGCCTCGGCTGGCGGGTCCTTGGTGGCAGGGAGGATCCGCCGCCTGGGATTGAGGGTGGCGCTGAACAAGACCGAGGCCGTGTTCTTTCACGGGCCTCGGCAGCGCTGCCCTCCCGACGCCCACATTGTGGTGGAGGGCGTCAGGGTGGACGTCCAGGCCCAGATGAAGTATCTGGGCCTGGTGCTGGACAGCAGGTGGCGCTTCGGCCCGCACTTTAGCGGGCTGTCGACGCGCCTGCTGAAGGCCGCGGACGCCCTGTCGTGGCTCCTCCCGAATTTGGGGGGGCCTAACGCACGATGCCGGCGTTTGTATGCCGGCATATTGCGGAGCATGGCCCTGTACGGGGCCCCCATCTGGGCGGACTCCCTCCACAGGAGGGAGAACGCTACTTTGATGCGGAGGCCCCAAAGGGCCATTGCACTGCGGGTGGCGAGGGCCTACCGCTCGGTGGGCTTTTCGGCGGCGTGCGCTCTGGCGGGCACCCCTCCTTGGGAGTTGGAGGCGTGGGTGCTCGCCAGAGTGTACGAGTGGACGGCGCGACGAAAGGCCCTCGGGGAGCGCCCCGTCGCGGGGGAGCGGGAGGCCGTGCGGCGGGAGGCGAGGGACGCCATCATCGTCCATTGGACGGAGGACCTCGCCTCCGCCACCTTTGGCCGCCGTACCTTGGACGCGCTCGGTCCGGTCCTACGAGACTGGCTCGAGCGCTCCCACGGGTTCCTCTCATTCCGTCTGGTGCAGGTGTTGTCAGGCCACGGCTGTTTCGGCAAGCACCTGCACCGGATCGGGAGGGAGGAGACCCCGGCGTGCCACGACTGCGGCGCGGCGGAGGACACGGCTCAGCACACCCTCGAGGTGTGCCCGGCTTGGTCTGAGCCGCGCCGCAGTCTAACAGCGGAGATCGGACAGGACCTCTCGCTTCCCGGCGTGGTCAACGCCATGCTGGAGAGTGAGGGGTCCTGGGCAGCAGTCGCCTCTTTTTGCGAGGATGTCATCTCGCAAAAGGAGGCGGCGGAGCGTGCGCGGGAGGACGACCCTCTCGCTGCGCCGCTCCGCAGGCGCAGAAGAGGTCGGAGAAGACGCCGTCTTCTCCCTCCTCATGGTGGTGATGGGCGGGCGATAGGCGCGGGGGCGCCTCCGCCCGCATTGCACTCCACACCACCCTCGCCGTTAATTCCCAGCCCTCCCCCTGAACGGGGAGGACTTGAGGGGCCCGCCGCTTTAGGCGGGTTGTCGTCGGAGGAGGACTGGACGCTAAGGCTGCGCCGATCTCCCAGTCCTCTTCCACTCGGACGACGCGGGAATAACACTGGGTCGTTTTAGTGGGTATACCGGGTCAGCCCGGGGAGTCCCACATACCCCTCCCGTTCCCCCGACGGGATGGTATGCGTAATGCATTTTTTCCCAGTTTAAAAAAAAAAAAAAAAAAAAAAAAAAAAAAAAAAAAAGGTTAGGTTAGGTTGCGGTGTGTCCCTCCTCAACAGGGGGGCGGTCCACACGTGTGTGCGGCAACGGGGAGGGTCGGTGGTGGACGTTTCGTTCGCCACCCTCGTGCTGGCCGCACGCATTGTGAACTGGCGGGTGGAGTTGGTGGAGACCTTGTCGGACCACCGTTATGTGCGGTTCGACATCTCCACCCAGAGCCCCCGTGGGGAGATGGCCCGCTCTGGCAGGTCTCCTTTCCCACGGTGGGCTCTCACTCGCCTGGACCGGGAGGCAGCCAAGGAGGCGGCCTTCCTCCAAGACTGGCTGTCGCCCCCTGTTGGGGCCCCGGACGTTGACGCTGCAGCGGTCCGGCTGAGGGAATCCTTGACCGAGGTGTGCAACTCCAGCATGCCTCGGTCTCGGCGTCCGCCTCCCCGCCGGGCCGTTTATTGGTGGTCAGAGGAGCTGGCGGGCCTACGAGCCACCTGCGTGGCGGCCAGAAGGGCCTACACGCGGAGCCGCCGGCGCAGCGCCCGTAATCAGGCAGAGGAGGACCGCCTCTACGCCTCTTACCGAGAGGCAAAGGCGGTCCTCAAGTCGGCTATGGGCGCTGCCAAGGACTCGGCGAGGGCCGAGATGCTGGAGGGTCTCGACAGGGATCCGTATGGGAGACCATACAGGGCGGCGCGGAACCAACTGCGGCCCCATGGTCCCCCACTTACGGAGACCCTCGAGCCGGCGTTGCTGGATGGGGTGGTCCGGTCTCTGTTTCCGCGCAGGACCGACTTCACCCCTCCAGCGATGGACCCTCCGCAGTCGGCGGCTCCGCAGGAGGAGGAGGAGGAGGCACCTCCGGTGACGGAGGAGGAGTTTCGCGCGGGGGTTCTTAGCCTCCGCGCGAAGAAGACGGCTCCTGGGCCGGACGGCGTCCCCGCACGGGTGGTGGCTATAGCTGCCGCTCAAATGGAGGACAGATTTCGGGAGCTCTTCAGCGCGTGCTTTACGGCTGGAAGGTTCCCGAAACTGTGGAAGGAGGGGCAGCTGTGCCTCCTCCGAAAGGAGGGACGCCCGGCGGATTCCCCCTCGGCATACCGGCCCATCGTTCTGCTCGATGAGGTCGGTAAATTGTTCGAGGGGATCATCGCCGGCCGGCTCAGGAGCCATTTGCGGGGTGTGGGGCCGGACCTGTCGGACGCCCAGTTCGGGTTCCGACAGGGTCGGTCCACAATCGACGCGCTGGCCCTTTTGAAGGGCCAGGTGAAAGAGGCGGTCGAGGCGGGGGACGGAGTGTTGGCGGTGTCGTTCGACATCGCCAACGCCTTCAACTCCGTTCCCCACTCCACCATATTGGAGGCACTCCGGTACCACGGAGTGCCCCAATATTTGAGGAGCCTCCTGGCCAGCTACTTGGAGGATCGAGAGGTCCTCCTTGTGGACAAACTGGCCAGGATGCGGAGATACAGCGCCGAGTCCGGTGTTCCGCAGGGGTCAGTCTTAGGGCCCCCCTGTGGAACATCGGATTCGACTGGCTGTTGCGGGGAGCTCTTCTCCAGGGCACGAGTGTCATCTGCTACGCGGATGACACTCTCCTCACTGCCCGGGGGAAGAGCTTCGGGGAGGCGGCCTGTCTGGCCTCGGCTGGCGGGTCCTTGGTGGCAGGGAGGATCCGCCGCCTGGGATTGAGGGTGGCGCTGAACAAGACCGAGGCCGTGTTCTTTCACGGGCCTCGGCAGCGCTGCCCTCCCGACGCCCACATTGTGGTGGAGGGCGTCAGGGTGGACGTCCAGGCCCAGATGAAGTATCTGGGCCTGGTGCTGGACAGCAGGTGGCGCTTCGGCCCGCACTTTAGCGGGCTGTCGACGCGCCTGCTGAGGGCTGCGGACGCCCTCTCCTGGCTCCTCCCCAACCTGGGAGGGCCCAACGCACGATGCCGGCGCCTATATGCCGGCATCCTGCGAAGCATGGCCCTGTACGGGGCCCCCATCTGGGCGGACTCCCTCCATAGGAGGGAGAACGCAACCGCCATGCGCAGGCCACAAAGGGCCATTGCACTGCGGGTGGCGAGGGCCTACCGCTCGGTGGGCTTTTCGGCGGCGTGCGCTCTGGCGGGCACCCCTCCTTGGGAGCTGGACGCGTGGGTGCTCGCCAGAGTGTACGAGTGGACGGCGCGGCGAAAGGCCCTCGGGGAGCGCCCCGTCGCGGAGGAGCGGGAGGCCGTGCGGCGAGAGGCGAGGGACGCCATCATCGTCCATTGGACGGAGGACCTCGCCTCCGCCACCTTTGGCCGCCGAACCTTGGACGCGCTCGGTCCGGTCCTGCGAGACTGGCTCGAGCGCTCCCACGGGTTCCTCTCATTCCGTCTGGTGCAGGTGTTGTCAGGCCACGGCTGTTTCGGCAAGCACCTGCACCGGATCGGGAGGGAGGAGACCCCGGCGTGCCACGACTGCGGCGCGGCGGAGGACACGGCTCAGCACACCCTCGAGGTGTGCCCGGCTTGGTCTGAGCCGCGTCGCAGTCTAACAGCGGAGATCGGACAGGACCTCTCACTTCCCGGCGTGGTCAACGCCATGCTGGAGAGTGAGGGGTCCTGGGCAGCTGTCGCCTCTTTTTGCGAGGATGTCATCTCGCAAAAGGAGGCGGCGGAGCGCGCGCGGGAGGACGACCCTCTCGCTGCGCCGCTCCGCAGGCGCAGAAGAGGTCGGAGAAGACGTCGTCTTCTCCCTCCTCATGGTGGTGATGGGCGGGCGATAGGCGCGGGGGCGCCTCCGCCCGCATTGCACTCCACACCACCCTCGCCGGTCATTCCCAGCCCTCCCCCTGAACGGGGAGGACTTGAGGGGCCCGCCGCTTTAGGCGGGTTGTCGTCGGAGGAGGACTGGACGCTAAGGCTGCGCCGATCTCCCAGTCCTCTTCCACTCGGACGACGCGGGAATAACGCTGGGTCGTTTTAGTGGGTATACCGGGTCAGCCCGGGGAGTCCCACATACCCCTCCCGTTCCCCCGACGGGAGGGTATGCGTAATGCATTTTTTCCCAGTTTAAAAAAAAAAAAAAAAAAAAAAAAAAAGGTTGGGGGACCCCCCACAGAGCTTGCGTCCTCGTCGCGTCCCCTGGAAACGGCCCAGTTTGTCACCGTAACGGAGTGGCAAACTGGGTACGGCTAAAGTGCTCTGTGCTTTCGTAGAAATTTTATCTTGCGTTGCGTCTACGAACCTGCTGTGGCTATGCCAAAACCCCCGCGGGACGCCTCCGGGCGGTTTTTAAAAGGCCCTTCTCAGGGCCAACCCAAAGGCCCTTCTCAGGGCCAACCCAAAGGCCCTTCTCAGGGCCAACCAAAAGGCCCTTCTCAGGGCCAATCTGACGCTTCAGCGTCTGAAGCTAGCCGCGCGCCGTCTGCGGCTAGCTTCTTCGGAAGGGCGGACCTGTCCGATTCGGACGAGTCCGTCATAAGCGTCTCGGACGCAGGCGACCTTAGGTCGCGAAAGCGGGCCTTCCGCAAGGAAGGGTCCGAGGGCTCCTCGAGTTCGGCGAGGAAGCCCAGGGCCAAGAAGCCGACGACATCTGCGGACACCCACGTCGTGGGTCTCGTAGATGCCCAGCGGCAGTTGGACCTGACTCGGCGGGCGCAGCACCAGCAGGAACTCGAGGAGCGGGTTGCTGCGAAGGAGCAGCGGGCGCGTGCTGCTCGGGCCAAGTCCGGTTACGGCGCGTCCCGCGTGCTATACGCGGACCAGTCCTTGGCCGAACTGGCGCGCATGGCGGAAGAGGACGAGGAGGAGATCGCGGAGGTCGCCTCCAAGTCCTCTAATCTTAAGGGCACTTTTCAAAAGGCCCTTAAGTGCCGTGCCGCAAGCATGCGCGCCATCATAGAAGAGTTGGTCCAGCGTGAGGCGACCGACGAATCGCGCAAATTGCAGGCGACCGTCGATCGCCTCAAGCTGGAAGTCAGCCAGCTTCATCAGAAGCTGGCTGATGTCATGGCTCGGCCAAGTCAGGCTGATCCAAGACCTGCGGCGGAGGCCCCCACCCCTAACAACCTTGAGGATGTCATCCGCAAGGTGGTTATGTAGGAGAGGGCCTTCACCAGAGCCTGCTTGGCAGGCATTGAGGACCGGCTCTTGCCGGAGAAGCGCCTCCGACCACCGCTTGCGGCGGACAAGAGGCGGGCCCAGCCGGGGCCGTCCTCGCAAGAGGATGACGCCCTTCTCCCTTCCACCACTCCGTCCAACCAGCAGGGTTGGACCGCAGTGGCCCGGAAGGGGAAGGGCAGGGGGAAAAAGACGGCAACAGCCGTCCCTGCCGTCCCTGCCACGATGACTCCCAGCCGGTCGCGGGCGACTGAGAAGGGAAAGGGGAAGGGGAAGGGCAAAAGGCCGGCAACGCCCGGACCTGCCGTCCCCGTCACCACGCCTCCCAGTCAGTCGCGGGCGGCTGGCGGGAGCAAGAAGAAGGGGAAGGGGAAATTGGTTCCCCCGAAGTCCGCAGCCGTCGTGGTGACGCTCACCGCGGAAGCTGCGGAACGCGGGGAAACCTACGCTTCCATTTTGGTGCGGGCGCGTGCCAATGCCGATCCCGCCCAATTGGGGATCAGCAAAGTTTCTTGCCGGCGGACAGAAACCGGGGCTCGAATTTTCGAGTTCCCGGGGGCGGAGGGCAGCGCCAACGCTGACCTCTTTGCAGCCAAGCTGCAAGAGGTCATCGCGGACGCTGCCAAGGTGGCCCGACCGGTAAAGTTGGCGACCATTCAGGTGACCGATCTTGATGACTCGGTCACCAAGGAGGAGGTGGTGGCGGCGGTCGCAGCCATTGGGGGCTGCGGCGTCGCAGCGGTGCAAGGCCGGGACATCAGGCCTGGCCGCGGTGGCATGGGCACTATTCGGCTCGAGTGCCCTGTCGCCGCTGCCAAAGCCGTCCTTGCAAAAGGACGCCTCCTTGTCGGCTTTAGCTCGGGTGCAGTCCGGGCCCTAGAGGAGCAGCCTCTGCGCTGCTTCCGGTGCTGCGGCATCGGGCACACCCGAGCCCTGTGCCCGTCGGCGGTGGACAGGTCGGAGACCTGCTACCGCTGCGGCAAGGAGGGCCATAAAGCCGCCTCCTGCACGGTCGCCAAGCCACACTGCGTGGTGTGTGCTGCCAGTGGCCGCCCAGCAGGCCACGTAATGAGGGGGAGGTTGTGCAACCCCCCCCTTAAGAAGGGCAAAGCGCAGGTGCCAGTAGGGCCTGCTGCTAGCATCGCCGTTCCCGAGGCTGGAACGGCGGTGGCTGCGGAGGAGGGGGGTGCGATGTCCGATTGATGGATACAATCGAACATCGCATCCTCCAGGCGAACACCAACCACTGCCGGGCTGCACAGGATCTCCTGATGCAGACCATGGCTGAGTGGTTGGTGGACTTGGCGGTGGTCGCCGAGCCCTACTCAGTCCCTGGCAATTGGCTGGGCGACCGAGACGGCCTGGTGGCGTTGGTGTCGCGGTCTTCCACAGACTCCCCTCCCCTCTCGCTTTTAGAGAGGGGACCGGGATACGTGGCCGCCGCGTGGGGGGATTTGGCCCTGGTTGGGGTCTATTTCTCCCCAAACCGCCCTCTCTCGGACTTTGAGGATTTCTTGGAGATCCTCACCGCAGCCGTAGGGAGGGCGGCGCCACGCCAGGTCGTGGTGTTGGGCGACCTGAACGCCAAGTCGGTGGCCTGGGGCAATCCAGCTGCCTCTTGCAACGTCCGGGGACGCGCCGTCGAATTTTGGGCGGCGTCATGCGGTGTGTCCCTCCTCAACAGGGGGGCGGTCCACACGTGTGTGCGGCAACGGGGAGGGTCGGTGGTGGACGTTTCGTTCGCCACCCCCGTGCTGGCCGCACGCATTGTGAACTGGCGGGTGGAGTTGGTGGAGACCTTGTCGGACCACCGTTATGTGCGGTTCGACATCTCCACCCAGAGCCCCCGTGGGGAGATGGCCCGCTCTGGCAGGTCTCCCTTCCCACGGTGGGCTCTCACTCGCCTGGACCGGGAGGCAGCCAAGGAGGCGGCCTTCCTCCAGGACTGGCTGTCGCCCCCTGTTGGGGCCCCGGACGTTGACGCCGCAGCGGTCCGGCTGAGGGAATCCCTGACCGAGGTGTGCAACTCCAGCATGCCTCGGTCTCGGCGTCCGCCTCCCCGCCGGGCCGTTTATTGGTGGTCGGAGGAGCTGGCAGGCCTCCGGGCCACTTGCGTGGCGGCCAGAAGGGCCTACACGCGGAGCCGCCGGCGCAGCGCCCGTAATCAGGCGGAGGAGGACCGCCTCTACGCCTCTTACCGGGAGGCAAAGGCGGTCCTCAGGTCGGCTATGGGCGCTGCCAAGGACTCGGCGAGGGCCGAGATGCTGGAGGGTCTCGACAGGGATCCGTATGGGAGACCATACAGGGCGGCGCGGAACCAACTGCGGCCCCATGGTCCCCCACTTACGGAGACCCTCGAGCCGGCGTTGCTGGATGGGGTGGTCCGGTCTCTGTTTCCGCGCAGGACCGACTTCACCCCTCCAGCGATGGACCCTCCGCAGTCGGCGGCTCCGCAGGAGGAAGAGGAGGCACCTCCGGTGACGGAGGAGGAGTTTCGCGCGGGGGTGCTTAGCCTCCGCGCGAAGAAGACGGCTCCTGGGCCGGACGGCGTCCCCGCACGGGTGGTGGCCATAGCTGCCGCTCAAATGGAGGACAGGTTTCGGGAACTCTTCAGCGCGTGCTTTACGGCTGGAAGGTTCCCGAAACTGTGGAAGGAGGGGCAGCTATGCCTCCTCCGAAAGGAGGGACGCCCGGCGGATTCCCCCTCGGCATACCGGCCCATCGTTCTGCTCGATGAGGTCGGTAAATTGTTCGAGGGGATCATCGCCGGCCGGCTCAGGAGCCATTTGCAGGGTGTAGGGCCGGACCTGTCGGACGCCCAGTTCGGTTTCCGACAGGGCCGGTCCACCATCGACGCGCTGGCCCTTTTGAAGGGCCAGGTGAAAGAGGCGGTCGAGGCGGGGGACGGAGTGTTGGCGGTGTCGTTTGACATCGCCAACGCCTTCAACTCCGTTCCCCACTCCACCATATTGGAGGCACTCCGGTACCACGGAGTGCCCCAATATTTGAGGAGCCTCCTGGCCAGCTACTTGGAGGATCGAGAGGTCCTCCTTGTGGACAAACTGGCCAGGATGCGGAGATACAGCGCGGAGTCCGGTGTTCCGCAGGGGTCAGTCTTAGGACCCCCCCTGTGGAACATCGGCTTTGACTGGCTGTTGCGGGGAGCTCTTCTCCAGGGCACGAGTGTCATCTGCTACGCGGATGACACTCTCCTCACTGCCCGGGGGAAGAGCTTCGGGGAGGCGGCCTGTCTGGCCTCGGCTGGCGGGTCCTTGGTTGCAGGGAGGATCCGCCGCCTGGGATTGAGGGTGGCGCTGAACAAGACCGAGGCCGTGTTCTTTCACGGGCCTCGGCAGCGCTGCCCTCCCGACGCCCACATTGTGGTGGAGGGCGTCAGGGTGGGCGTCCAGGCCCAGATGAAGTATCTGGGCCTGGTGTTGGACAGCAGGTGGCGCTTCGGCCCGCACTTTAGCGGGCTGTCGACGCGCCTGCTGAGGGCTGCGGACGCCCTCTCCTGGCTTCTCCCGAACCTGGGGGGGCCGAACGCACGATGCCGGCGTTTATATGCCGGCATCCTGCGGAGCATGGCCCTGTACGGGGCCCCCATCTGGGCGGACTCCCTCAACAGGAGGGAGAACGCAACTGCCATGCGCAGGCCCCAAAGGGCCATTGCACTGCGGGTGGCGAGGGCCTACCGCTCGGTGGGCTTTTCGGCGGCGTGCGCTCTGGCGGGCACCCCTCCTTGGGAGCTGGAGGCGTGGGTGCTCGCCAGAGTGTACGAGTGGACGGCGCGACGAAAGGCCCTCGGGGAGCGCCCCGTCGCGGAGGAGCGGGAGGCCGTGCGGCGGGAGGCGAGGGACGCCATCATCGTCCATTGGACGGACGACCTCGCCTCCGCCACCTTTGGCCGCCGAACGTTGGACGCGCTCGGTCCGGTCCTGCGAGACTGGCTCGAGCGCTCCCACGGTTTCCTCTCATTCCGTCTGGTGCAGGTGTTGTCAGGCCACGGCTGTTTCGGCAAGCACCTGCACCGGATCGGGAGGGAGGAAACCCCGGCGTGCCACGACTGCGGCGCGGCGGAGGACACGGCTCAGCATACCCTCGAGGTGTGCCCGGCTTGGTCTGAGCCGCGCCGCAGTCTAACAGCGGAGATCGGACAGGACCTCTCACTTCCTGGCGTGGTGAATGCCATGCTGGAGAGTGAGGGGTCCTGGGCAGCTGTCGCCTCTTTTTGCGAGGATGTCATCTCGCAAAAGGAGGCGGCGGAGCGTGCGCGGGAGGACGACCCTCTCGCTGCGCCGCTCCGCAGGCGCAGAAGAGGTCGGAGAAGACGCCGTCTTCTCCCTCCTCATGGTGGTGATGGGCGGGCGATAGGCGCGGGGGCGCCTCCGCCTGCATTGCACTCCACACCACCTCCGCCGGTAATTCCCAGCCCTCCCCCTGAACGGGGAGGACTTGAGGGGCCCGCCGCTTTAGGCGGGTTGTCGTCGGAGGAGGACTGGACGCTAAGGCTGCGCCGATCTCCCAGTCCTCTTCCACTCGGACGACGCGGGAATAACACTGGGTCGTTTTAGTGGGTATACCGGGTCAGCCCGGGGAGTCCCACATACCCCTCCCGTTCCCCCGACGGGAGGGTATGCGTAATGCATTTTTTCCCAGTTTAAAAAAAAAAAAAAAAAAAAAAGGTTAGGTTTTGGGGGACCCCCCACAGAGCTTGCGTCCTCGTCGCGTCCCCTGGAAACGGCCCAGTTTGTCACCGTAACGGAGTGGCAAACTGGGTACGGCTAAAGTGCTCTGTGCTTTCGTAGCTCCTTTTAATCTTGCGTTGTTACTGCGAACATGCGGAAGGCTATGCCTACGCCCCCGCGGGACGCCTGCGGGCGTTTTAAAAAAGGCCCTTCTCAGGGCAAACCCAAAGGCCCTTCTCAGGGCCAACCAAAAGGCCCTTCTCAGGGCCACTCTGACGCTTCTGCGTCAGAAGCTAGTCGCGCGCCGTCTGCGGCTAGCTTCTATGGAAGAGCGGACCTGTCCGATTCGGACGAGTCCGACATAAGCGTCTCGGACGCAGGCGACCCTAGGTCGCGAAAGCGGGCCTTCCGTAAGGAAGGGTCTGAGGGCTCCTCGAGCTCAGCGAGGAAGCCCAAAGCCAAGAAGCCGACGACATCTGCGGACACCCACGTCGTGGGTCTCGCAGATGCCCAGCGGCAGTTGGACCTGGCTCGGCGGACGCAGCACCAGCAAGAGCTGGAAGAGCGTGTTGCTGCGAAGGAGCAGCGAGCGCGTACTGCTCGGGCCAAGTCAGGATACGGCGCGTCCCGCGTTTTGTACGCCGACTATTCACTGGACGACCTGGATCGGATGGCGGAGGAGGACGAGGAGGAGATCGCGGAGGTCGCCTCTAAGTCCTCCAACCTTAAAGGGACCTTCCAGAAGGCCCTTAAGTGTCGGGCCGCGAGCATGCGCGGAATAGTGTTGGAGCTGGCCCAACGCAAGACCACCGACGAAACGCGGCAACTGCAGGCGACAGTCAATCGCTTGCAGGCGGAGGTCAGCCAGCTTCACAAGAAGCTAGCTGAAGCCACGGCCCGGCCACAGCAGGCCGACCCGAGCCCTGCGGCGGAGGCCCCCACCCCCACCAACCTTGAGGACATTATCCGCAAGGTGGTAATGGAGGAGAGGGCCTTCACTAGAGCCTGCTTGGCAGGCATTGAGGACCGGCTCTTGCCGGAGAAGCGCCTCCGACCACCGCTTGCGGCGGACAAGAGGCGGGCCGAGCCGGGGCCGTCCTCGCAAGAGGATGACGCCCTTCTCCCTTCCACCACTCCGTCCAACCAGCAGGGTTGGACCGAAGTGGCCCGGAAGGGGAAGGGCAGGGGGAAAAAGACGGCAACAGCCGTCCCTGCCGTCCCTGCCACCACGACTCCCAGCCGGTCGCGGGCGACTGAGAAGGGAAAGGGGAAGGGGAAGGGCAAAAGGCCGGCAACGCCCGGACCTGCCGTCCCCGTCACCACGCCTCCCAGTCAGTCGCGGGCGGCTGGCGGGGGCAACAAGAAGAAGGGGAAGGGGAAATTGGTTCCCCCGAAGTCCGCAGCCGTCGTGGTGACGCTCACCGCGGAGGCTGCGGAACGCGGGGAAACCTACGCTACCATTTTGGTGCGGGCGCGTGCCAATGCCGATCCCGCCCAACTGGGGATCGGCAAATTATCTTGCCGGCGTACCGAAACCGGGGCTCGTATTTTCGAGTTCCCGGGAGCGGAGGGCAGCGCCAACGCTGACCTCTTTGCAGCCAAGCTGCAGGAGGTCATCGCGGACGCTGCCAAGGTGGCCCGACCGGTGAAGTCGGCGACCATCGAGGTGACCGGTCTTGACGACTCGGTCACCAAGGAGGAGGTGGTGGCGGCGGTCGCAGCCATTGGGGGCTGCGGCGTCGCAGCGGTGCAAGGCCGGGACATCAGGCCCGGCCGCGGCGGCATGGGCACTATTCGGCTCGAGTGCCCAGTCGCCGTTGCCAAAGCCGTCCTTGCAAAAGGACGGCTCGCCGTCGGCTTTAGCTCGGGTGCAGTCCGGGCCCTAGAGGAGCAGCCTCTGCGCTGCTTCCGGTGCTGCGGCATCGGGCACACCCGAGCCCTGTGCCCGTCGGCGGTGGACAGGTCGGAGACCTGCTACCGCTGCGGCACAGAGGGCCACAAAGCCGCCTCCTGCGCGGTCGCCAAGCCGCACTGCGCCGTCTGTGCCGCGAGGGGACGCCCGGCAGGCCATGTGATGAGGGGGATGTTGTGCAATCCTCCCCCTCAGAGGGGTAAAGCGCAGGTGCCGGTCGGGCCTGTTGCTAGCACTGCCGTTCCCGAGGTAGGAACGGCGGTGGCTGCGGAGGAGGGGGGTGCGATGTCCGATTGATGGATACAATCGAACATCGCATCCTCCAGGCGAACACCAACCACTGCCGGGCTGCACAGGATCTCCTGATGCAGACCATGGCTGAGTGGTTGGTGGACTTGGCGGTGGTCGCCGAGCCCTACTCGGTCCCTGGCCATTGGCTGGGCGACCGAGACGGCCTGGTGGCGTTGGTGTCGCGGTCTTCCACAGACTCCCCTCCCCTCTCGCTTTTAGAGAGGGGACCGGGATACGTGGCCGCCGCGTGGGGAGATTTGGCCCTGGTTGGGGTCTATTTCTCCCCTAACCGCCCTCTCTCGGACTTTGAGGATTTCCTGGAGATTCTCACTGCAGCCGTAGGGAGGGCGGCGCCACGCCAGGTCGTGGTGTTAGGCGACCTGAACGCCAAGTCGGTGGCCTGGGGCAACCCAGCCGCCTCCTGCAACGTCCGGGGTCGCGCCGTCGAGTTTTGGGCGGCGTCATGCGGCGTGTCCCTGCTCAACAGGGGGGCGGTCCACACGTGTGTGCGGCAACGGGGAGGGTCGGTGGTGGACGTTTCGTTCGCCACCCCCGTGCTAGCCGCACGCATCGTGAACTGGCGGGTGGAGTTGGTGGAGACCTTGTCGGACCACCGTTATGTGCGGTTCGACATCTCCACCCAGAGCCCCCGTGGGGAGATGGCCCGCTCTGGCAGGTCTCCCTTCCCACGGTGGGCTCTCACTCGCCTGGACCGGGAGGCAGCCAAGGAGGCGGCCTTCCTCCAGGACTGGCTGTCGCCCCCTGTTGGGGCCCCGGACGTTGACGCCGCAGCGGTCCGGCTGAGGGAATCCCTGACCGAGGTGTGCAACTCCAGCATGCCTCGGTCTCGGCGTCCGCCTCCCCGCCGGGCCGTTTATTGGTGGTCGGAGGAGCTGGCAGGCCTCCGGGCCACTTGCGTGGCGGCCAGAAGGGCCTACACGCGGAGCCGCCGGCGCAGCGCCCGTAATCAGGCAGAGGAGGACCGCCTCTACGCCTCTTACCGAGAGGCAAAGGCGGTCCTCAAGTCGGCTATGGGCGCTGCCAAGGACTCGGCGAGGGCCGAGATGCTGGAGGGTCTCGACAGGGATCCGTATGGGAGACCATACAGGGCGGCGCGGAACCAACTGCGGCCCCATGGTCCCCCACTTACGGAGACCCTCGAGCCGGCGTTGCTGGATGGGGTGGTCCGGTCTCTGTTTCCGCGCAGGACCGACTTCACCCCACCAACGATGGACCCTCCGCAGGCGGCGGCTCCGCCAGAGGAGGAGGTACCTCCAGTGACGGAGGAGGAGTTTCGCGCGGGGGTGCTTAGCCTCCGCGCGAAGAAGACGGCTCCTGGGCCGGACGGCGTCCCCGCACGGGTGGTGGCCATAGCTGCCGCTCAAATGGAGGACAGGTTTCGGGAACTCTTCAGCGCGTGCTTTGCGGCTGGAAGGTTCCCGAAACTGTGGAAGGAGGGGCAGCTATGCCTCCTCCGAAAGGAGGGACGCCCGGCGGATTCCCCCTCGGCATACCGGCCCATCGTTCTGCTCGATGAGGTCGGTAAATTGTTCGAGGGGATCATCGCCGGCCGGCTCAGGAGCCATTTGCAGGGTGTAGGGCCGGACCTTTCGGACGCCCAGTTCGGTTTCCGACAGGGCCGGTCCACCATCGACGCGCTGGCCCTTCTTAAGGGCCAGGTGAAAGAGGCGGTCGAGGCGGGGGACGGAGTGTTGGCGGTGTCGTTTGACATCGCCAACGCCTTCAACTCCGTTCCCCACTCCACCATATTGGAGGCACTCCGGTACCACGGAGTGCCCCAATATTTGAGGAGCCTCCTGGCCAGCTACTTGGAGGATCGAGAGGTCCTCCTTGTGGACAAACTGGCCAGGATGCGGAGGTACAGCGCGGAGTCCGGTGTTCCGCAGGGGTCAGTCTTAGGACCCCCCCTGTGGAACATCGGCTTTAACTGGCTGTTGCGGGGAGCTCTTCTCCAGGGCACGAGTGTCATCTGCTACGCGGATGACACTCTCCTCACTGCCCGGGGGAAGAGCTTCGGGGAGGCGGCCTGTCTGGCCTCGGCTGGCGGGTCCTTGGTGGCAGGGAGGATCCGCCGCCTGGGATTGAGGGTGGCGCTGAACAAGACCGAGGCCGTGTTCTTTCACGGGCCTCGGCAGCGCTGCCCTCCAGACGCCCACATTATGGTGGAGGGCGTCAGGGTGGGCGTCCAGGCCCAGATGAAGTATCTGGGCCTGGTGTTGGACAGCAGGTGGCGCTTCGGCCCGCACTTTAGCGGGCTGTCGACGCGCCTGCTGAGGGCTGCGGACGCCCTCTCCTGGCTCCTCCCCAACCTGGGAGGGCCCAACGCACGATGCCGGCGCCTATATGCTGGCATCCTGCGGAGCATGGCCCTGTACGGGGCCCCCATCTGGTCGGACTCCCTCAACAGGAGGGAGAACGCTACTATGATGCGGAGGCCCCAAAGGGCCATTGCACTGCGGGTGGCGAGGGCCTACCGCTCCGTGGGCTTTTCGGCGGCGTGCGCTCTGGCGGGCACCCCTCCTTGGGAGTTGGAGGCGTGGGTGCTCGCCAGAGTGTACGAGTGGACGGCGCGGCGAAGGGCCCTGGGCGAGCGCCCCGTCGCGGAGGAGCGGGAGGCCGTGCGGCGGGAGGCGAGGGACGCCATCATCGTCCATTGGACGGAGGACCTCGCCTCCGCCACCTTTGGCCGCCGAACCCTGGACGCGCTCGGGCCGGTCCTGCGAGACTGGCTCGAGCGCTCCCACGGGTTCCTCTCATTCCGTCTGGTGCAGGTGTTGTCAGGCCACGGCTGTTTCGGCAAGCACCTGCACCGGATCGGGAGGGAGGAAACCCCGGCGTGCCACGACTGCGGCGCGGCGGAGGACACGGCTCAGCACACCCTCGAGGTGTGCCCGGCTTGGTCTGAGCCGCGCCGCAGTCTAACAGCGGAGATCGGACAGGACCTCTCACTTCCCGGCGTGGTCAACAACATGCTGGAGAGTGAGGGGTCCTGGGCAGCTGTCGCCTCTTTTTGCGAGGATGTCATCTCGCAAAAGGAGGCGGCGGAGCGCGCGCGGGAGGACGACCCTCTCGCTGCGCCGCTCCGCAGGCGCAGAAGAGGTCGGAGAAGACGCCGTCTTCTCCCTCCTCATGGTGGTGATGGGCGGGCGATAGGCGCGGGGGCGCCTCCGCCCGCATTGCACTCCACACCACCCTCGCCGGTCATTCCCAGCCCTCCCCCTGAACGGGGAGGACTTGAGGGGCCCGCCGCTTTAGGCGGGTTGTCGTCGGAGGAGGACTGGACGCTAAGGCTGCGCCGATCTCCCAGTCCTCTTCCACTCGGACGACGCGGGAATAACACTGGGTCGTTTTAGTGGGTATACCGGGTCAGCCCGGGGAGTCCCACATACCCCTCCCGTTCCCCCGACGGGAGGGTATGCGTAATGCAATTTTTCCCAGTTTAAAAAAAAAAAAAAAAAAAAAAAAAAGGTTAGGTTGGGGGACCCCCCACAGAGCTTGCGTCCTCGTCGCGTCCCCTGGAAACGGCCCAGTTTGTCACCGTAACGGAGTGGCAAACTGGGTACGGCTAAAGTGCTCTGTGCATTCGTAGAAATTTTATTTTATCTTGCTTTGCGTCTACGAACCTGCTGTGGCTATGCCAAAACCCCCGCGGGACGCCTCCGGGCGGTTTTTAAAAGGCCCTTCTCAGGGCCAACCCAAAGGCCCTTCTCAGGGCCAACCAAAAGGCCCTTCTCAGGGCCAATCCGACGCTTCAGCGTCTGAAGCTAGCCGCGCGCCGTCTGCGGCTAGCTTCTTCGGAAGGGCGGACATGTCCGATTCGGACGAGTCCGTCGTAAGCGTCTCGGACGTTGGCGACACTAGGTCGCGAAAGCGGGCCTTCCGTAAGGAAGGGTCCGAGGGCTCCTCCAGTTCGACGAGGAAGTCCACGGCAGCGAAGAAGCCGACGACATCTGCGGACACCCACGTCGTGGGTCTCGCAGATGCCCAGCGGCAGTTGGACCTGGCTCGGCGGACGCAGCACCAGCAAGAGCTGGAAGAGCGTGTTGCTGCGAAGGAGCAGCGGGCGCGTGCTGCTCGGGCCAAGTCCGGGTACGGTGCGTCCCGCGTGCTTTACTCGGACTACACCTTGGCCGAGCTGGCGCGCATGGCGGAGGAGGACGAGGAGGAGATCGCGGAGGTCGCTTCCAAGTCCTCAAACCTTAAGGGCACGTTTCAGAAGGCCCTTAAGGTCCGTGCTGCGAGCATGCGCGGCATTATAGAGGAGTTGGTCCAGCGTGAGGCGACCGACGAATCGCGCAAATTGCAGGCGACCGTCGATCGCCTCAAGCTGGAGGTCAGCCAGCTTCATCAGAAGCTGGCTGATGTCATGGCTCGGCCGATTCAGGCCGAACCGAGACCTGCGGCGGAGGCCCCCTCCTCCACCAACATTGAGGATGTCATCCGCAAGGTGGTTATGGAGGAGAGGGCCTTCACCAGAGCCTGCTTAGCAGGCATAGAGGACCGGCTCCTGCCGGAGAAGCGCCTTCGACCGCCGCTCGCGGCGGACAAGAGGCGAGCCGAGCCGGGGCCATCCTCGCAAGGGGAGGACGCCCTTCTCCCTTCGACTACTCCGTCCAACCAGCCGGGTTGGACTGAAGTGGTCCGGAAGGGGAAGGGCCGAGGTAAAAAGACGGCGACGGCCGTCCCTGCCGTCCCCGCCACCACACGTACAGGCCAGTCGCAGGCGACTGGTGGGGGAAAGGGAAAGCGGAAGGGCAAAAGGTCGGCAACGCCCGGACCTGCCGTCCCCGTCACCACGCCTCCCAGTCAGTCGCGGGCGGCTGGCAAGGGTAAGAAGAAAGGGAAGCTGGTTCCCCCAAAGTCCGCGGCCGTCGTGGTGACACTCACCGCGGAGGCTGCGGAGCGCGGGGAAACCTACGCTTCCATTTTGGTGCGGGCGCGTGCAAATGCCGATCCCGCCCAATTGGGGATCGACAAGGTTTCTTGCCGGCGGACCGAAACCGGGGCTCGAATATTCGAGTTCCCGGGGGCGGAGGGCAGCGCCAACGCTGACCTCTTTGCAGTCAAGCTGCAAGAGGTCATCGCGGACGCTGCCAAGGTGGCCCGACCGGTGAAGTCGGCGACCATCGAGGTGACCGGTCTTGACGACTCGGTCACCAAGGAGGAGGTGGTGGCGGCGGTCGCAGCCATTGGGGGCTGCGGCGTCGCAGCGGTGCAAGGCCGGGACATCAGGCCCGGCCGCGGCGGCATGGGCACTATTCGGCTCGAGTGCCCTGTCGCCGCTGCCAAAGCCGTCCTTGCAAAAGAACGGCTCGCCGTCGGCTTCAGCTCGGGTGCAGTCCGAGCACTTGGAGAACAGCCTCTGCGCTGCTTCAGGTGCTGTGGCATCGGGCACACCCGGGCCCTGTGCCCGTCAGCGGTGGACAGGTCGGAGACCTGCTACCGCTGCGGCACGGAGGGCCACAAAGCCGCCTCCTGCGCAGTCGCCAAGCTGCACTGCGCCGTCTGTGCCGCAAGGGGACGCCCGGCAGGCCATGTGATGAGGGGGAGGTTGTGCAATCCTCCCCCTCAGAGGGGTAAAGCGCAGGTGCCGGTCGTGCCTGCTGTTACCATCGCCGTTCCTGAGGCAGGAACGGTGGTGGCTGCGGAGGAGGGGGGTGCGATGTCCGATTGATGGATACAATCGAACATCGCATCCTCCAGGCGAACACCAACCACTGCCGGGCTGCACAGGATCTCCTGATGCAGACCATGGCTGAGTGGTTGGTGGACTTGGCGGTGGTCGCCGAGCCTTACTCGGTCCCTGGCCATTGGCTGGGCGACCGGGACGGCCTGGTGGCAATGGTGTCGCGGTCTTCCACAGACTCCCCTCCCCTCTCGCTTTTAGAGAGGGGACCGGGATACGTGGCCGCCGCGTGGGGGGATTTGGCCCTGGTTGGGGTCTATTTCTCCCCAAACCGCCCTCTCTCGGACTTTGAGGATTTCTTGGAGATCCTCACTGCAGCCGTAGGGAGGGCGGCGCCACGCCAGGTCGTGGTGTTGGGCGACCTGAACGCCAAGTCGGTGGCCTGGGGCAACCCAGCCTCCTCTTGCAACGTCCGGGGACGCGCCGTCGAATTTTGGGCGGCGTCATGCGGTGTGTCCCTCCTCAACAGGGGGGCGGTCCACACGTGTGTGCGGCAACGGGGAGGGTCGGTGGTGGACGTTTCGTTCGCCACCCCCGTGCTAGCCGCACGCATCGTGAACTGGCGGGTGGAGTTGGTGGAGACCTTGTCGGACCACCGTTATGTGCGGTTCGACATCTCCACCCAGAGCCCCCGTGGGGAGATGGCCCGCTCTGGCAGGTCTCCCTTCCCACGGTGGGCTCTCACTCGCCTGGACCGGGAGGCAGCCAAGGAGGCGGCCTTCCTCCAGGACTGGCTGTCGCCCCCTGTTGGGGCCCCGGACGTTGACGCCGCAGCGGTCCGGCTGAGGGAATCCCTGACCGAGGTGTGCAACTCCAGCATGCCTCGGTCTCGGCGTCCGCCTCCCCGCCGGGCCGTTTATTGGTGGTCAGAGGAGCTGGCGGGCCTCCGGGCCACTTGCGTGGCGGCCAGAAGGGCCTACACGCGGAGCCGCCGGCGCAGCGCTCGTAGTCAGGCAGAGGAGGACCGCCTCTACGCCTCTTACCGAGAGGCAAAGGCGGTCCTCAAGTCGGCTATGGGCGCTGCCAAGGACTCGGCGAGGGCCGAGATGCTGGAGGGTCTCGACAGGGATCCGTATGGGAGACCATACAAGGCGGCGCGCAATCAGCTGCGGCCCCATGGTCCCCCACTTACGGAGACCCTCGAGCCGGCGTTGCTGGATGGGGTGGTCCGGTCTCTGTTTCCGCGCAGGACCGACTTCACCCCTCCAGCGATGGACCCTCCGCAGGCGGCGGCTCCGCAGGAGGAGGAAGAGGTGCCTCCAGTAACGGAGGAGGAATTTCGCGCGGGGGTTCTTAGCCTCCGCGCGAAGAAGACGGCTCCTGGGCCGGACGGCGTCCCCGCACGGGTGGTGGCCATAGCTGCCACTCAAATGGAGGACAGGTTTCGGGAACTCTTCAGCGCGTGCTTTACGGCTGGAAGGTTCCCGAAACTGTGGAAGGAGGGGCAGCTATGCCTCCTCCGAAAGGAGGGACGCCCGGCGGATTCCCCCTCGGCATACCGGCCCATCGTTCTGCTCGATGAGGTCGGTAAATTGTTCGAGGGGATCATCGCCGGCCGGCTCAGGAGCCATTTGCGGGGTGTGGGGCCGGACCTGTCGGACGCCCAGTTCGGGTTCCGACAGGGTCGGTCCACAATCGACGCGCTGGCCCTTTTGAAGGGCCAGGTGAAAGAGGCGGTCGAGGCGGGGGACGGAGTGTTGGCGGTGTCGTTCGACATCGCCAACGCCTTCAACTCCGTTCCCCACTCCACCATATTGGAGGCACTCCGGTATCACGGAGTGCCCCAATATTTGAGGAGCCTCCTGGCCAGCTACTTGGAGGATCGAGAGGTCCTCCTTGTGGACAAACTGGCCAGGATGCGGAGATACAGCGCCGAGTCCGGTGTTCCGCAGGGGTCAGTCTTAGGGCCCCCCCTGTGGAACATCGGATTCGACTGGCTGTTGCGGGGAGCTCTTCTCCAGGGCACGAGTGTCATCTGCTACGCGGATGACACTCTCCTCACTGCCCGGGGGAAGAGCTTCGGGGAGGCGGCCTGTCTGGCCTCGGCTGGCGGGTCCTTGGTGGCAGGGAGGATCCGCCGCCTGGGATTGAGGGTGGCGCTGAACAAGACCGAGGCCGTGTTCTTTCACGGGCCTCGGCAGCGCTGCCCTCCCGACGCCCACATTGTGGTGGAGGGCGTCAGGGTGGACGTCCAGGCCCAGATGAAGTATCTGGGCCTGGTGCTGGACAGCAGGTGGCGCTTCGGCCCGCACTTTAGCGGGCTGTCGACGCGCCTGCTGAAGGCCCTGTCGTGGCTCCTCCCGAATTTGGGGGGGCCTAACGCACGATGCCGGCGTTTGTATGCCGGCATATTGCGGAGCATGGCCCTGTACGGGGCCCCCATCTGGGCGGACTCCCTCCACAGGAGGGAGAACGCTACTTTGATGCGGAGGCCCCAAAGGGCCATTGCACTGCGGGTGGCGAGGGCCTACCGCTCGGTGGGCTTTTCGGCGGCGTGCGCTCTGGCGGGCACCCCTCCTTGGGAGTTGGAGGCGTGGGTGCTCGCCAGAGTGTACGAGTGGACGGCGCGGCGAAAGGCCCTGGGCGAGCGCCCCGTCGCGGAGGAGCGGGAGGCTGTGCGGCGGGAGGCGAGGGACGCCATCATCGTCCATTGGACGGACGACCTCGCCTCCGCCACCTTTGGCCGCCGAACCCTGGACGCGCTCGGTCCGGTCCTGCGAGACTGGCTCGAGCGCTCCCACGGGTTCCTCTCATTCCGTCTGGTGCAGGTGTTGTCAGGCCACGGCTGTTTCGGCAAGCACCTGCACCGGATCGGGAGGGAGGAGACCCCGGCGTGCCACGACTGCGGCGCGGCGGAGGACACGGCTCAGCACACCCTCGAGGTGTGCCCGGCTTGGTCTGAGCCGCGTCGCAGTCTAACAGCGGAGATAGGACAGGACCTCTCGCTTCCCGGCGTGGTCAACGCCATGCTGGAGAGTGAGGGGTCCTGGGCAGCTGTCGCCTCTTTTTGCGAGGATGTCATCTCGCAAAAGGAGGCGGCGGAGCGCGCGCGGGAGGACGACCCTCTCGCTGCGCCGCTCCGCAGGCGGAGAAGAGGTCGGAGAAGACGCCGTCTTCTCCCTCCTCATGGTGGTGATGGGCGGGCGATAGGCGCGGGGGCGCCTCCGCCCGCATTGCACCCCACACCACCTCCGCCGGTCATTCCCAGCCCTCCCCCTGAACGGGGAGGACTTGAGGGGCCCGCCGCTTTAGGCGGGCTATCGTCGGAGGAGGACTGGACGCTAAGGCTGCGCCGATCTCCCAGTCCTCTTCCACTCGGACGAGGCGGGAATGCCGCTGGGTTATTTTAGTGGGTATACCGGGTCAGCCCGGGGAGTCCCACATACCCCTCCCGTTCCCCCGACGGGAGGGTATGCGTAATGCATTTTTTCCCAGCTTAAAAAAAAAAAAAAAAAAAAAAAAAATAAAAAAAAAAAAAAAAAAAAAAAAAAAAAGGTTAGGTTAGGTTAGGTTTTTTTTTTTTTTTTTTTTTTTTTTTTTTTTTTTTTTTTTTTTTTTAAACTGCTACCTCCAACGGAATCGGAGCCTATTCTTATCTAGTTCATTCATACCAGTTCTCGCTTTTATTCCTCTCGCACTTTCATTCAGCATACTGTTTCTTTCTTGCATTCAATCATCTCTCATCCTTAAGGGTAGGACGCCCTTATTCTAGTTACATATTCTACCTTCTAGTTATGGTTTCTTTTCATTTTATTTTTATTTGGGGTAATGACACACAAACGCCAGTTTCATATAATTTGGACATTAGTTCTTAGTCTACTTATAATAATATTCCTTAAAAATACTTTCTTACATCTAAACAGCAATCTTAGAACCTAGTCTTATATCTAAACATGGGCAAACTTACTGGCTAACACTTGACACATAACAATAAATCTATAATATCTTACTTTCTAGAAACAGTGGCTCTTACACGATTTATAGTTTATACATATCTCTTAATTCTATTACGTTTCTTATCTAAATTACACGTGCTTCTTAAAATGTATCTTATTTCTAGTAACTTAATTTTTTAATGCTTTTATATGCGCCTATATCTTAACATTTTTAATTAGCTCTAGTTTGATGCTTAACATTATTATTATATACAATAGTATGTAAGCATCATTAAACACTTTTATTTCTCTTTATGACCTTCTCACATATTTTGACGCAATATTCCAGCAACAAATCTCTTTTTTTGCCGGCTATTATTTGCCACGTATTTTCCGCGTTTATTTTAGTGTCCAGTGCGAGCTCGGCCTCGAGTCTTTCTCTGTCAAAAACTGGACATTCGAACAATATATGTGGCACCGTTTCTGCAGTTTCAGCATCGCAGATGCACGATGGATTCCCTTTGCACTTAAAGCGATTTAAGTACTCCGAGAACCCACCGTGTCCCGTCATGACTTGAGTTAGTGTGCTGTTCAGTTTGCACTTCCTGATTGTTCTGTAGGCCGCCACCGCGTCAGGGAAGAACAACTTCGTTCCTGAAGCAGTCTCTCCAGATCTGTATCTGTGGTTCCACACGTCAAGCGTTGCCGTACGAATGCACCGCTTGACGTGCGAGACCGGACACAGATCATAGTCAGGCTTTCGTTTGGAACCTTCAGCGGCACTCTTGGCTAACTCATCGGCCCTCTCATTACCAACCAACCCCACATGCGCCTTGATCCAAAACAAGGTGACAGCCTTGCCTTGGATAGTCAGGGACCTAAGGTTTGACCTTGTCTCAGCTGCTAGAGGATGGTATCTATTGTGGTTTTGGATGGTTTGGAGAGCCGCCATGGAGTCGCTGAAAATTCCAAACGATTGCGCTCTGTGCCTCAGCATTTCCCTGGTAGCGACGCATATCGCTAGAAGCTCAGCCTGGTAAACCGTGGCGTAATCCGGTAGAGCAAGCTTGAGGGCTTTGGTTTCGGCGTCACCGCTCCACATGGACAGTGCCGCCCCGACCCTGCCCCCAATCTTGCTCCCATCCGTGAATACGCGAACTTCGAACTCGTTCCGAGCATCAAGTTGCTCTTGGTTTACCAGGTTTATGACCTTCAGCTCAGCGCGCTCCGCAGGGTGTGGGGCCTCCATCGCCGAGGCAGGTTGCTCGACCGTCCTACCACAGAGTGCTGGCTGGGGCACACCCCTCCTGGCCTCGTATAACGATGGTTAGGTTAGGTTAGGTTAGGTTAGGTTAGGTTTTGCTGAGGGCTGCGGACGCCCTCTCCTGGCTCCTCCCGAACCTGGGAGGGCCCAACGCACGATGCCGGCGTTTATACGCTGGCATCCTGCGGAGCATGGCCCTGTACGGGGCCCCCATCTGGGCGGACTCCCTCCAAAGGAGGGAGAATGCGACCGTGATGCGCAGGCCTCAAAGGGCCATTGCACTGCGGGTGGCGAGGGCCTACCGCTCGGTGGGCTTTTCGGCGGCGTGCGCTCTGGCGGGCACCCCTCCTTGGGAGTTGGAGGCGTGGGTGCTCGCCAGAGTGTACGAGTGGACGGCGCGGCGAAAGGCCCTGGGCGAGCGCCCCGTCGCGGAGGAGCGGGAGGCCGTGCGGCGGGAGGCGAGGGACGCCATCATCGTCCATTGGACGGACGACCTCGCCTCCGCCACCTTTGGCCGCCGAACCCTGGACGCGCTCGGGCCGGTCCTGCGAGACTGGCTCGAGCGCTCCCACGGGTTCCTCTCATTCCGTCTGGTGCAGGTGTTGTCAGGCCACGGCTGTTTCGGCAAGCACCTGCACCGGATCGGGAGGGAGGAGACCCCGGCGTGCCACGACTGCGGCGCGGCAGAGGACACGGCTCAGCACACCCTCGAGGTGTGCCCGGCTTGGTCTGAGCCGCGCCGCAGTCTAACAGCGGAGATCGGACAGGACCTCTCACTTCCCGGCGTGGTCAACGCCATGCTGGAGAGTGAGGGGTCCTGGGCAGCTGTCGCCTCTTTTTGCGAGGATGTCATCTCGCAAAAGGAGGCGGCGGAGCGCGCGCGGGAGGACGACCCTCTCGCTGCGCCGCTCCGCAGGCGCAGAAGAGGTCGGAGAAGACGCCGTCTTCTCCCTCCTCATGGTGGTGATGGGCGGGCGATAGGCGCGGGGGCGCCTCCGCCCGCATTGCACTCCACACCACCTCCGCCGGTCATTCCCAGCCCTCCCCCTGAACGGGGAGGACTTGAGGGGCCCGCCGCTTTAGGCGGGTTGTCGTCGGAGGAGGACTGGACGCTAAGGCTGCGCCGATCTCCCAGTCCTCTTCCACTCGGACGACGCGGGAATAACACTGGGTCGTTTTAGTGGGTATACCGGGTCAGCCCGGGGAGTCCCACATACCCCTCCCGTTCCCCCGACGGGAGGGTATGCGTAATGCATTTTTTCCCAGTTTAAAAAAAAAAAAAAAAAAAAAAAAAAAAAAAAAAAAAAAAAAAAAAAAAAAAAAAAAGGTTAGGTTAGGTTTGGGGGACCCCCCACAGAGCTTGCGTCCACGTCGCGTCCCCTGGAAACGGCCCAGTTTGTCACCGTAACGGAGTGGCAGACTGGGTACGGCCAAAGAGCTCTGTGATCTCGCAGTTACTATTTTGTTTTATCGTGCCTTGTTGACTGCGTATTTGCCGAAGGCGTCATGCCTATGCCCTCGCGGGACGCCTACGGGCGGTTTTTAAAAGGCCCTTCTCAGGGCCAACCCAAAGGCCCTTCTCAGGGCCAACCCAAAGGCCCTTCTCAGGGCCAACCAAAAGGCCCTTCTCAGGGCCACTCCGACGCTTCAGCGTCGGAAGCTAGTCGCGCGCCGTCTGCGGCTAGCTTCGTTGGAAGGGTGGACTTGTCGGATTCCGACGACGAGTCCCTCTTAAGCGTCTCGGACGCGGGCGACTGTCGGTCGCGGAAGCGGGCCTTCCTCAAGGAGGGGTCCGAGGGCTCCTCGGGCTCAGCCAGGAGGTCGAAGGCCAAGAGGCCGACGACAGCCGCGGACACCCACGTGGTGGGTCTCGCGGACGCCCAGCGGCAGCTGGACCTGGCTCGGCGGACGCAGCAGCAGCAGGACCTGGAGGAGAGGGTCGCTGCTAAGGAGCAGCGGGCGCGTGCTGCTCGGGCCAGGTCCGGTTACGGCGCGTCCCGCGTTCTGTACGCGGACTATTCTCTGGCCGAGCTGGAGCGGATGGCAGAGGAGGACGAGGAGGAGATCGCGGAGGTCGCCTCTAAATCCTCGAACCTTAAGGGTACCTTCCAGAAGGCCCTTAAGTGCCGAGGTGCGAGCATGCGCGGCATCATTGCGGAGCTCGTAAAGAGAAAGGCGACCGACGAGACTCGCCAGTTGCAGGCGGTAGTGGATCGCCTGAAGGTGGAGGTCAGCCAGCTTCATCAGAAGCTGGCTGATGTCACGGCTCGGCCGAGTCAGGCCGAACCGAGACCTGCGGCGGAGGCCCCCACCCCCACCGACCTTGAGGATGTTATCCGCAAGGTTGTCATGGAGGAGAGGGCCTTCACCAGAGCCTGCTTAGCAGGGATCGAGGACCGGCTCCTGCCGGAGAAGCGCCTCCGACCACCGCTCGCGGCGGACAAGAGGCGAGCCGAGCCGGGGCCGTCCTCGCAAGGGGAGGACGCCCTTCTCCCTTCCACTACTCCGTCCAACCAGCCGGGTTGGACTGAAGTGGTCCGGAAGGGGAAGGGCCGAGGTAAGAAGACGGTGACAGCCGTCCCTGCCGTCCCTGCCGTCCCTGCCACCACGACTCCCAGCCGGTCGCAGGCGACTGAGAAGGGAAAGCGGAAGGGGAAGGGCAAAAGGCCGGCAACGCCCGGACCTGCCGTCCCAGCCACCATGCCTCCCAGCCAGTCGCAGGCGACCAAGAAGAGGAAGGGGAAACTCGTTCCCCCAAAGTCCGCAGCCGTCGTTGTGACACTCACTGCGGAGGCTGCGGAACGTGGGGAAACCTACGCTTCCATTTTGGTGCGGGCGCGAGCCAATGCCGATCCCACCCAATTGGGCATCAGCAAGGTTTCTTGCCGGCGGACCGAAACCGGGGCTCGAATATTCGAGTTCCCGGGGGCGGAGGGCAGCGCCAACGCTGACCTCTTTGCAGCCAAGCTGCAAGAGGTCATCGCGGACGCTGCCAAGGTGGCCCGACCGGTGAAGTCGGCGACCATCGAGGTGACCGGTCTTGACGACTCGGTCACCAAGGAGGAGGTGGTGGCGGCGGTCGCAGCCATTGGGGGCTGCGGCGTCGCAGCGGTGCAAGGCCGGGACATCAGGCCCGGCCGCGGCGGCATGGGCACTATTCGGCTCGAGTGCCCTGTCGCCGCTGCCAAAGCCGTCCTTGCAAAAGGACGGCTTGCCGTCGGCTTCAGCTCGGGTGCAGTCCGAGCACTTGGAGAACAGCCTCTGCGCTGCTTCAGGTGCTGTGGCATCGGGCACACCCGGGCCCTGTGCCCGTCAGCGGTGGACAGGTCGGAGACCTGCTACCGCTGCGGCACGGAGGGCCACAAAGCCGCCTCCTGCGCGGTCGCCAAGCTGCACTGCGCCGTCTGTGCCGCAAGGGGACGCCCGGCAGGCCATGTGATGAGGGGGAGGTTGTGCAATCCTCCCCCTCAGAGGGGTAAAGCGCAGGTGCCGGTCGGGCCTGCTGTTAGCATCGCCGTTCCTGAGGCGGGAACGGCGGTGGCTGCGGAGGAGGGGGGTGCGATGTCCGATTGATGGATACAATCGAACATCGCATCCTCCAGGCGAACACCAACCACTGCCGGGCTGCACAGGATCTCCTGATGCAGACCATGGCTGAGTGGTTGGTGGACTTGGCGGTGGTCGCCGAGCCTTACTCGGTCCCTGGCCATTGGCTGGGCGACCGAGACGGCCTGGTGGCAATGGTGTCGCGGTCTTCCACAGACTCCCCTCCCCTCTCGCTTTTAGAGAGGGGACCGGGATACGTGGCCGCCGCGTGGGGAGATTTGGCCCTGGTTGGGGTCTATTTCTCCCCAAACCGCCCTCTCTCGGACTTTGAGGATTTCTTGGAGATCCTCACTGCAGCCGTAGGGAGGGCGGCGCCACGCCAGGTCGTGGTGTTGGGCGACCTGAACGCCAAGTCGGTGGCCTGGGGCAATCCAGCTGCCTCTTGCAACGTCCGGGGACGCGCCGTCGAGTTTTGGGCGGCGTCATGCGGTGTGTCCCTCCTCAACAGGGGGGCGGTCCACACGTGTGTGCGGCAACGGGGAGGGTCGGTGGTGGACGTTTCGTTCGCCACCCCCGTGCTGGCCGCACGCATTGTGAACTGGCGGGTGGAGTTGGTGGAGACCTTGTCGGACCACCGTTATGTGCGGTTCGACATCTCCACCCAGAGCCCCCGTGGGGAGATGGCCCGCTCTGGCAGGTCTCCCTTCCCACGGTGGGCTCTCACTCGCCTGGACCGGGAGGCAGCCAAGGAGGCGGCCTTCCTCCAAGACTGGCTGTCGCCCCCTGTTGGGGCCCCGGACGTTGACGCCGCAGCGGTCCGGCTGAGGGAATCCTTGACCGAGGTGTGCAACTCCAGCATGCCTCGGTCTCGGCGTCCGCCTCCCCGCCGGGCCGTTTATTGGTGGTCAGAGGAGCTGGCGGGCCTACGAGCCACCTGCGTGGCGGCCAGAAGGGCCTACACGCGGAGCCGCCGGCGCAGCGCCCGTAATCAGGCAGAGGAGGACCGCCTCTACGCCTCTTACCGAGAGGCAAAGGCGGTCCTCAAGTCGGCTATGGGCGCTGCCAAGGACTCGGCGAGGGCCGAGATGTTGGAGGGTCTCGACAGGGATCCGTATGGGAGACCATACAGGGCGGCGCGGAACCAACTGCGGCCCCATGGTCCCCCACTTACGGAGACCCTCGAGCCGGCGTTGCTGGATGGGGTGGTCCGGTCTCTGTTTCCGCGCAGGACCGACTTCACCCCTCCAGCGATGGACCCTCCACAGTCGGCGGCTCCGCAGGAGGAGGAGGAGGCACCTCCGGTGACGGAGGAGGAGTTTCGCGCGGGGGTGCTTAGCCTCCGCGCGAAGAAGACGGCTCCTGGGCCGGACGGCGTCCCCGCACGGGTGGTGGCTATAGCTGCCGCTCAAATGGAGGACAGGTTTCGGGAACTCTTCAGCGCGTGCTTTACGGCTGGAAGGTTCCCGAAACTGTGGAAGGAGGGGCAGCTGTGCCTCCTCCGAAAGGAGGGACGCCCGGCGGATTCCCCCTCGGCATACCGGCCCATCGTTCTGCTCGATGAGGTCGGTAAATTGTTCGAGGGGATCATCGCCGGCCGGCTCAGGAGCCATTTGCAGGGTGTAGGGCCAGACCTGTCGGACGCCCAGTTCGGTTTCCGACAGGGCCGGTCCACCATCGACGCGCTGGCCCTTCTTAAGGGCCAGGTGAAAGAGGCGGTCGAGGCGGGGGACGGAGTGTTGGCGGTGTCGTTTGACATCGCCAACGCCTTCAACTCCGTTCCCCACTCCACCATATTGGAGGCACTCCGGTACCACGGAGTGCCCCAATATTTGAGGAGCCTCCTGGCCAGCTACTTGGAGGATCGAGAGGTCCTCCTTGTGGACAAACTGGCCAGGATGCGGAGATACAGCGCGGAGTCCGGTGTTCCGCAGGGGTCAGTCTTAGGGCCCCCCCTGTGGAACATCGGCTTTGACTGGCTGTTGCGGGGAGCTCTTCTCCAGGGCACGAGTGTCATCTGCTACGCGGATGACACTCTCCTCACTGCCCGGGGGAAGAGCTTCGGGGAGGCGGCCTGTCTGGCCTCGGCTGGCGGGTCCTTGGTGGCAGGGAGGATCCGCCGCCTGGGATTGAGGGTGGCGCTGAACAAGACCGAGGCCGTGTTCTTTCACGGGCCTCGGCAGCGCTGCCCTCCCGACGCCCACATTGTGGTGGAGGGCGTCAGGGTGGACGCCCAGGCCCAGATGAAGTATCTGGGCCTGGTGCTGGACAGCAGGTGGCGCTTCGGCCCGCACTTTAGCGGGCTGTCGACGCGCCTGCTGAGGGCTGCGGACGCCCTCTCCTGGCTCCTCCCGAACCTGGGGGGGCCGAACGCACGATGCCGGCGTTTATACGCCGGCATCCTGCGGAGCATGGCCCTGTACGGGGCCCCCATCTGGGCGGACTCCCTCCAAAGGAGGGAGAATGCGACCGTTATGCGCAGGCCTCAAAGGGCCATTGCACTGCGGGTGGCGAGGGCCTACCGCTCGGTGGGCTTTTCGGCGGCGTGCGCTCTGGCGGGCACCCCTCCTTGGGAGCTGGAGGCGTGGGTGCTCGCCAGAGTGTACGAGTGGACGGCGCGGCGAAAGGCCCTGGGCGAGCGCCCCGTCGCGGAGGAGCGGGAGGCCGTGCGGCGGGAGGCGAGGGACGCCATCATCGTCCATTGGACGGACGACCTCGCCTCCGCCACCTTTGGCCGCCGAACCTTGGACGCGCTCGGTCCGGTCCTACGAGACTGGCTCGAGCGCTCCCACGGTTTCCTCTCATTCCGTCTGGTGCAGGTATTGTCAGGCCACGGCTGTTTCGGCAAGCACCTGCACCGGATCGGGAGGGAGGAGACCCCGGCGTGCCACGACTGCGGCGCGGCGGAGGACACGGCTCAGCACACCCTCGAGGTGTGCCCGGCTTGGTCTGAGCCGCGCCGCAGTCTAACAGCGGAGATCGGACAGGACCTCTCGCTTCCCGGCGTGGTCAACGCCATGCTGGAGAGTGAGGGGTCCTGGGCAGCTGTCGCCTCCTTTTGCGAGGATGTCATCTCGCAAAAGGAGGCGGCGGAGCGCGCGCGGGAGGACGACCCTCTCGCTGCGCCGCTCCGCAGGCGCAGAAGAGGTCGGAGAAGACGCCGTCTTCTCCCTCCTCATGGTGGTGATGGGCGGGCGATAGGCGCGGGGGCGCCTCCGCCCGCATTGCACTCCACACCACCTCCGCCGGTCATTCCCAGCCCTCCCCCTGAACGGGGAGGACTTGAGGGGCCCGCCGCTTTAGGCGGGTTGTCGTCGGAGGAGGACTGGACGCTAAGGCTGCGCCGATCTCCCAGTCCTCTTCCACTCGGACGACGCGGGAATAACACTGGGTCGTTTTAGTGGGTATACCGGGTCAGCCCGGGGAGTCCCACATACCCCTCCCGTTCCCCCGACGGGAGGGTATGCGTAATGCATTTTTTCCCAGTTTAAAAAAAAAAAAAAAAAAAAAAAAAAAAAGGTTAGGTTAGGTTTGCCGGTCGGGCCTGTTGCTAGCACTGCCGTTCCCGAGGTAGGAACGGCGGTGGCTGCGGAGGAGGGGGGTGCGATGTCCGATTGATGGATACAATCGAACATCGCATCCTCCAGGCGAACACCAACCACTGCCGGGCTGCACAGGATCTCCTGATGCAGACCATGGCTTAGTGGTTGGTGGACTTGGCGGTGGTCGCCGAGCCTTACTCGGTCCCTGGCCATTGGCTGGGCGACCGAGACGGCCTGGTGGCGTTGGTGTCGCGGTCTTCCACAGACTCCCCTCCCCTCTCGCTTTTAGAGAGGGGACCGGGATACGTGGCCGCCGCGTGGGGAGATTTGGCCCTGGTTGGGGTCTATTTCTCCCCTAACCGCCCTCTCTCGGACTTTGAGGATTTCCTGGAGATTCTCACTGCAGCCGTAGGGAGGGCGGCGCCACGCCAGGTCGTGGTGTTAGGCGACCTGAACGCCAAGTCGATGGCCTGGGGCAACCCAGCCGCCTCCTGCAACGTCCGGGGACGCGCCGTCGAGTTTTGGGCGGCGTCATGCGGCGTGTCCCTCCTCAACAGGGGGGCGGTCCACACGTGTGTGCGGCAACGGGGAGGGTCGGTGGTGGACGTTTCGTTCGCCACCCCCGTGTTAGCCGCACGCATTGTGAACTGGCGGGTGGAGTTGGTGGAGACCTTGTCGGACCACCGTTATGTGCGGTTCGACATCTCCACCCAAAGCCCCCGTGGGGAGATGGCCCGCTCTGGCAGGTCTCCCTTCCCACGGTGGGCTCTCACTCGCTTGGACCGGGAGGCAGCCAAGGAGGCGGCCTTCCTCCAAGACTGGCTGTCGCCCCCTGTTGGGGCCCCGGACGTTGACGCCGCAGCGGTCCGGCTGAGGGAATCCTTGACCGAGGTGTGCAACTCCAGCATGCCTCGGTCTCGGCGTCCGCCTCCCCGCCGGGCCGTTTATTGGTGGTCGGAGGAGCTGGCAGGCCTCCGGGCCACTTGCGTGGCGGCCAGAAGGGCCTACACGCGGAGCCGCCGGCGCAGCGCCCGTAATCAGGCGGAGGGGGACCGCCTCTACGCCTCTTACCGAGAGGCGAAGGCGGTCCTCAAGTCGGCTATCGGCGCTGCCAAGGACTCGGCGAGGGCCGAGATGCTGGAGGGTCTCGACAGGGATCCGTATGTGAGACCATACAGGGCGGCGCGGAACCAACTGCGGCCCCATGGTCCCCCACTTACGGAGACCCTCGAGCCGGCGTTGCTGGATGGGGTGGTCCGGTCTCTGTTTCCGCGCAGGACCGACTTCACCCCTCCAGCGATGGACCCTCCGCAGTCGGCGGCTCCGCAGGAGGAAGAGGAGGCACCTCCGGTGACGGAGGAGGAGTTTCGCGCGGGGGTGCTTAGCCTCCGCGCGAAGAAGACGGCTCCTGGGCCGGACGGCGTCCCCGCAAGGGTGGTGGCCATAGCTGCCGCTCAAATGGAGGACAGATTTCGGGAACTCTTCAGCGCGTGCTTTACGGCTGGAAGGTTCCCGAAACTGTGGAAGGAGGGGCAGCTATGCCTCCTCCGAAAGGAGGGACGCCCGGCGGATTCCCCCTCGGCATACCGGCCCATCGTTCTGCTCGATGAGGTCGGTAAATTGTTCGAGGGGATCATCGCCGGCCGGCTCAGGAGCCATTTGCAGGGTGTAGGGCCGAACCTGTCGGACGCCCAGTTCGGTTTCCGACAGGGCCGGTCCACCATCGACGCGCTGGCCCTTTTGAAGGGCCAGGTGAAAGAGGCGGTCGAGGCGGGGGACGGAGTGTTGGCGGTGTCGTTTGACATCGCCAACGCCTTCAACTCCGTTCCCCACTCCACCATATTGGAGGCACTCCGGTACCACGGAGTGCCCCAATATTTGAGGAGCCTCCTGGCCAGCTACTTGGAGGATCGAGAGGTCCTCCTTGTGGACAAACTGGCCAGGATGCGGAGATACAGCGCGGAGTCCGGTGTTCCGCAGGGGTCAGTCTTAGGGCCCCCCCTGTGGAACATCGGCTTTGACTGGCTGTTGCGGGGAGCTCTTCTCCAGGGCACGAGTGTCATCTGCTACGCGGATGACACTCTCCTTACTGCCCGGGGGAAGAGCTTCGGGGAGGCGGCCTGTCTGGCCTCGGCTGGCGGGTCCTTGGTGGCAGGGAGGATCCGCCGCCTGGGATTGAGGGTGGCGCTGAACAAGACCGAGGCCGTGTTCTTTCACGGGCCTCGGCAGCGCTGCCCTCCCGACGCCCACATTGTGGTGGAGGGCGTCAGGTTGGGCGTCCAGGCCCAGATGACGTATCTGGGCCTGGTGCTGGACAGCAGGTGGCGCTTCGGCCCGCACTTTAGCGGGCTGTCGACGCGCCTGCTGAGGGCTGCGGACGCCCTCTCCTGGCTCCTCCCCAACCTGGGAGGGCCCAACGCACGATGCCGGCGCCTATATGCCGGCATCCTGCGAAGCATGGCCCTGTACGGGGCCCCCATCTGGGCGGACTCCCTCCACAGGAGGGAGAACGCAACCGCCATGCGCAGGCCACAAAGGGCCATTGCACTGCGGGTGGCGAGGGCCTACCGCTCGGTGGGCTTTTCGGCGGCGTGCGCTCTGGCGGGCACCCCTCCTTGGGAGCTGGAGGCGTGGGTGCTCGCCAGAGTGTACGAGTGGACGGCGCGGCGAAAGGCCCTCGGGGAGCGCCCCGTCGCGGAGGAGCGGGAGGCCGTGCGGCGAGAGGCGAGGGACGCCATCATTGTCCATTGGACGGAGGACCTCGCCTCCGCCACCTTTGGCCGCCGAACCCTGGACGCGCTCGGTCCGGTCCTGCGAGACTGGCTCGAGCGCTCCCATGGTTTCCTCTCATTCCGTCTGGTGCAGGTGTTGTCAGGCCACGGCTGTTTCGGCAAGCACCTGCACCGGATCGGGAGGGAGGAGACCCCGGCGTGCCACGACTGCGGCGCGGCGGAGGACACGGCTCAGCACACCCTCGAGGTGTGCCCGGCTTGGTCTGAGCCGCGCCGCAGTCTAACAGCGGAGATCGGACAGGACCTCTCACTTCCCGGCGTGGTCAACGCCATGCTGGAGAGTGAGGGGTCCTGGGCAGCTGTCGCCTCTTTTTGCGAGGATGTCATCTCGCAAAAGGAGGCAGCGGAGCGCGCGCGGGAGGACGACCCTCTCGCTGCGCCGCTCCGCAGGCGCAGAAGAGGTCGGAGAAGACGCCGTCTTCTCCCTCCTCATGATGGTGATGGGCGGGCGACAGGCGCGGGGGCGCCTTCGCCCGCATTGCACTCCACACCACCCTCGCCGGTCATTCCCAGCCCTCCCCCTGAACGGGGAGGACTTGAGGGGCCCGCCGCTTTAGGCGGGTTGTCGTCGGAGGAGGACTGGACGCTAAGGCTGCGCCGATCTCCCAGTCCTCTTCCACTCGGACGACGCGGGAATAACACTGGGTCGTTTTAGTGGGTATACCGGGTCAGCCCGGGGAGTCCCACATACCCCTCCCGTTCCCCCGACGGGAGGGTATGCGTAATGCATTTTTTCCCAGTTTAAAAAAAAAAAAAAAAAAAAAAAAAAAAAAAAAAAAAAAAGGTTAGGTTAGGTTTGGGGGACCCCCCACAGAGTTTGCGTCCACGTCGCGTCCCCTGGAAACGGCCCAGTTTGTCACCGTAACGGAGTGGCATACTGGGTACGGCCAAAGTTCTCTGTGATCTCGCAGTTACTGTTTTATTTTATCGTGCCTTGTATACTGCGAATTTGCCGAAGGCGTCATGCCTATGCCCTCGCGGGACGCCTACGGGCGGTTTTTAAAAGGCCTTTCTCAGGGCCAACCCAAAGGCCCTTCTCAGGGCCAACCCAAAGGCCCTTCTCAGGGCCAACCAAAAGGCCCTTCTCAGGGCCACTCCGACGCTTCAGCGTCGGAAGCTAGTCGCGCGCCGTCTGCGGCTAGCTTCGTTGGAAGGGTGGACTTGTCGGATTCCGACGACGAGTCCCTCTTAAGCGTCTCGGACGCGGGCGACTGTCGGTCGCGGAAGCGGGCCTTCCTCAAGGAGGGGTCCGAGGGCTCCTCGGGCTCAGCCAGGAGGTCGAAGGCCAAGAGGCCGACGACAGCCGCGGACACCCACGTGGTGGGTCTCGCGGACGCCCAGCGGCAGCTGGACCTGGCTCGGCGGACGCAGCAGCAGCAGGACCTGGAGGAGAGGGTCGCTGCTAAAGAGCAGCGGGCGCGTGCTGCTCGGGCCAGGTCCGGTTACGGCGCGTCCCGCGTGTTGTACGCGGACTACTCTCTGGCCGAGCTGGAGCGGATGGCAGAGGAGGACGAAGAGGAGATCGCGGAGGTCGCCTCTAAATCCTCGAACCTTAAGGGTACCTTCCAGAAGGCCCTTAAGTGTCGAGGTGCGAGCATGCGCGGCATCATTGCGGAGCTCGTAAAGAGAAAGGCGACCGACGAGACTCGCCAGTTGCAGGCAGTAGTGGATCGCCTGAAGGTGGAGGTCAGCCAGCTTCACCAGAAGCTGGCTGATGTCACGGCTCGGCCGAGTCAGGGCGAACCGAGACCTGCGGCGGAGGCCCCCAACCCCACCAACCTTGAGGATGTTATCCGCAAGGTTGTCATGGAGGAGAGGGCCTTCACCAGAGCCTGCTTAGCAGGTATCGAGGACCGGCTCCTGCCGGAGAAGCGCCTCCGACCACCGCTCGCGGCGGACAAGAGGCGAGCCGAGCCGGGGCCGTCCTCGCAAGGGGAGGACGCCCTTCTCCCTTCCACTACTCCGTCCAACCAGCCGGGTTGGACTGAAGTGGTCCGGAAGGGGAAGGGCAGGGGGAAAAAGACGGCAACAGCCGTCCCTGCCGTCCCTGCCACCACGACTCCCAGCCGGTCGCAGGCGACTGGGAAGGGAAAGGGGAAGGGGAAGGGCAAAAGGCCGGCAACGCCCGGACCTGCCGTCCCAGCCACCACGCCTCCCAGCCAGTCGCAGGCGACCAAGAAGAGGAAGGGGAAACTCGTTCCCCCAAAGTCCGCAGCCGTCGTTGTGACACTCACTGCGGAGGCTGCGGAACGTGGGGAAACCTACGCTTCCATTTTGGTGCGGGCGCGAGCCAATGCCGATCCCACCCAATTGGGGATCAGCAAGGTTTCTTGCCGGCGGACCGAAACCGGGGCTCGAATATTCGAGTTCCCGGGGGCGGAGGGCAGCGCCAACGCTGACCTCTTTGCAGCCAAGCTGCAAGAGGTCATCGCGGACGCTGCCAAGGTGGCCCGACCGGTGAAGTCGGCAACCATAGAGGTGACCGGTCTTGACGACTCGGTCACCAAGGAGGAGGTGGTGGCGGCGGTCGCAGCCATTGGGGGCTGCGGCGTCGCAGCGGTGCAAGGCCGGGACATCAGGCCCGGCCGCGGCGGCATGGGCACTATTCGGCTCGAGTGCCCAGTCGCCGTTGCAAAAGCGGTCGTTAGCAGGGGTCGGCTCTGCGTCGGCTTCAGCTCGGGTGCAGTCCGGGCCCTTGAGGAGCAGCCTCTGCGCTGCTTCAGGTGCTGCGGCATCGGCCACACCCGAGCCCTGTGCCCGTCGGCGGTGGACAGGTCGGAGACCTGCTACCGCTGCGGCACAGAGGGCCACAGAGCCGCCTCCTGCGCGGTCGCCAAGCCGCACTGCGCCGTCTGTGCCGCGAGGGGACGCCCGGCAGGCCATGTGATGAGGGGGAGGTTGTGCAATCCTCCCCCTCAGAGGGGCAAAGCGCAGGTGCCGGTCGGGCCTGTTGCTAGCATCGCCGTTCCTGAGGCAGGAACGGCGGTGGCTGCGGAGGAGGGGGGTGCGATGTCCGATTGATGGATACAATCGAACATCGCATCCTCCAGGCGAACACCAACCACTGCCGGGCTGCACAGGATCTCCTGATGCAGACCATGGCTGAGTGGTTGGTGGACTTGGCGGTGGTCGCCGAGCCCTACTCGGTCCCTGGCCATTGGCTGGGCGACCGAGACGGCCTGGTGGCGTTGGTGTCGCGGTCTTCCACAGACTCCCCTCCCCTCTCGCTTTTAGAGAGGGGACCGGGATACGTGGCCGCCGCGTGGGGAGATTTGGCCCTGGTTGGGGTCTATTTCTCCCCAAACCGCCCTCTCTCGGACTTTGAGGATTTCTTGGAGATCCTCACTGCAGCCGTAGGGAGGGCGGCGCCACGCCAGGTCGTGGTTTTGGGCGACCTGAACGCCAAGTCGGTGGCCTGGGGCAATCCAGCTGCCTCTTGCAACGACCGGGGACGCGCCGTCGAATTTTGGGCGGCGTCATGCGGTGTGTCCCTCCTCAACAGGGGGGCGGTCCACACGTGTGTGCGGCAACGGGGAGGGTCGGTGGTGGACGTTTCGTTCGCCACCCCCGTGCTAGCCGCACGCATTGTGAACTGGCGGGTGGAGTTGGTGGAGACCTTGTCGGACCACCGTTATGTGCGGTTCGACATCTCCACCCAGAGCCCCCGTGGGGAGATGGCCCGCTCTGGCAGGTCTCCCTTCCCACGGTGGGCTCTCACTCGCCTGGACCGGGAGGCAGCCAAGGAGGCGGCCTTCCTCCAAGACTGGCTGTCGCCCCCTGTTGGGGCCCCGGACGTTGACGCCGCAGCGGTCCGGCTGAGGGAATCCTTGACCGAGGTGTGCAACTCCAGCATGCCTCGGTCTCGGCGTCCGCCTCCCCGCCGGGCCGTTTATTGGTGGTCGGAGGAGCTGGCAGGCCTCCGGGCCACTTGCGTTGCGGCCAGAAGGGCCTACACGCGGAGCCGCCGGCGCAGCGCCCGTAGTCAGGCAGAGGGGGGCCGCCTCTACGCCTCTTACCGAGAGGCAAAGGCGGTCCTCAGGTCGGCTATGGGCGCTGCCAAGGACTCGGCGAGGGCCGAGATGCTGGAGGGTCTCGACAGGGATCCGTATGGGAGACCATACAGGGCGGCGAGAAACCAACTGCGGCCCCATGGTCCCCCACTTACGGAGACCCTCGAGCCGGCGTTGCTGGATGGGGTGATCCGGTCTCTGTTTCCGCGCAGGACCGACTTCACCCCTCCAGCGATGGACCCTCCGCAGTCGGCGGCTCCGCAGGAGGAAGAGGAGGCACCTCCGGTGACGGAGGAGGAGTTTCGCGCGGGGGTGCTTAGCCTCCGCGCGAAGAAGACGGCTCCTGGGCCGGACGGCGTCCCCGCACGGGTGGTGGCCATAGCTGCCGCTCAGATGGAGGACAGATTTCGGGAACTCTTCAGCGCGTGCCTTACGGCTGGAAGGTTCCCGAAACTGTGGAAGGAGGGGCAGCTGTGCCTCCTCCGAAAGGAGGGACGCCCGGCGGATTCCCCCTCGGCATACCGGCCCATCGTTCTGCTCGATGAGGTCGGTAAATTGTTCGAGGGGATCATCGCCGGCCGGCTCAGGAGCCATTTGCGGGGTGTAGGGCCGGACCTGTCGGACGCCCAGTTCGGTTTCCGACAGGGCCGGTCCACCATCGACGCGCTGGCCCTTCTTAAGGGCCAGGTGAAAGAGGCGGTCGAGGCGGGGGACGGAGTGTTGGCGGTGTCGTTTGACATCGCCAACGCCTTCAACTCCGTTCCCCACTCCACCATATTGGAGGCACTCCGGTATCACGGAGTGCCCCAATACTTGAGGAGCCTCCTGGCCAGCTACTTGGAGGATCGAGAGGTCCTCCTTGTGGACAAACTGGCCAGGATGCGGAGGTACAGCGCGGAGTCCGGTGTTCCGCAGGGGTCAGTCTTAGAACCCCCCCTGTGGAACATCGGCTTTGACTGGCTGTTGCGGGGAGCTCTTCTCCAGGGCACGAGTGTCATCTGCTACGCGGATGACACTCTCCTAACTGCCCGGGGGAAGAGCTTCGGGGAGGCGGCCTGTCTGGCCTCGGCTGGCGGGTCCTTGGTGGCAGGGAGGATCCGCCGCCTGGGATTGAGGGTGGCGCTGAACAAGACCGAGGCCGTGTTCTTTCACGGGCCTCGGCAGCGCTGCCCTCCAGACGCCCACATTGTGGTCGAAGGCGTCAGGGTGGGCGTCCAGGCCCAGATGAAGTATCTGGGCCTGGTGTTGGACAGCAGGTGGCGCTTCGGCCCGCACTTTAGCGGGCTGTCGACGCGCCTGCTGAGGGCTGCGGACGCCCTCTCCTGGCTCCTCCCCAACCTGGGAGGGCCCAACGCACGATGCCGACGCCTATATGCCGGCATCCTGCGAAGCATGGCCCTGTATGGGGCCCCCATCTGGGCGGACTCCCTCCACAGGAGGGAGAACGCAACCGCCATGCGCAGGCCACAAAGGGCCATTGCACTGCGGGTGGCGAGGGCCTACCGCTCGGTGGGCTTTTCGGCGGCGTGCGCTCTGGCGGGCACCCCTCCTTGGGAGCTGGAGGCGTGGGTGCTCGCCAGAGTGTACGAGTGGACGGCGCGACGAAAGGCCCTCGGGGAGCGCCCCGTCGCGGAGGAGCGGGAGGCCGTGCGGCGAGAGGCGAGGGACGCCATCATCGTCCATTGGACGGAGGACCTCGCCTCCGCCACCTTTGGCCGCCGAACCCTGGACGCGCTCGGGCCGGTCCTGCGAGACTGGCTCGAGCGCTCCCACGGGTTCCTCTCATTCCGTCTGGTGCAGGTGTTGTCAGGCCACGGCTGTTTCGGCAAGCACCTGCACCGGATCGGGAGGGAGGAGACCCCGGCGTGCCACGACTGCGGCGCGGCGGAGGACACGGCTCAGCACACCCTCGAGGTGTGCCCGGCTTGGTCTGAGTCGCGTCGCAGTCTAACAGCGGAGATCGGACAGGACCTCTCACTTCCCGGCGTGGTCAACGCCATGCTGGAGAGTGAGGGGTCCTGGGCAGCTGTCGCCTCTTTTTGCGAGGATGTCATCTCGCAAAAGGAGGCGGCGGAGCGCGCGCGGGAGGACGACCCTCTCGCTGCGCCGCTCCGCAGGCGCAGAAGAGGTCGGAGAAGACGTCGTCTTCTCCCTCCTCATGGTGGTGATGGGCGGGTGATAGGCGCGGGGGCGCCTCCGCCCGCATTGCACTCCACACCACCCTCGCCGGTCATTCCCAGCCCTCCCCCTGAACGGGGAGGACTTGAGGGGCCCGCCGCTTTAGGCGGGTTGTCGTCGGAGGAGGACTGGACGCTAAGGCTGCGCCGATCTCCCAGTCCTCTTCCACTCGGACGACGCGGGAATAACACTGGGTCGTTTTAGTGGGTATACCGGGTCAGCCCGGGGAGTCCCACATACCCCTCCCGTTCCCCCGACGGGAGGGTATGCGTAATGCATTTTTTCCCAGTTTAAAAAAAAAAAAAAAAAAAAAAAAAAAAAAAAGGTTAGGTTAGGTTTCATGCGGTGTGTCCCTCCTCAACAGGGGGGCGGTCCACACGTGTGTGCGGCAGCGGGGAGGGTCGGTGGTGGACGTTTCGTTCGCCACCCCCGTGCTGGCCGCACGCATTGTGAACTGGCGGGTGGAGTTGGTGGAGACCTTGTCGGACCACCGTTATGTGCGGTTCGACATCTCCACCCAGAGCCCCCGTGGGGAGATGGCCCGCTCTGGCAGGTCTCCTTTCCCACGGTGGGCTCTCACTCGCCTGGACCGGGAGGCAGCCAAGGAGGCGGCCTTCCTCCAAGACTGGCTGTCGCCCCCTGTTGGGGCCCCGGACGTTGACGCCGCAGCGGTCCGGCTGAGGGAATCCTTGACCGAGGTTTGCAACTCCAGCATGCCTCGGTCTCGGCGTCCGCCTCCCCGCCGGGCCGTTTATTGGTGGTCAGAGGAGCTGGCGGGCCTACGAGCCACCTGCGTGGCGGCCAGAAGGGCCTACACGCGGAGCCGCCGGCGCAGCGCCCGTAATCAGGCAGAGGAGGACCGCCTCTACGCCTCTTACCGAGAGGCAAAGGCGGTCCTCAAGTCGGCTATGGGCGCTGCCAAGGACTCGGCGAGGGCCGAGATGCTGGAGGGTCTCGACAGGGATCCGTATGGGAGACCATACAGGGCGGCGCGGAACCAACTGCGGCCCCATGGTCCCCCACTTACGGAGACCCTCGAGCCGGCGTTGCTGGATGGGGTGGTCCGGTCTCTGTTTCCGCGCAGGACCGACTTCACCCCACCAACGATGGACCCTCCGCAGGCGGCGGCTCCGCCAGAGGAGGAGGTACCTCCAGTGACGGAGGAGGAGTTTCGCGCGGGGGTGCTTAGCCTCCGCGCGAAGAAGACGGCTCCTGGGCCGGACGGCGTCCCCGCACGGGTGGTGGCCATAGCTGCCGCTCAAATGGAGGACAGATTTCGGGAACTCTTCAGCGCGTGCTTTACGGCTGGAAGGTTCCCGAAACTGTGGAAGGAGGGGCGGCTATGCCTCCTCCGAAAGGAGGGACGCCCGGCGGATTCCCCCTCGGCATACCGGCCCATCGTTCTGCTCGATGAGGTCGGTAAATTGTTCGAGGGGATCATCGCCGGCCGGCTCAGGAGCCATTTGCAGGGTGTAGGGCCGAACCTGTCGGACGCCCAGTTCGGTTTCCGACAGGGCCGGTCCACCATCGACGCGCTGGCCCTTTTGAAGGGCCAGGTGAAAGAGGCGGTCGAGGCGGGGGACGGAGTGTTGGCGGTGTCGTTTGACATCGCCAACGCCTTCAACTCCGTTCCCCACTCCACCATATTGGAGGCACTCCGGTACCACGGAGTGCCCCAATATTTGAGGAGCCTCCTGGCCAGCTACTTGGAGGATCGAGAGGTCCTCCTTGTGGACAAACTGGCCAGGATGCGGAGATACAGCGCGGAGTCCGGTGTTCCGCAGGGGTCAGTCTTAGGGCCCCCCCTGTGGAACATCGGCTTTGACTGGCTGTTGCGGGGAGCTCTTCTCCAGGGCACGAGTGTCATCTGCTACGCGGATGACACTCTCCTTACTGCCCGGGGGAAGAGCTTCGGGGAGGCGGCCTGTCTGGCCTCGGCTGGCGGGTCCTTGGTGGCAGGGAGGATCCGCCGCCTGGGATTGAGGGTGGCGCTGAACAAGACCGAGGCCGTGTTCTTTCACGGGCCTCGGCAGCGCTGCCCTCCCGACGCCCACATTGTGGTGGAGGGCGTCAGGGTGGGCGTTCAGGCCCAGATGAAGTATCTGGGCCTGGTGCTGGACAGCAGGTGGCGCTTCGGCCCGCACTTTAGCGGGCTGTCGACGCGCCTGCTGAGGGCTGCGGACGCCCTCTCCTGGCTCCTCCCGAATCTGGGGGGGCCGAACGCACGATGCCGGCGTTTATATGCCGGCATCCTGCGGAGCATGGCCCTGTACGGGGCCCCCATCTGGTCGGACTCCCTCAACAGGAGGGAGAACGCTACTATGATGCGGAGGCCCCAAAGGGCCATTGCACTGCGGGTGGCGAGGGCCTACCGCTCCGTGGGCTTTTCGGCGGCGTGCGCTCTGGCGGGCACCCCTCCTTGGGAGTTGGAGGCGTGGGTGCTCGCCAGAGTGTACGAGTGGACGGCGCGGCGAAAGGCCCTCGGGGAGCGCCCCGTCGCGGAGGAGCGGGAGGCCGTGCGGCGGGAGGCGAGGGACGCCATCATCGTCCATTGGACGGAGGACCTCGCCTCCGCCACCTTTGGCCGCCGTACCTTGGACGCGCTCGGTCCGGTCCTACGAGACTGGCTCGAGCGCTCCCACGGTTTCCTCTCATTCCGTCTGGTGCAGGTGTTGTCAGGCCACGGCTGTTTCGGCAAGCACCTGCACCGGATCGGGAGGGAGGAGACCCCGGCGTGCCACGACTGCGGCGCGGCGGAGGACACGGCTCAGCACACCCTCGAGGTGTGCCCGGCTTGGTCTGAGCCGCGTCGCAGTCTAACAGCGGAGATCGGACAGGACCTCTCGCTTCCCGGCGTGGTGAATGCCATGCTGGAGAGTGAGGGGTCCTGGGCAGCTGTCGCCTCTTTTTGCGAGGATGTCATCTCGCAAAAGGAGGCGGCGGAGCGCGCGCGGGAGGACGACCCTCTCGCTGCGCCGCTCCGCAGGCGCAGAAGAGGTCGGAGAAGACGACGTCTTCTCCCTCCTCATGGTGGTGATGGGCGGGCGATAGGCGCGGGGGCGCCTCCGCCCGCATTGCACTCCACACCACCTCCGCCGGTCATTCCCAGCCCTCCCCCTGAACGGGGAGGACTTGAGGGGCCCGCCGTTTTAGGCGGGTTGTCGTCGGAGGAGGACTGGACGCTAAGGCTGCGCCGATCTCCCAGTCCTCTTCCACTCGGACGACGCGGGAATAACACTGGGTCGTTTTAGTGGGTATACCGGGTCAGCCCGGGGAGTCCCACATACCCCTCCCGTTCCCCCGACGGGAGGGTATGCGTAATGCATTTTTTCCCAGTTTAAAAAAAAAAAAAAAAAAAAAAAAGGTTGGGGGACCCCCCACAGAGCTTGCGTCCTCGTCGCGTCCCCTGGAAACGGCCCAGTTTGTCACCGTAACGGAGTGGCAGACTGGGTACGGCCAAAGAGCTCTGTGCATTCGTAGAATTTTATCTTGCGTGTTACTACGATCCTGCTGTGGCTATGCCAAAACCCCCGCGGGACGCCTCCGGGCGGTTTTTAAAAGGCCCTTCTCAGGGCCAACCCAAAGGCCCTTCTCAGGGCCAACCAAAAGGCCCTTCTCAGGGCCAATCCGACGCTTCAGCGTCTGAAGCTAGCCGCGCGCCGTCTGCGGCTAGCTTCTTCGGAAGGGCGGACCTGTCCGATTCGGACGAGTCCGTCGTAAGCGTCTCGGACGTTGGCGACACTAGGTCGCGAAAGCGGGCCTTCCGTAAGGAAGGGTCCGAGGGCTCCTCCAGTTCGACGAGGAAGTCCACGGCAGCGAAGAAGCCGACGACATCTGCGGACACCCACGTCGTGGGTCTCGCAGATGCCCAGCGGCATTTGGACCTGGCTCGGCGGGCGCAGCACCAGCAAGAGCTCGAAGAGCGCGTTGCTGCAAAGGAGCAGCGTGCGCGTAATGCTCGGGCCAGGTCAGGGTACGGTGCGTCCCGCGTACTATACGGGGACCAATCCTTGGCCGAGCTGGCGCGCATGGCGTAAGAGGATGAGGAGGAGATCGTGGAGGTCGCCTCCAAGTCCTCCAATCTTAAGGGCACTTTTCAGAAGGCCCTTAAGTGCCGTGCCGCAAGCATGCGCGCCATTATCGAGGAGTTGGTCCAGCGTGAGGCGACCGACGAATCGCGCAAATTGCAGGCGACCGTCGATCGCCTCAAGCTGGAAGTCAGCCAGCTTCATCAGAAGCTGGCTGATGTCATGGCTCGGCCCGTTCAGGCCGAACCAAGACCTGCGGCGGAGGCCCCCACCCCCACCAACCTTGAGGATGTCATCCGCAAGGTGGTAATGGGGGAGAGGGCCTTCACTAGAGCCTGCTTGGCAGGCATTGAGGACCGGCTCTTGCCGGAGAAGCGCCTCCGACCACCGCTTGCGGCGGACAAGAGGCGGGCCGAGCCGGAGCCGTCCTCGCAAGAGGATGACGCCCTTCTCCCTTCCACCACTCCGTCCAACCAGCAGGGTTGGACCGAAGTGGCCCGGAAGGGGAAGGGCAGGGGGAAAAAGACGGCAACAGCCGTCCCTGCCGTCCCTGCCACCACGACTCCCAGCCGGTCGCGGGCGACTGAGAAGGGAAAGGGGAAGGGGAAGGGCAAAAGGCCGGCAACGCCCGGACCTGCCGTCCCCGTCACCACGCCTCCCAGTCAGTCGCGGGCGGCTGGCGGGAGCAAGAAGAAGAGGAAGGGGAAATTGGTTCCCCCGAGGTCCGCGGCCGTCGTGGTGACGCTCACCGCGGAGGCTGCGGAGCGCGGGGAAACCTACGCCTCCATTTTGGTGCGGGCGCGTGCCAATGCCGATCCCGCCCAACTGGGGATCGGCAAGCTTTCTTGCAGGCGGACCGAAACCGGGGCTCGAATATTCGAGTTCCCGGGGGCGGAAGGCAGCGCCAACGCTGACCTCTTTGCAGCCAAGCTGCAGGAGGTCATCGCAGACGCTGCCAAGGTGGCCCGACCGGTGAAGTCGGCGACCATCGAAGTGACCGGTCTTGATGACTCGGTCACCAAGGAGGAGGTGGTGGCGGCGGTCGCAGCCATTGGGGGCTGCGGCGTCGCAGCGGTGCAAGGCCGGGACATCAGGCCCGGCCGCGGCGGCATGGGCACTATTCGGCTCGAGTGCCCAGTTGCCGTTGCAAAAGCGGTCGTTAGCAGGGGTCGGCTCTGCGTCGGCTTCAGCTCGGGTGCAGTCCGGGCCCTTGAGGAGCAGCCTCTGCGCTGCTTCAGGTGCTGCGGCATCGGCCACACCCGAGCCCTGTGCCCGTCGGCGGTGGACAGGTCGGAGACCTGCTACCGCTGCGGCACAGAGGGCCACAAAGCCGCCTCCTGCGCGGTCGCCAAGCCGCACTGCGCCGTCTGTGCCGCGAGGGGACGCCCGGCAGGCCATGTGATGAGGGGGAGGTTGTGCAATCCTCCCCCTCAGAGGGGTAAAGCGCAGGTGCCGGTCGGGCCTGCTGTTAGCATCGCCGTTCCTGAGGCAGGAACGGCTGTGGCTGCGGAGGAGGGGGGTGCGATGTCCGATTGATGGATACAATCGAACATCGCATCCTCCAGGCGAACACCAACCACTGCCGGGCTGCACAGGATCTCCTGATGCAGACCATGGCTGAGTGGTTGGTGGACTTGGCGGTGGTCGCCGAGCCCTACTCGGTCCCTGGCCATTGGCTGGGCGACCGAGACGGCTTGGTGGCGTTGGTGTCGCGGTCTTCCACAGACTCCCCTCCCCTCTCGCTTTTAGAGAGGGGACCGGGATACGTGGCCGCCGCGTGGGGAGATTTGGCCCTGGTTGGGGTCTATTTCTCCCCTAACCGCCCTCTCTCGGACTTTGAGGATTTCCTGGAGATTCTCACTGCAGCCGTAGGGAGGGCGGCGCCACGCCAGGTCGTGGTGTTGGGCGACCTGAACGCCAAGTCGGTGGCCTGGGGCAACCCAGCCGCCTCCTGCAACGTCCGGGGTCGCGCCGTCGAGTTTTGGGCGGCGTCATGCGGCGTGTCCCTCCTCAACAGGGGGGCGGTCCACACGTGTGTGCGGCAACGGGGAGGGTCGGTGGTGGACGTTTCGTTCGCCACCCCCGTGCTAGCCGCACGCATCGTGAACTGGCGGGTGGAGTTGGTGGAGACCTTGTCGGACCACCGTTATGTGCGGTTCGACATCTCCACCCAGAGCCCCCGTGGGGAGATGGCCCGCTCTGGCAGGTCTCCCTTCCCACGGTGGGCTATGCCTCCTCCGAAAGGAGGGACGCCCGGCGGATTCCCCCTCGGCATACCGGCCCATCGTTCTGCTCGATGAGGTCGGTAAATTGTTCGAGGGGATCATCGCCGGCCGGCTCAGGAGCCATTTGCAGGGTGTAGGGCCGAACCTGTCGGACGCCCAGTTCGGTTTCCGACAGGGCCGGTCCACCATCGACGCGCTGGCCCTTCTTAAGGGCCAGGTGAAAGAGGCGGTCGAGGCGGGGGACGGAGTGTTGGCGGTGTCGTTTGACATCGCCAACGCCTTCAACTCCGTTCCCCACTCCACCATATTGGAGGCACTCCGGTACCACGGAGTGCCCCAATACTTGAGGAGCCTCCTGGCCAGCTACTTGGAGGACCGAGAGGTCCTCCTTGTGGATAAACTGGCCAGGATGCGGAGATACAGCGCGGAGTCCGGTGTTCCGCAGGGGTCAGTCTTAGGGCCCCCCCTGTGGAACATCGGCTTCGACTGGCTGTTGCGGGGAGCTCTTCTCCAGGGCACGAGTGTCATCTGCTACGCGGATGACACTCTCCTTACTGCCCGGGGGAAGAGCTTCGGGGAGGCGGCCTGTCTGGCCTCGGCTGGCGGGTCCTTGGTGGCAGGGAGGATCCGCCGCCTGGGATTGAGGGTGGCGCTGAACAAGACCGAGGCCGTGTTCTTTCACGGGCCTCGGCAGCGCTGCCCTCCAGACGCCCACATTGTGGTGGAGGGCGTCAGGGTGGGCGTCAGGGCCCAGATGAAGTATCTGGGCCTGGTGTAGGACAGCAGGTGGCGCTTCGGCCCGCACTTTAGCGGGCTGTCGACGCGCCTGCTGAGGGCTGCGGACGCCCTCTCCTGGCTCCTCCCCAACCTGGGAGGGCCCAACACACGATGCCGGCGCCTATATGCCGGCATCCTGCGGAGCATGGCCCTGTACGGGGCCCCCATCTGGTCGGACTCCCTCAACAGGAGGGAGAACGCTACTATGATGCGGAGGCCCCAAAGGGCCATTGCACTGCGGGTGGCGAGGGCCTACCGCTCCGTGGGCTTTTCGGCGGCGTGCGCTCTGGCGGGCACCCCTCCTTGGGAGTTGGAGGCGTGGGTGCTCGCCAGAGTGTACGAGTGGACGGCGCGGCGAAAGGCCCTCGGGGAGCGCCCCGTCGCGGAAGAGCGGGAGGCCGTGCGGCGGGAGGCGAGGGACGCCATCATCGTCCATTGGACGGACGACCTCGCCTCCGCCACCTTTGGCCGCCGAACGTTGGACGCGCTCGGTCCGGTCCTGCGGGACTGGCTCGAGCGCTCCCACGGGTTCCTCTCATTCCGTCTGGTGCAGGTGTTGTCAGGCCACGGCTGTTTCGGCAAGCACCTGCACCGGATCGGGAGGGAGGAGACCCCGGCGTGCCACGACTGCGGCGCGGCGGAGGATACGGCTCAGCACACCCTCGAGGTGTGCCCGGCTTGGTCTGAGCCGCGTCGCAGTCTAACAGCGGAGATCGGACAGGACCTCTCACTTCCCGGCGTGGTCAACGCCATGCTGGAGAGTGAGGGGTCCTGGGCAGCTGTCGCCTCTTTTTGCGAGGATGTCATCTCGCAAAAGGAGGCGGCGGAGCGCGCGCGGGAGGACGACCCTCTCGCTGCGCCGCTCCGCAGGCGCAGAAGAGGTCGGAGAAGACGTCGTCTTCTCCCTCCTCATGGTGGTGATGGGCGGGCGATAGGCGCGGGGGCGCCTCCGCCCGCATTGCACTCCACACCACCCTCGCCGGTCATTCCCAGCCCTCCCCCTGAACGGGGAGGACTTGAGGGGCCCGCCGCTTTAGGCGGGTTGTCGTCGGAGGAGGACTGGACGCTAAGGCTGCGCCGATCTCCCAGTCCTCTTCCACTCGGACGACGCGGGAATAACACTGGGTCGTTTTAGTGGGTATACCGGGTCAGCCCGGGGAGTCCCACATACCCCTCCCGTTCCCCCGACGGGAGGGTATGCGTAATGCATTTTTTCCCAGTTTAAAAAAAAAAAAAAAAAAAAAAAAAAGGTTAGGTTAGGTTCTGGCGGGTCCTTGGTGGCAGGGAGGATCCGCCGCCTGGGATTGAGGGTGGCGCTGAACAAGACCGAGGCCGTGTTCTTTCACGGGCCTCGGCAGCGCTGCCCTCCAGACGCCCACATTGTGGTGGAGGGCGTCAGGGTGGGCGTCCAGGCCCAGATAAAGTATCTGGGCCTGGTGTTGGACAGCAGGTGGCGCTTCGGCCCGCACTTCAGCGGGCTGTCGACGCGCCTGCTGAAGGCTGCGGACGCCTTGTCATGGCTCCTCCCGAATCTGGGGGGGCCCAATGCACGATGCCGGCGTTTGTATGCCGGCATCCTGCGGAGCATGGCCCTGTACGGGGCCCCCATCTGGGCGGACTCCCTTCACAGGAGGGAGAACGCTACTATGATGCGGAGGCCCCAAAGGGCCATTGCACTGCGGGTGGCGAGGGCCTATCGCTCGGTGGGCTTTTCGGCGGCGTGCGCTCTGGCGGGCACCCCTCCTTGGGAGCTGGAGGCGTGGGTGCTCGCCAGAGTGTACGAGTGGACGGCGCGGCGAAGGGCCCTCGGCGAGCGCCCCGTCGCGGAGGAGCGGGAGGCCGTGCGGCGGGAGGCGAGGGACGCCATCATCGTCCATTGGACAGAGGACCTCGCCTCCGCCACCTTTGGCCGCCGTACATTGGACGCGCTCGGTCCGGTCCTACGAGACTGGCTCGAGCGCTCCCACGGTTTCCTCTCATTCCGTCTGGTGCAGGTGTTGTCAGGCCATGGCTGTTTCGGCAAGCACCTGCACCGGATCGGGAGGGAGGAGACCCCGGCGTGCCACGACTGTGGCGCGGCGGAGGACACGGCTCAGCACACCCTCGAGGTGTGCCCGGCTTGGTCTGAGCCGCGCCGCAGTCTAACAGCGGAGATAGGACAGGACCTCTCGCTTCCCGGCGTGGTCAACGCCATGCTGGAGAGTGAGGGGTCCTGGGCAGCAGTCGCCTCTTTTTGCGAGGATGTCATCTCGCAAAAGGAGGCGGCGGAGCGCGCGCGGGAGGACGACCCTCTCGCTGCGCCGCTCCGTAGGCGGAGAAGAGGTCGGAGAAGACGCCGTCTTCTCCCTCCTCATGGTGGTGATGGGCGGGCGATAGGCGCGGGGGCGCCTCCGCCCGCATTGCACTCCACACCACCTCCGCCGGTCATTCCCAGCCCTCCCCCTGAACGGGGAGGACTTGAGGGGCCCGCCGCTTTAGGCGGGTTGTCGTCGGAGGAGGACTGGACGCTAAGGCTGCGCCGATCTCCCAGTCCTCTTCCACTCGGACGAAGCGGGAATGCCGCTGGGTTATTTTAGTGGGTATACCGGGTCAGCCCGGGGAGTCCCACATACCCCTCCCGTTCCCCCGACGAGAGGGCATGCGTAATGCATTTTTTCCCAGCTTAAAAAAAAAAAAAAAAAAAAAAAAAAGGTTAGGTTAGGTTGAGCTACACGCGGAGCCGCCGGCGCAGCGCCCGTAATCAGGCAGAGGAGGACCGCCTCTACGCCTCTTACCGAGAGGCAAAGGCGGTCCTCAAGTCGGCTATGGGCGCTGCCAAGGACTCGGCGAGGGCCGAGATGCTGGAGGGTCTCGACAGGGATCCGTATGGGAGACCATACAGGGCGGCGCGGAACCAACTGCGGCCCCATGGTCCCCCACTTACGGAGACCCTCGAGCCGGCGTTGCTGGATGGGGTGGTCCGGTCTCTGTTTCCGCGCAGGACCGACTTCACCCCTCCAGCGATGGACCCTCCGCAGTCGGCGGCTCCGCAGGAGGAGGAGGAGGAGGCACCTCCGGTGACGGAGGAGGAGTTTCGCGCGGGGGTTCTTAGCCTCCGCGCGAAGAAGACGGCTCCTGGGCCGGACGGCGTCCCCGCACGGGTGGTGGCCATAGCTGCCACTCAAATGGAGGACAGGTTTCGGGAACTCTTCAGCGCGTGCTTTACGGCTGGAAGGTTCCCGAAACTGTGGAAGGAGGGGCAGCTATGCCTCCTCCGAAAGGAGGGACGCCCGGCGGATTCCCCCTCGGCATACCGGCCCATCGTTCTGCTCGATGAGGTCGGTAAATTGTTCGAGGGGATCATCGCCGGCCGGCTCAGGAGCCATTTGCAGGGTGTAGGGCCGGACCTGTCGGACGCCCAGTTCGGTTTCCGACAGGGCCGGTCCACCATCGTCGCGCTGGCCCTTCTTAAGGGCCAGGTGAAAGAGGCGGTCGAGGCGGGGGACGGTGTGTTGGCGGTGTCGTTTGACATCGCCAACGCCTTCAACTCCGTTCCCCACTCCACCATATTGGAGGCACTCCGGTACCACGGAGTGCCCCAATATTTGAGGAGCCTCCTGGCCAGCTACTTGGAGGATCGAGAGGTCCTCCTTGTGGACAAACTGGCCAGGTTGCGGAGGTACGGCGCGGAGTCCGGTGTTCCGCAGGGGTCTGTCTTAGGGCCCCCCCTGTGGAACATTGGATTCGACTGGCTGTTGCGGGGAGCTCTTCTCCCGGGCACGAGTGTCATCTGCTACGCGGATGACACTCTCCTCACTGCCCGGGGGAAGAGCTTCGGGGAGGCGGCCTGTCTGGCCTCGGCTGGCGGGTCCTTGGTGGCAGGGAGGATCCGCCGCCTGGGATTGAGGGTGGCGCTGAACAAGACCGAGGCCGTGTTCTTTCACGGGCCTCGGCAGCGCTGCCCTCCCGACGCCCACATTGTGGTGGAGGGCGTCAGGGTGGACGTCCAGGCCCAGATGAAGTATCTGGGCCTGGTGCTGGACAGCAGGTGGCGCTTCGGCCCGCACTTTAGCGGGCTGTCGACGCGCCTGCTGAAGGCCGCGGATGCCCTGTCGTGGCTCCTCCCGAATCTGGGGGGGCCGAACGCACGATGCCGGCGTTTATATGCCGGCATCCTGCGGAGCATGGCCCTGTACGGGGCCCCCATCTGGGTGGACTCCCTCCACAGGAGGGAGAACGCAACCGCCATGCGCAGGCCACAAAGGGCCATTGCACTGCGGGTGGCGAGGGCCTACCGCTCGGTGGGCTTTTCGGCGGCGTGCGCTCTGGCGGGCACCCCTCCTTGGGAGCTGGAGGCGTGGGTGCTCGCCAGAGTGTACGAGTGGACGGCGCGGCGAAAGGCCCTCGGGGAGCGCCCCGTCGCGGAGGAGCGGGAGGCCGTGCGGCGAGAGGCGAGGGACGCCATCATCGTCCATTGGACGGACGACCTCGCCTCCGCCACCTTTGGCCGCCGAACCCTGGACGCGCTCGGTCCGGTCCTGCGAGACTGGCTCGAGCGCTCCCACGGGTTCCTCTCATTCCGTCTGGTGCAGGTGTTGTCAGGCCACGGCTGTTTCGGCAAGCACCTGCACCGGATCGGGAGGGAGGAAACCCCGGCTTGTCACGACTGCGGCGCGGCGGAGGACACGGCTCAGCACACCCTCGAGGTGTGCCCGGCTTGGTCTGAGCCGCGCCGCAGTCTAACAGCGGAGATTGGACAGGACCTCTCACTTCCCGGCGTGGTGAATGCCATGCTGGAGAGTGAGGGGTCCTGGGCAGCTGTCGCCTCTTTTTGCGAGGATGTCATCTCGCAAAAGGAGGCGGCGGAGCGTGCGCGGGAGGACGACCCTCTCGCTGCGCCGCTCCGCAGGCGCAGAAGAGGTCGGAGAAGACGCCGTCTTCTCCCTCCTCATGGTGGTGATGGGCGGGCGATAGGCGCGGGGGCGCCTCCGCCCGCATTGCACTCCACACCACCTCCGCCGGTGATTCCCAGCCCTCCCCCTGAACGGGGAGGACTTGAGGGGCCCGCCGCTTTAGGCGGGTTGTCGTCGGAGGAGGACTGGACGCTAAGGCTGCGCCGATCTCCCAGTCCTCTTCCACTCGGACGACGCGGGAATAACGCTGGGTCGTTTTAGTGGGTATACCGGGTCAGCCCGGGGAGTCCCACATACCCCTCCCGTTCCCCCGACGGGAGGGTATGCGTAATGCATTTTTTCCCAGTTTAAAAAAAAAAAAAAAAAAAAAAAGGTTAGGTTGAGCTCTTCTCCAGGGCACGAGTGTCATCTGCTACGCGGATGACACTCTCCTCACTGCCCGGGGGAAGAGCTTCGGGGAGGCGGCCTGTCTGGCCTCGGCTGGCGGGTCCTTGGTGGCAGGGAGGATCCGCCGCCTGGGATTGAGGGTGGCGCTGAACAAGACCGAGGCCGTGTTCTTCCACGGGCCTCGGCAGCGCTGCCCTCCAGACGCCCACATTGTGGTGGAGGGCGTCAGGGTGGGCGTCCAGGCCCAGATGAAGTATCTGGGCCTGGTGTTGGACAGCAGGTGGCGCTTCGGCCCGCACTTTAGCGGGCTGTCGACGCGCCTGCTGAGGGCTGCGGACGCCCTCTCCTGGCTCCTCCCCAACCTGGGAGGGCCCAACGCACGATGCCGGCGCCTATATGCCGGCATCCTGCGAAGCATGGCCCTGTACGGGGCCCCCATCTGGGCGGACTCCCTCCACAGGAGGGAGAACGCAACCGCCATGCGCAGGCCACAAAGGGCCATTGCACTGCGGGTGGCGAGGGCCTACCGCTCGGTGGGCTTTTCGGCGGCGTGCGCTCTGGCGGGCACCCCTCCTTGGGAGCTGGAGGCGTGGGTGCTCGCCAGAGTGTACGAGTGGACGGCGCGGCGAAAGGCCCTCGGGGAGCGCCCCGTCGCGGAGGAGCGTGAGGCCGTGCGGCGGGAGGCGAGGGACGCCATCATCGTCCATTGGACGGACGACCTCGCCTCCGCCACCTTTGGCCGCCGAACCCTGGACGCGCTCGGTCCGGTCCTGCGAGACTGGCTCGAGCGCTCCCACGGTTTCCTTTCATTCCGTCTGGTGCAGGTGTTGTCAGGCCACGGCTGTTTCGGCAAGCACCTGCATCGGATCGGGAGAGAGGAGACCCCGGCGTGCCACGACTGCGGCGCGGCGGAGGACACGGCTCAGCACACCCTCGAGATGTGCCCGGCTTGGTCTGAGCCGCGCCGCAGTCTAACAGCGGAGATCGGACAGGACCTCTCACTTCCCGGCGTGGTGAATGCCATGCTGGAGAGTGAGGGGTCCTGGGCAGCTGTCGCCTCTTTTTGCGAGGATGTCATCTCGCAAAAGGAGGCGGCGGAGCGCGCGCGGGAGGACGACCCTCTCGCTGCGCCGCTCCGCAGGCGCAGAAGAGGTCGGAGAAGACGCCGTCTTCTCCCTCCTCATGGTGGTGATGGGCGGGCAATAGGCGCGGGGGCGCCTCCGCCCGCATTGCACTCCACACCACCCTCGCCGTTAATTCCCAGCCCTCCCCCTGAACGGGGAGGACTTGAGGGGCCCGCCGCTTTAGGCGGGTTGTCGTCGGAGGAGGACTGGACGCTAAGGCTGTGCCGATCTCCCAGTCCTCTTCCACTCGGACGACGCGGGAATAACGCTGGGTCGTTTTAGTGGGTATACCGGGTCAGCCCGGGGAGTCCCACATACCCCTCCCGTTCCCCCGACGGGAGGGTATGCGTAATGCATTTTTTCCCAGTTTAAAAAAAAAAAAAAAAAAAAGGTTAGGTTAGGTTGGGGGACCCCCCACAGAGCTTGCGTCCTCGTCGCGTCCCCTGGAAACGGCCCAGTTTGTCACCGTAACGGAGTGGCAAACTGGGTACGGCTAAAGTGCTCTGTGCTTTCGTAGCTTCTTTTAATCTTGCGTTGTTACTGCGAACATGCGGAAGGCTATGCCTACGCCCCCGCGGGACGCCTGCGGGCGTTTTAAAAAAGGCCCTTCTCAGGGCCAACCCAAAGGCCCTTCTCAGGGCCAACCAAAAGGCCCTTCTCAGGGCCACTCTGACGCTTCTGCGTCAGAAGCTAGTCGCGCGCCGTCTGCGGCTAGCTTCTTTGGAAGAGCGGACCTGTCCGATTCGGACGAGTCCGACATAAGCGTCTCGGACGCAGGCGACCCTAGGTCGCGAAAGCGGGCCTTCCGTAAGGAAGGGTCTGAGGGCTCCTCGAGCTCAGCGAGGAAGCCCAAAGCCAAGAAGCCGACGACATCTGCGGACACCCACGTCGTGGGTCTCGCAGATGCCCAGCGGCAGTTGGACCTGGCTCGGCGGACGCAGCACCAGCAAGAGCTGGAAGAGCGTGTTGCTGCGAAGGAGCAGCGAGCGCGTACTGCTCGGGCCAAGTCAGGATACGGCGCGTCCCGCGTTTTGTACGCCGACTATTCACTGGACGACCTGGAACGGATGGCGGAGGAGGACGAGGAGGAGATCGCGGAGGTCGCCTCTAAGTCCTCCAACCTTAAAGGGACCTTCCAGAAGGCCCTTAAGTGTCGGGCCGCGAGCATGCGCGGAATAGTGTTGGAGCTGGCCCAACGCAAGACCACCGACGAAACGCGGCAACTGCAGGCGACAGTCAATCGCTTGCAGGCGGAGGTCAGCCAGCTTCACAAGAAGCTAGCTGAAGCCACGGCCCGGCCACAGCAGGCCGACCCGAGCCCTGCGGCGGAGGCCCCCACCCCCACCAACCTTGAGGACATTATCCGCAAGGTGGTAATGGAGGAGAGGGCCTTCACTAGAGCCTGCTTGGCAGGCATTGAGGACCGGCTCTTGCCGGAGAAGCGCCTCCGACCACCGCTTGCGGCGGACAAGAGGCGGGCAGAGCCGGGGCCGTCCTCGCAAGGGGAGGACGCCCTTCTCCCTTCCACCACTCCGTCCAACCAGCAGGGTTGGACCGAAGTGGTCCGGAAGGGGAAGGGCAAGGGGAAAAAGACGGCAACAGCCGTCCCTGCCGTCCCTGCCACCACGACTCCCAGCCGGTCGCAGGCGACTGAGAAGGGAAAGGGGAAGGGGAAGGGCAAAAGGCCGGCAACGCCCGGACCTGCCGTCCCCGTCACCACGCCTCCCAGTCAGTCGCGGGCGGCTGGCAGGGGCAAGAAGGGAAAGGGGAAACTTGTTCCCCCAAAGTCCGCGGCCGTCGTGGTGACACTCACCGCGGAGGCCGCGGAGCGAGGCGAGACGTACGCGTCAATTTTGGTGCGGGCGCGTGCAAATGCCGATCCCACCCAATTGGGGATCGACAAGGTTTCTTGCCGGCGGACCGAAACCGGGGCTCAAATATTCGAGTTCCCGGGGGCGGAGGGCAGCGCCAACGCTGACCTCTTTGCAGCTAAGCTGCAGGAGGTCATCGCGGACGCTGCCAAGGTGGCCCGACCGGTGAAGTCGGCGACCATCGAGGTGACCGGTCTTGACGACTCGGTCACCAAGGAGGAGGTGGTGGCGGCGGTCGCAGCCATTGGGGGCTGCGGCGTCGCAGCGGTGCAAGGCCGGGACATCAGGCCTGGCCGCGGCGGCATGGGCACTATCCGGCTCGAGTGCCAAGTCGCCGCTGCCAAAGCCGTCCTTGCAAAAGGACGCCTCCTTGTCGGCTTTAGCTCGGGTGCAGTCCGGGCCCTAGAGGAGCAGCCTCTGCGCTGCTTCCGGTGCTGCGGCATCGGGCACACCCGAGCCCTGTGCCCGTCGGCGGTGGACAGGTCGGAGACCTGCTACCGCTGCGGCAAGGAGGGCCATAAAGCCGCCTCCTGCACGGTCGCCAAGCCACACTGCGTGGTGTGTGCTGCCAGTGGCCGCCCAGCAGGCCACGTAATGAGGGGGAGGTTGTGCAACCCCCCCCTTAAGAAGGGCAAAGCGCAGGTGCCAGTAGGGCCTGCTGCTAGCATCGCCGTTCCCGAGGCTGGAACGGCGGTGGCTGCGGAGGAGGGGGGTGCGATGTCCGATTGATGGATACAATCGAACATCGCATCCTCCAGGCGAACACCAACCACTGCCGGGCTGCACAGGATCTCCTGATGCAGACCATGGCTGAGTGGTTGGTGGACTTGGTGGTGGTCGCCGAGCCCTACTCGGTCCCTGGCCATTGGCTGGGCGACCGAGACGGCCTGGTGGCATTGGTGTCGCGGTCTTCCACTGACTCCCCTCCCCTCTCGCTTTTAGAGAGGGGACCGGGATACGTGGCCGCCGCGTGGGGAGATTTGGCCCTGGTTGGGGTCTATTTCTCCCCAAACCGCCCTCTCTCGGACTTTGAGGATTTCTTGGAGATCCTCACTGCAGCCGTAGGGAGGGCGGCGCCACGCCAGGTCGTGGTGTTGGGCGACCTGAACGCCAAGTCGGTGGCCTGGGGCAATCCAGCTGCCTCTTGCAACGTCCGGGGACGCGCCGTCGAATTTTGGGCGGCGTCATGCGGTGTGTCCCTCCTCAACAGGGGGGCGGTCCACACGTGCGTGCGGCAACGGGGAGGGTCGGTGGTGGACGTTTCGTTCGCCACCCCCGTGCTAGCCGCACGCATTGTGAACTGGCGGGTGGAGTTGGTGGAGACCTTGTCGGACCACCGTTATGTGCGGTTCGACATCTCCATCCAGAGCCCCCGTGGGGAGATGGCCCGCTCTGGCAGGTCTCCCTTCCCACGGTGGGCTCTCACTCGCCTGGACCGGGAGGCAGCCAAGGAGGCGGCCTTCCTCCAAGACTGGCTGTCGCCCCCTGTTGGGGCCCCGGACGTTGACGCCGCAGCGGTCCGGCTGAGGGAATCCTTGACCGAGGTGTGCAACTCCAGCATGCCTCGGTCTCGGCGTCCGCCTCCCCGCCGGGCCGTTTATTGGTGGTCAGAGGAGCTGGCGGGCCTACGAGCCGCCTGCGTGGCGGCCAGAAGGGCCTACACGCGGAGCCGCCGGCGCAGCGCCCGTAATCAGGCAGAGGAGGACCGCCTCTACGCCTCTTACCGAGAGGCAAAGGCGGTCCTCAAGTCGGCTATGGGCGCTGCCAAGGACTCGGCGAGGGCCGAGATGCTGGAGGGTCTCGACAGGGATCCGTATGGGAGACCATACAGGGCGGCGCGGAACCAACTGCGGCCCCATGGTCCCCCACTTACGGAGACCCTCGAGCCGGCGTTGCTGGATGGGGTGGTCCGGTCTCTGTTTCCGCGCAGGACCGACTTCACCCCTCCAGCGATGGACCCTCCGCAGTCGGCGGCTCCGCAGGAGGAAGAGGAGGCACCTCCGGTGACGGAGGAGGAGTTTCGCGCGGGGGTGCTTAGCCTCCGCGCGAAGAAGACGGCTCCTGGGCCGGACGGCGTCCCCGCAAGGGTGGTGGCCATAGCTGCCGCTCAAATGGAGGACAGGTTTCGGGAACTCTTCAGCGCGTGCTTTACGGCTGGAAGGTTCCCGAAACTGTGGAAGGAGGGGCAGCTATGCCTCCTCCGAAAGGAGGGACGCCCGGCGGATTCCCCCTCGGCATACCGGCCCATCGTTCTGCTCGATGAGGTCGGTAAATTGTTCGAGGGGATCATCGCCGGCCGGCTCAGGAGCCATTTGCAGGGTGTAGGGCCGAACCTGTCGGACGCCCAGTTCGGTTTCCGACAGGGCCGGTCCACCATAGACGCGCTGGCCCTTCTTAAGGGCCAGGTGAAAGGGGCGGTGGAGGCGGGGGACGGAGTGTTGGCGGTGTCGTTCGACATAGCCAACGCCTTCAACTCCGTTCCCCACTCTACAATATTGGAGGCACTCCGGTATCACGGAGTGCCCCAATACTTGAGGAGCCTCCTGGCCAGCTACTTGGAGGATCGAGAGGTCCTCCTTGTGGACAAACGGGCCAGGATGCGGAGGTACAGCGCGGAGTCCGGTGTTCCGCAGGGGTCAGTCTTAGGACCCCCCCTGTGGAACATCGGCTTCGACTGGCTGTTGCGGGGAGCTCTTCTCCAGGGCACGAGTGTCATCTGCTACGCGGATGACACTCTCCTCACTGCCCGGGGGAAGAGCTTCGGGGAGGCGGCCTGTCTGGCCTCGGCTGGCGGGTCCTTGGTGGCAGGGAGGATCCGCCGCCTGGGGTTGAGGGTGGCGCTGAACAAGACCGAGGCCGTGTTCTTTCACGGGCCTCGGCAGCGCTGCCCTCCAGACGCCCACATTGTGGTGGAGGGCGTCAGGGTGGGCGTCCAGGCCCAGATGAAGTATCTGGGCCTGGTGTTGGACAGCAGGTGGCGCTTCGGCCCGCACTTTAGCGGGCTGTCGACGCGCCTGCTGAAGGCCGCGGACGCCCTGTCGTGGCTCCTCCCGAATTTGGGGGGGCCTAACGCACGATGCCGGCGTTTGTATGCCGGCATATTGCGGAGCATGGCCCTGTACGGGGCCCCCATCTGGGCGGACTCCCTCCACAGGAGGGAGAACGCTACTTTGATGCGGAGGCCCCAAAGGGCCATTGCACTGCGGGTGGCGAGGGCCTACCGCTCGGTGGGCTTTTCGGCGGCGTGCGCTCTGGCGGGCACCCCTCCTTGGGAGTTGGAGGCGTGGGTGCTCGCCAGAGTGTACGAGTGGACGGCGCGGCGAAAGGCCCTCGGGGAGCGCCCCGTCGCGGAGGAGCGGGAGGCCGTGCGGCGGGAGGCGAGGGACGCCATCATCGTCCATTGGACGGACGACCTCGCCTCCGCCACCTTTGGCCGCCGAACCCTGGACGCGCTCGGTCCGGTCCTGCGAGACTGGCTCGAGCGCTCCCACGGGTTCCTCTCATTCCGTCTGGTGCAGGTGTTGTCAGGCCACGGCTGTTTCGGCAAGCACCTGCACCGGATCGGGAGGGAGGAAACCCCGGCGTGTCACGACTGCGGCGCGGCGGAGGACACGGCTCAGCACACCCTCGAGGTGTGCCCGGCTTGGTCTGAGCCGCGCCGCAGTCTAACAGCGGAGATCGGACAGGACCTCTCACTTCCCGGCGTGGTGAATGCCATGCTGGAGAGTGAGGGGTCCTGGGCAGCTGTCGCCTCTTTTTGCGAGGATGTCATCTCGCAAAAGGAGGCGGCGGAGCGTGCGCGGGAGGACGACCCTCTCGCTGCGCCGCTCCGCAGGCGCAGAAGAGGTCGGAGAAGACGCCGTCTTCTCCCTCCTCATGGTGGTGATGGGCGGGCGATAGGCGCGGGGGCGCCTCCGCCCGCATTGCACTCCACACCACCTCCGCCGGTAATTCCCAGCCCTCCCCCTGAACGGGGAGGACTTGAGGGGCCCGCCGCTTTAGGCGGGTTGTCGTCGGAGGAGGACTGGACGCTAAGGCTGCGCCGATCTCCCAGTCCTCTTCCACTCGGACGACGCGGGAATAACACTGGGTCGTTTTAGTGGGTATACCGGGTCAGCCCGGGGAGTCCCACATACCCCTCCCGTTCCCCCGACGGGAGGGTATGCGTAATGCATTTTTTCCCAGTTTAAAAAAAAAAAAAAAAAAGGTTAGGTTAGGTTAGGTTAGGTTGGGGGACCCCCCACAGAGCTTGCGTCCACGTCGCGTCCCCTGGAAACGGCCCAGTTTGTCACCGTAACGGAGTGGCAGACTGGGTACGGCCAAAGAGCTCTGTACCTTCGTAGCTACGTATTTTATTGTTGCCTGCTTTCTACGAACCTGCTGTGGCTATGCCAAAACCCCCGCGGGACGCCTCCGGGCGGTTTTTAAAAGGCCCTTCTCAGGGCCAACCCAAAGGCCCTTCTCAGGGCCAACCAAAAGGCCCTTCTCAGGGCCAACCAAAAGGCCCTTCTCAGGGCCACTCCGACGCGTCAGCGTCCGAAGCAAGCCGCGCGCCGTCTGCGGCTAGCTTCTTCGGAAGGGACATGACAGATTCCGACGACGAGTCTGTCATCAGCGTCTCGGACGCGGGCGACTCCCGGTCGCGGAAGCGGGCCTTCCTCAAGGAGGGGTCCGAGGGCTCCTCGGGCTCAGCCAGGAGGTCGAAGGCCAAGAGGCCGACGACAGCCGCGGACACCCACCTGGTCGGTCTCGCGGACGCCCAGCGGCAGCTTGACTTGGCTCGGCGGACGCAGCAGCAGCAGGACCTGGAGGAGAGGGTCGCTGCAAAGGAGCAGCGGGCGCGTGCTGCTCGGGCCAAGTCCGGTTACGGCGCGTCCCGCGTGCTATACGCGGACCAGTCCTTGGCCGAACTGGCGCGCATGGCGGAAGAGGACGAGGAGGAGATCGCGGAGGTCGCCTCCAAGTCCTCTAATCTTAAGGGCACTTTTCAAAAGGCCCTTAAGTGCCGTGCCGCAAGCATGCGCGCCATTATCGAGGAGTTGGTCCAGCGTGAGGCGACCGACGAATCGCGCAAATTGCAGGCGACCGTCGATCGCCTCAAGCTTGAGGTCAGCCAGCTTCATCAGAAGCTGGCTGATGTCATGGCTCGGCCAAGTCAGGCCGAACCAAGACCTGCGGCGGAGGCCCCTACCCCCACCAACCTTGAGGATATCATCCGCAAGGTGGTAATGGAGGAGAGGGCCTTCACTAGAGCCTGCTTGGCAGGCATTGAGGACCGGCTCTTGCCGGAGAAGCGCCTCCGACCACCGCTTGCGGCGGACAAGAGGCGGGCCGAGCCGGGGCCGTCCTCGCAAGAGGATGACGCCCTTCTCCCTTCCACCACTCCGTCCAACCAGCAGGGTTGGACCGAAGTGGCCCGGAAGGGGAAGGGCAGGGGGAAAAAGACGGCAACAGCCGTCCCTGCCGTCCCTGCCACCACGACTCCCAGCCGGTCGCGGGCGACTGAGAAGGGAAAGGGGAAGGGGAAGGGCAAAAGGCCGGCAACGCCCGGACCTGCCGTCCCCGTCACCACGCCTCCCAGTCAGTCGCGGGCGGCTGGCGGGAGCAAGAAGAAGGGAAAGAGGAAATTGGTTCCCCCGAGGTCCGCAGCCGTCGTGGTGACGCTCACCGCGGAGGCTGCGGAACGCGGGGAAACCTACGCCTCCATTTTGGTGCGGGCGCGTGCCAATGCCGATCCCGCCCAACTGGGGATCGGCAAGCTTTCTTGCAGGCGGACCGAAACCGGGGCTCGAATATTCGAGTTCCCGGGGGCGGAGGGCAGCGCCAACGCTGACCTCTTTGCAGCCAAGCTGCAAGAGGTCATCGCGGACGCTGCCAAGGTGGCCCGACCGGTGAAGTCGGCAACCATAGAGGTGACCGGTCTTGACGACTCGGTCACCAAGGAGGAGGTGGTGGCGGCGGTCGCAGCCATTGGGGGCTGCGGCGTCGCAGCGGTGCAAGGCCGGGACATCAGGCCCGGCCGCGGCGGCATGGGCACTATTCGGCTCGAGTGCCCTGTCGCCGCTGCCAAAGCCGTCCTTTCAAAAGGACGCCTCCTTGTCGGCTTTAGCTCGGGTGCAGTCCGGGCCCTAGAGGAGCAGCCTCTGCGCTGCTTCCGGTGCTGCGGCATCGGGCACACCCGAGCCCTGTGCCCGTCAGCGGTGGACAGGTCAGAGACCTGCTACCGCTGCGGCAAGGAGGGCCACAAAGCCGCCTCCTGCACGGTCGCCAAGCCGCACTGTGTAGTGTGTGCTGCCAGTGGTCGCCCAGCAGGCCACGTAATGAGGGGGAGGTTATGCAACCCCCCACTTAAGAAGGGCAAAGCGCAGGTGCCGGTCGGGCCTGCTGCTAGCATCGCCGTTCCCGAGGCTGGAACGGCGGTGGCTGCGGAGGAGGGGGGTGCGATGTCCGATTGATGGATACAATCGAACATCGCATCCTCCAGGCGAACACCAACCACTGCCGGGCTGCACAGGATCTCCTGATGCAGACCATGGCTGAGTGGTTGGTGGACTTGGCGGTGGTCGCCGAGCCCTACTCGGTCCCTGGCAATTGGCTGGGCGACCGAGACGGCCTGGTGGCGTTGGTGTCGCGGTCTTCCACAGACTCCCCTCCCCTCTCGCTTTTAGAGAGGGGACCGGGATACGTGGCCGCCGCGTGGGGGGATTTGGCCCTGGTTGGGGTCTATTTCTCCCCAAACCGCCCTCTCTCGGACTTTGAGGATTTCCTGGAGATCCTCACTGCAGCCGTAGGGAGGGCGGCGCCACGCCAGGTCGTGGTGTTGGGCGACCTGAACGCCAAGTCGGTGGCCTGGGGCAATCCAGCTGCCTCATGCAACGTCCGGGGACGCGCCGTCGAATTTTGGGCGGCGTCATGCGGTGTGTCCCTCCTCAACAGGGGGGCGGTCCACACGTGTGTGCGGCAACGGGGAGGGTCGGTGGTGGACGTTTCGTTCGCCACCCCCCGTGCTGGCCGCACGCATTGTGAACTGGCGGGTGGAGTTGGTGGAGACCTTGTCGGACCACCGTTATGTGCGGTTCGACATCTCCACCCAGAGCCCCCGTGGGGAGATGGCCCGCTCTGGCGGGTCTCCTTTCCCACGGTGGGCTCTCACTCGCCTGGACCGGGAGGCAGCCAAGGAGGCGGCCTTCCTCCAAGACTGGCTGTCGCCCCCTGTTGGGGCCCCGGACGTTGACGCCGCAGCGGTCCGGCTGAGGGAATCCTTGACCGAGGTTTGCAACTCCAGCATGCCTCGGTCTCGGCGTCCGCCTCCCCGCCGGGCCGTTTATTGGTGGTCAGAGGAGCTGGCGGGCCTACGAGCCACCTGCGTGGCGGCCAGAAGGGCCTACACGCGGAGCCGCCGGCGCAGCGCCCGTAATCAGGCAGAGGAGGACCGCCTCTACGCCTCTTACCGAGAGGCAAAGGCGGTCCTCAAGTCGGCTATGGGCGCTGCCAAGGACTCGGCGAGGGCCGAGATGCTGGAGGGTCTCGACAGGGATCCGTATGGGAGACCATACAGGGCAGCGCGGAACCAACTGCGGCCCCATGGTCCCCCACTTACGGAGACCCTCGAGCCGGCGTTGCTGGATGGGGTGGTCCGGTCTCTGTTTCCGCGCAGGACCGACTTCACCCCTCCAGCGATGGACCCTCCGCAGGCGGCGGCTCCGCAGGAGGAGGAAGAGGTGCCTCCAGTAACGGAGGAGGAATTTCGCGCGGGGGTTCTTAGCCTCCGCGCGAAGAAGACGGCTCCTGGGCCGGACGGCGTCCCCGCACGGGTGGTGGCCATAGCTGCCACTCAAATGGAGGACAGGTTTCGGGAACTCTTCAGCGCGTGCTTTACGGCTGGAAGGTTCCCGAAACTGTGGAAGGAGGGGCAGCTATGCCTCCTCCGAAAGGAGGGACGCCCGGCGGATTCCCCCTCGGCATACCGGCCCATCGTTCTGCTCGATGAGGTCGGTAAATTGTTCGAGGGGATCATCGCCGGCCGGCTCAGGAGCCATCTGCAGGGTGTAGGGCCGGACTTGTCGGACGCCCAGTTCGGTTTCCGACAGGGCCGGTCCACCATCGACGCGCTGGCCCTTCTTAAGGGCCAGGTGAAAGAGGCGGTCGAGGCGGGGGACGGAGTGTTGGCGGTGTCGTTTGACATCGCCAACGCCTTCAACTCCGTTCCCCACTCCACCATATTGGAGGCACTCCGGTATCACGGAGTGCCCCAATACTTGAGGAGCCTCCTGGCCAGCTACTTGGAGGATCGAGAGGTCCTCCTTGTGGACAAACTGGCCAGGATGCGGAGGTACAGCGCGGAGTCCGGTGTTCCGCAGGGGTCAGTCTTAGGACCCCCCCTGTGGAACATTGGCTTTGACTGGCTGTTGCGGGGAGCTCTTCTCCAGGGCACGAGTGTCATCTGCTACGCGGATGACACTCTCCTTACTGCCCGGGGGAAGAGCTTCGGGGAGGCGGCCTGTCTGGCCTCGGCTGGCGGGTCCTTGGTGGCAGGGAGGATCCGCCGCCTGGGATTGGGGGTGGCGCTGAACAAGACCGAGGCCGTGTTCTTTCACGGGCCTCGGCAGCGCTGCCCTCCCGACGCCCACATTGTGGTCGAAGGCGTCAGGGTGGGCGTCCAGGCCCAGATGAAGTATCTGGGCCTGGTGCTGGACAGCAGGTGGCGCTTCGGCCCGCACTTTAGCGGGCTGTCGACGCGCCTGCTGAGGGCTGCGGACGCCCTCTCCTGGCTCCTCCCGAACCTGGGGGGGCCGAACGCACGATGCCGGCGTTTATATGCCGGCATCCTGCGGAGCATGGCCCTGTACGGGGCCCCCATCTGGTCGGACTCCCTCAACAGGAGGGAGAACGCTACTATGATGCGGAGGCCCCAAAGGGCCATTGCACTGCGGGTGGCGAGGGCCTACCGCTCCGTGGGCTTTTCGGCGGCGTGCGCTCTGGCGGGCACCCCTCCTTGGGAGTTGGAGGCGTGGGTGCTCGCCAGAGTGTACGAGTGGACGGCGCGGCGAAAGGCCCTGGGCGAGCGCCCCGTCGCGGAGGAGCGGGAGGCCGTGCGGCGGGAGGCGAGGGACGCCATCATCGTCCATTGGACGGACGACCTCGCCTCCGCCACCTTTGGCCGCCGAACCCTGGACGCGCTCGGTCCGGTCCTGCGAGACTGGCTCGAGCGCTCCCACGGTTTCCTCTCATTCCGTCTGGTGCAGGTGTTGTCAGGCCACGGCTGTTTCGGCAAGCACCTGCACCGGATCGGGAGGGAGGAGACCCCGGCGTGCCACGACTGCGGCGCGGCGGAGGACACGGCTCAGCACACCCTCGAGGTGTGCCCGGCTTGGTCTGAGCCGCGCCGCAGTCTAACAGCGGAGATCGGACAGGACCTCTCACTTCCCGGCGTGGTCAACGCCATGCTGGAGAGTGAGGGGTCCTGGGCAGCTGTCGCCTCTTTTTGCGAGGATGTCATCTCGCAAAAGGAGGCGGCGGAGCGTGCGCGGGAGGACGACCCTCTCGCTGCGCCGCTCCGCAGGCGCAGAAGAGGTCGGAGAAGACGCCGTCTTCTCCCTCCTCATGGTGGTGATGGGCGGGCGATAGGCGCGGGGGCGCCTCCGCCCGCATTGCACTCCACACCACCCTCGCCGGTCATTCCCAGCCCTCCCCCTGAACGGGTAGGACTTGAGGGGCCCGCCGCTTTAGGCGGGTTGTCGTCGGAGGAGGACTGGACGCTAAGGCTGCGCCGATCTCCCAGTCCTCTTCCACTCGGACGAAGCGGGAATGCCGCTGGGTTATTTTAGTGGGTATACCGGGTCAGCCCGGGGAGTCCCACATACCCCTCCCGTTCCCCCGACGGGAGGGTATGCGTAATGCATTTTTTCCCAGCTTAAAAAAAAAAAAAAAAAAAAAAAAAAAAAAAAAAAAAAAAAAAAAAAAAAAGGTTAGGTTAGGTTGGGGGACCCCCCACAGAGCTTGCGTCCTCGTCGCGTCCCCTGGAAACGGCCCAGTTTGTCACCGTAACGGAGTGGCAAACTGGGTACGGCTAAAGTGCTCTGTGCATTCGTAGAAATTTTATTTTATCTTGCTTTGCGTCTACGAACCTGCTATGGCTATGCCAAAACCCCCGCGGGACGCCTCCGGGCGGTTTTTAAAAGGCCCTTCTCAGGGCCAACCCAAAGGCCCTTCTCAGGGCCAACCCAAAGGCCCTTCTCAGGGCCAACCAAAAGGCCCTTCTCAGGGCCAATCCGACGCTTCAGCGTCTGAAGCTAGCCGCGCGCCGTCTGCGGCTAGCTTCTTCGGAAGGGCGGACATGTCCGATTCGGACGAGTCCGTCGTAAGCGTTTCGGACGTTGGCGACACTAGGTCGCGAAAGCGGGCCTTCCGTAAGGAAGGGTCCGAGGGCTCCTCCAGTTCGACGAGGAAGTCCACGGCAGCGAAGAAGCCGACGACATCTGCGGACACCCACGTCGTGGGTCTCGCAGATGCCCAGCGGCAGTTGGACCTGGCTCGGCGGACGCAGCACCAGCAAGAGCTGGAAGAGCGTGTTGCTGCGAAGGAGCAGCGGGCGCGTGCTGCTCGGGCCAAGTCCGGGTACGGTGCGTCCCGCGTGCTTTACTCGGACTACACCTTGGCCGAGCTGGCGCGCATGGCGGAGGAGGACGAGGAGGAGATCGCGGAGGTCGCTTCCAAGTCCTCAAACCTTAAGGGCACGTTTCAGAAGGCCCTTAAGGTCCGTGCTGCGAGCATGCGCGGCATTATAGAGGAGTTGGTCCAGCGTGAGGCGACCGACGAATCGCGCAAATTGCAGGCGACCGTCGATCGCCTCAAGCTGGAGGTCAGCCAGCTTCATCAGAAGCTGGCTGATGTCATGGCTCGGCCGATTCAGGCCGAACCGAGACCTACGGCGGAGGCCCCCTCCTCCACCAACCTTGAGGATGTCATCCGCAAGGTGGTTATGGAGGAGAGGGCCTTCACTAGAGCCTGCTTAGCAGGCATAGAGGACCGGCTCCTGCCGGAGAAGCGCCTTCGACCGCCGCTCGCGGCGGACAAGAGGCGAGCCGAGCCGGGGCCATCCTCGCAAGGGGAGGACGCCCTTCTCCCTTCGACTACTCCGTCCAACCAGCCGGGTTGGACTGAAGTGGTCCGGAAGGGGAAGGGCCGAGGTAAAAAGACGGCGACGGCCGTCCCTGCTGTCCCCGCCACCACACGTACAGGCCAGTCGCAGGCGACTGGTGGGAGAAAGGGAAAGCGGAAGGGCAAAAGGTCGGCAACGCCCGGACCTGCCGTCCCCGTCACCACGCCTCCCAGTCAGTCGCGGGCGGCTGGCAAGGGTAAGAAGAAAGGGAGGCTGGTTCCCCCAAAGTCCGCGGCCGTCGTGGTGACACTCACCGCGGAGGCTGCGGAGCGCGGGGAAACCTACGCTTCCATTTTGGTGCGGGCGCGTGCAAATGCCGATCCCGCCCAATTGGGGATCGACAAGGTTTCTTGCCGGCGGACCGAAACCGGGGCTCGAATATTCGAGTTCCCGGGGGCGGAGGGCAGCGCCAACGCTGACCTCTTTGCAGCCAAGCTGCAAGAGGTCATCGCAAACGCTGCCAAGGTGGCCCGACCGGTGAAGTCGGCGACCATCGAGGTGACCGGTCTTGACGACTCGGTCACCAAGGAGGAGGTGGTGGCGGCGGTCGCAGCCATTGGGGGCTGCGGCGTCGCAGCGGTGCAAGGCCGGGACATCAGGCCCGGCCGCGGCGGCATGGGCACTATTCGGCTCGAGTGCCCTGTCGCCGCTGCCAAAGCCGTCCTTGCAAAAGGACGGCTCGCCGTCGGCTTCAGCTCGGGTGCAGTCCGAGCACTTGGAGAACAGCCTCTGCGCTGCTTCAGGTGCTGTGGCATCGGGCACACCCGGGCCCTGTGCCCGTCAGCGGTGGACAGGTCGGAGACCTGCTACCGCTGCGGCACGGAGGGCCACAAAGCCGCCTCCTGCGCAGTCGCCAAGCTGCACTGCGCCGTCTGTGCCGCAAGGGGACGCCCGGCAGGCCATGTGATGAGGGGGAGGTTTATTTATTTATTTATTTATTTATTATTAGGGATAACAACAGCTTCCAAAACTTAACTAGGTACTTATCTAGGATTACATGACTAGCCAATAATAGTTATCCACGGCAGATACACAGGGTGGATGGATATGCTATTTAGACTAACTAAGATTAACCTAACAACATTAAAAATGATTGGGAAACTTTGAAGAGATACGAGTAAGTTTATTTAAGATATAATAAATAAATATAATTACAGAATAACATATGCAAATACATAAACATTTATATATATATATATATGAAGAAAAATACAATATATATAGAAATTAAAATATACCAATTAAATAACCAGCCATTTAATCGTAGTATAATTTTGATGAGTTAAATAAATAGCCTATTTTGATAATAAATCAAGTAAAACCCGTTTTTTGAAATCATTCTTAGAGCCAATAAATAAGTCCACACTGTTAAAGTGTTTATTATAAGAGTCAAGTAAACGTGGTATTACGCTGTTTTTACCATAATTACTGGAGTGAAAAGGAGTGCAAAATAATGTAGTGTGCCTAGTGCGTTTTCTTGGAACGTTAAACTTGATATTCTTTAAAAGCATAGGGCAATCGGTCCGTCCCCGTAATATGTCATATAGCAACCCCATATCCATGAGAATACGCCTCTCTTGCAGAGTTAATAGATTGTAAAACCGACAATTCTCTTTGTAATCAAGTGAGCAGTGATGAAATTTGAAATTAAGGTGATCAATTAACTTCTTCTGAATGCGTTCAAGACTATTTTTATGTATTGCATAGCCGGGAGACCATATCTGACAACCGTATTCCAATATACTACGGACAAAAGCAAAATAAACTACTTTTAAGCTTAACAAACTCTTGAAAGGTAGGCAAGATCTTATAACAAAACCTAGATTGCGAAATGACCTGCTGCATATCGCATCGATGTGCTGTCGCATGGACATCTCCGAGTCTAATAGAATACCCAAGTCCCGCACCAACTTGACCCTCTCGATTGCAACGCCGTTGAAACTGTATTGATATATGATCGGATTTTTTTTACGAGTAAAGGATATACTTTGACATTTTTTTATGCTAACCTTGATATTGTTTTTAGTGTAGTAGTCAAATAAAGAGTTGAGATCTTCTTGAAGCAAGACACAGTCAGATAAAGACTTATGATGTCCGATTGATGGATACAATCGAACATCGCATCCTCCAGGCGAACACCAACCACTGCCGGGCTGCACAGGATCTCCTGATGCAGATCATGGCTGAGTGGTTGGTGGACTTGGCGGTGGTCGCCGAGCCTTACTCGGTCCCTGGCCATTGGCTGGGCGACCGGGACGGCCTGGTGGCAATGGTGTCTCGGTCTTCCACAGACTCCCCTCCCCTCTCGCTTTTAGAGAGGGGACCGGGATACGTGGCCGCCGCGTGGGGAGATTTGGCCCTGGTTGGGGTCTATTTCTCCCCAAACCGCCCTCTCTCGGACTTTGAGGATTTCTTGGAGATCCTCACTGCAGCCGTAGGGAGGGCGGCGCCACGCCAGGTCGTGGTGTTGGGCGACCTGAACGCCAAGTCGGTGGCCTGGGGCAATCCAGCTGCCTCTTGCAACGTCCGGGGACGCGCCGTCGAGTTTTGGGCGGCGTCATGCGGTGTGTCCCTCCTCAACAGGGGGGCGGTCCACACGTGTGTGCGGCAACGGGGAGGGTCGGTGGTGGACGTTTCGTTCGCCACCCCCGTGCTGGCCGCACGCATTGTGAACTGGCGGGTGGAGTTGGTGGAGACCTTGTCGGACCACCGTTATGTGCGGTTCGACATCTCCACCCAGAGCCCCCGTGGGGAGATGGCCCGCTCTGGCAGGTCTCCCTTCCCACGGTGGGCTCTCACTCGCCTGGACCGGGAGGCAGCCAAGGAGGCGGCCTTCCTCCAAAACTGGCTGTCGCCCCCTGTTGGGGCCCCGGACGTTGACGCCGCAGCGGTCCGGCTGAGGGAATCCTTGACCGAGGTGTGCAACTCCAGCATGCCTCGGTCTCGGCGTCCGCCTCCCCGCCGGGCCGTTTATTGGTGGTCGGAGGAGCTGGCAGGCCTCCGGGCCACTTGCGTGGCGGCCAGAAGGGCCTACACGCGGAGCCGCCGGCGCAGCGCCCGTAATCAGGCAGAGGAGGACCGCCTCTACGCCTCTTACCGAGAGGCAAAGGCGCTCCTCAAGTCGGCTATGGGCGCTGCCAAGGACTCGGCGAGGGCCGAGATGCTGGAGGGTCTCGACAGGGATCCGTATGGGAGACCATATAGGGCGGCGCGGAACCAACTGCGGCCCCATGGTCCCCCATTGACGGAAACCCTCGAGCCGGCGTTGCTGGATGGGGTGGTCCGGTCTCTGTTTCCGCGCAGGACCGACTTCACCCCTCCAGCGATGGACCCTCCACAGTCGGCGGCTCCGCAGGAGGAGCAGGAGGCACCTCCAGTGACGGAAGAGGAGTTTCGCGCGGGGGTTCTTAGCCTCCGCGCGAAGAAGACGGCTCCTGGGCCGGACGGCGTCCCCGCACGGGTGGTGGCCATAGCTGCCGCTCAAATGGAGGACAGGTTTCGGGAACTCTTCAGCGCGTGCTTTGCGGCTGGAAGGTTCCCGAAACTGTGGAAGGAGGGGCAGCTATGCCTCCTCCGAAAGGAGGGACGCCCGGCGGATTCCCCCTCGGCATACCGGCCCATCGTTCTGCTCGATGAGGTCGGTAAATTGTTCGAGGGGATCATCGCCGGCCGGCTCAGGAGCCATTTGCAGGGTGTAGGGCCGAACCTGTCGGACGCCCAGTTCGGTTTCCGACAGGGCCGGTCCACCATCGACGCGCTGGCCCTTTTGAAGGGCCAGGTGAAAGAGGCGGTCGAGGCGGGGGACGGAGTGTTGGCGGTGTCGTTTGACATCGCCAACGCCTTCAACTCCGTTCCCCACTCCACCATATTGGAGGCACTCCGGTACCACGGAGTGCCCCAATATTTGAGGAGCCTCCTGGCCAGCTACTTGGAGGATCGAGAGGTCCTCCTTGTGGACAAACTGGCCAGGATGCGGAGATACAGCGCGGAGTCCGGTGTTCCGCAGGGGTCAGTCTTAGGGCCCCCTTGGTGCGGTGCGGGTGGCGAGGGCCTACCGCTCGGTGGGCTTTTCGGCGGCGTGCGCTCTGGCGGGCACCCCTCCTTGGGAGCTGGAGGCGTGGGTGCTCGCCAGAGTGTACGAGTGGACGGCGCGGCGAAAGGCCCTCGGGGAGCGCCCCGTCGCGGAGGAGCGGGAGGCCGTGCGGCGGGAGGCGAGGGACGCCATCATCGTCCATTGGACGGACGACCTCGCCTCCGCCACCTTTGGCCGCCGAACCCTGGACGCGCTCGGGCCGGTCCTGCGAGACTGGCTCGAGCGCTCCCACGGGTTCCTCTCATTCCGTCTGGTGCAGGTGTTGTCAGGCCACGGCTGTTTCGGCAAGCACCTGCACCGGATCGGGAGGGAGGAAACCCCGGCGTGCCACGACTGCGGCGCGGCGGAGGACACGGCTCAGCACACCCTCGAGGTGTGCCCGGCTTGGTCTGAGCCGCGCCGCAGTCTAACAGCGGAGATCGGACAGGACCTCTCACTTCCCGGCGTGGTCAACGCCATGCTGGAGAGTGAGGGGTCCTGGGCAGCAGTCGCCTCTTTTTGCGAGGATGTCATCTCGCAAAAGGAGGCGGCGGAGCGTGCGCGGGAGGACGACCCTCTCGCTGCGCCGCTCCGCAGGCGCAGAAGAGGTCGGAGAAGACGCCGTCTTCTCCCTCCTCATGGTGGTGATGGGCGGGCGATAGGCGCGGGGGCGCCTCCGCCCGCATTGCACTCCACACCACCCTCGCCGTTAATTCCCAGCCCTCCCCCTGAACGGGGAGGACTTGAGGGGCCCGCCGCTTTAGGCGGGTTGTCGTCGGAGGAGGACTGGACGCTAAGGCTGCGCCGATCTCCCAGTCCTCTTCCACTCGGACGACGCGGGAATAACGCTGGGTCGTTTTAGTGGGTATACCGGGTCAGCCCGGGGAGTCCCACATACCCCTCCCGTTCCCCCGACGGAAGGGTATGCGTAATGCATTTTTTCCCAGTTTAAAAAAAAAAAAAAAAAAAGGTTAGGTTAGGTTGGGGGACCCCCCACAGAGCTTGCGTCCTCGTCGCGTCCCCTGGAAACGGCCCAGTTTGTCACCGTAACGGAGTGGCAGACTGGGTACGGCCAAAGAGCTCTGTACCTTCGTAGCTACTTATTTTATTGCCTGTGTTCTACGATCCTGCTGTGGCTATGCCGAAACCCCCGCGGGACGCCTCCGGGCGGTTTTTAAAAGGCCCTTCTCAGGGCCAACCCAAAGGCCCTTCTCAGGGCCAACCCAAAGGCCCTTCTCAGGGCCAACCAAAAGGCCCTTCTCAGGGCCAATCCGACGCTTCAGCGTCTGAAGCTAGCCGCGCGCCGTCTGCGGCTAGCTTCTTCGGAAGGGCGGACTTGTCCGATTCGGACGAGTCCGTCATAAGCGTCTCGGACGCAGGCGACCTCCGGTCGCGAAAGCGGGCCTTCCGCAAGGAAGGGTCCGAGGGCTCCTCGAGTTCGGCGAGGAAGCCCAGGGCCAAGAAGCCGACGACAGCCGCGGAGACCCACGTGGTGGGTCTCGCGGACGCCCAGCGGCAGCTGGACTTGGCTCGGCGGACGCAGCAGCAGCAGGACCTAGAGGAGCGGGTCGCTGCTAAGGAGCAGCGGGCGCGTGCTGCTCGGGTCAAGTCCGGTTACGGCGCGTCCCGCGTGCTATACGCGGACCAGTCCTTGGCCGAACTGGCGCGCATGGCGGAAGAGGACGAGGAGGAGATCGCGGAGGTCGCCTCCAAGTCCTCTAATCTTAAGGGCACTTTTCAAAAGGCCCTTAAGTGCCGTGCCGCAAGCATGCGCGCCATCATAGAGGAGTTGGTCCAGCGTGAGGCGACCGACGAATCGCGCAAATTGCAGGCGACCGTCGATCGCCTCAAGCTGGAAGTCAGCCAGCTTCATCAGAAGCTGGCTGATGTCATGGCTCGGCCAAGTCAGGCTGATCCAAGACCTGCGGCGGAGGCCCCCACCCCTAACAACCTTGAGGATGTCATCCGCAAGGTGGTTATGGAGGAGAGGGCCTTCACCAGAGCCTGCTTGGCAGGCATTGAGGACCGGCTCTTGCCGGAGAAGCGCCTCCGACCACCGCTTGCGGCGGACAAGAGGCAAGCCCAGCCGGGGCCGTCCTCGCAAGAGGATGACGCCCTTCTCCCTTCCACCACTCCGTCCAACCAGCAGGGTTGGACCGAAGTGGCCCGGAAGGGGAAGGGCAGGGGGAAAAAGACGGCAACAGCCGTCCCTGCCGTCCCTGCCACCACGACTCCCAGCCGGTCGCGGGCGACTGAGAAGGGAAAGGGGAAGGGGAAGGGCAAAAGGCCGGCAACGCCCGGACCTGCCGTCCCCGTCACCACGCCTCCCGGTCAGTCGCGGGCGGCTGGCGGTAGCAAGAAGAAGGGGAAGAGGAAATTGGTTCCCCCGAGGTCCGCAGCCGTCGTGGTGACGCTCACTGCGGAGGCTGCGGAACGCGGGGAAACCTACGCCTCCATTTTGGTGCGGGCGCGTGCCAATGCCGATCCCGCCCAACTGGGGATCGGCAAGCTTTCTTGCAGGCGGACCGAAACCGGGGCTCGAATATTCGAGTTCCCGGGGGCGGAGGGCAGCGCCAACGCTGACCTCTTTGCAGCCAAGCTGCAAGAGGTCATCGCGGACGCTGCCAAGGTGGCCCGACCGGTGAAGTCGGCAACCATAGAGGTGACCGGTCTTGACGACTCGGTCACCAAGGAGGAGGTGGTGGCGGCGGTCGCAGCCATTGGGGGCTGCGGCGTCGCAGCGGTGCAAGGCCGGGACATCAGGCCCGGCCGCGGCGGCATGGGCACCCCCGTGCTAGCCGCACGCATTGTGAACTGGCGGGTGGAGTTGGTGGAGACCTTGTCGGACCACCGTTATGTGCGGTTCGACATCTCCACCCAGAGCCCCCGTGGGGAGATGGCCCGCTCTGGCAGGTCTCCCTTCCCACGGTGGGCTCTCACTCGCTTGGACCGGGAGGCAGCCAAGGAGGCGGCCTTCCTCCAAGATTGGCTGTCGCCCCCTGTTGGGGCCCCGGACGTTGACGCTGCAGCGGTCCGGCTGAGGGAATCCTTGACCGAGGTGTGCAACTCCAGCATGCCTCGGTCTCGGCGTCCGCCTCCCCGCCGGGCCGTTTATTGGTGGTCGGAGGAGCTGGCAGGCCTCCGGGCCACTTGCGTGGCGGCCAGAAGGGCCTACACGCGGAGCCGCCGGCGCAGCGCCCGTAATGTAAACGTGACGGAGGAGGAGTTTCGCGCGGGGGTGCTTAGCCTCCGCGCGAAGAAGACGGCTCCTGGGCCGGACGGCGTCCCCGCACGGGTGGTGGCCATAGCTGCCGCTCAAATGGAGGACAGATTTCGGGAACTCTTCAGCGCGTGCCTTACGGCTGGAAGGTTCCCGAAACTGTGGAAGGAGGGGCAGCTATGCCTCCTCCGAAAGGAGGGACGCCCGGCGGATTCCCCCTCGGCATACCGGCCCATCGTTCTGCTCGATGAGGTCGGTAAATTGTTCGAGGGGATCATCGCCGGCCGGCTCAGGAGCCATTTGCAGGGTGTAGGGCCGGACCTGTCGGACGCCCAGTTCGGTTTCCGACAGGGCCGGTCCACCATCGACGCGCTGGCCCTTCTTAAGGGCCAGGTGAAAGAGGCGGTCGAGGCGGGGGACGGAGTGTTGGCGGTGTCATTCGACATAGCCAACGCCTTCAACTCCGTTCCCCACTCCACCATATTGGAGGCACTCCGGTATCACGGAGTGCCCCAATACTTGAGGAGCCTCCTGGCCAGCTACTTGGAGGATCGAGAGGTCCTCCTTGTGGACAAACTGGCCAGGATGCGGAGGTACAGCGCGGAGTCCGGTGTTCCGCAGGGGTCAGTCTTAGGACCCCCCCTGTGGAACATCGGCTTTGACTGGCTGTTGCGGGGAGCTCTTCTCCGGGGCACGAGTGTCATCTGCTACGCGGATGACACTCTCCTTACTGCCCGGGGGAAGAGCTTCGGGGAGGCGGCCTGTCTGGCCTCAGCTGGCGGGTCCTTGGTGGCAGGGAGGATCCGCCGCCTGGGATTGAGGGTGGCGCTGAACAAGACCGAGGCCGTGTTCTTTCACGGGCCTCGGCAGCGCTGCCCTCCAGACGCCCACATTATGGTGGAGGGCGTCAGGGTGGGCGTCCAGGCCCAGATGAAGTATCTGGGCCTGGTGTTGGACAGCAGGTGGCGCTTCGGCCCGCACTTTAGCGGGCTGTCGACGCGCCTGCTGAGGGCTGCGGACGCCCTCTCCTGGCTCCTCCCCAACCTGGGAGGGCCCAACGCACGATGCCGGCGCCTATATGCCGGCATCCTGCGAAGCATGGCTCTGTACGGGGCCCCCATCTGGGCGGACTCCCTCCACAGGAGGGAGAACGCAACCGCCATGCGCAGGCCACAAAGGGCCATTGCACTGCGGGTGGCGAGGGCCTACCGCTCGGTGGGCTTTTCGGCGGCGTGCGCTCTGGCGGGCACCCCTCCTTGGGAGCTGGAGGCGTGGGTGCTCGCCAGAGTGTACGAGTGGACGGCGCGGCGAAAGGCCCTCGGGGAGCGCCCCGTCGCGGAGGAGCGGGAGGCCGTGCGGCGAGAGGCGAGGGACGCCATCATCGTCCATTGGACGGAGGACCTCGCCTCCGCCACCTTTGGCTGCCGAACCCTGGACGCGCTCGGTCCGGTCCTGCGAGACTGGCTCGAGCGCTCCCACGGGTTCCTCTCATTCCGTCTGGTGCAGGTGTTGTCAGGCCACGGCTGTTTCGGCAAGCACCTGCACCGGATCGGGAGAGAGGAGACCCCGGCGTGCCACGACTGCGGCGCGGCGGAGGACACGGCTCAGCACACCCTCGAGGTGTGCCCGGCTTGGTCTGAGCCGCGCCGCAGTCTAACAGCGGAGATCGGACAGGACCTCTCACTTCCCGGCGTGGTCAACGCCATGCTGGAGAGTGAGGGGTCCTGGGCAGCTGTCGCCTCTTTTTGCGAGGATGTCATCTCGCAAAAGGAGGCGGCGGAGCGCGCGCGGGAGGACGACCCTCTCGCTGCGCCGCTCCGCAGGCGCAGAAGAGGTCGGAGAAGACGCCGTCTTCTCCCTCCTCATGGTGGTGATAGGCGCGGGGGCGCCTCCGCCCGCATTGCACTCCACACCACCCTCGCCGGTCATTCCCAGCCCTCCCCCTGAACGGGGAGGACTTGAGGGGCCCGCCGCATTAGGCGGGTTGTCGTCGGAGGAGGACTGGACGCTAAGGCTGCGCCGATCTCCCAGTCCTCTTCCACTCGGACGACGCGGGAATAACACTGGGTCGTTTTAGTGGGTATACCGGGTCAGCCCGGGGAGTCCCACATACCCCTCCCGTTCCCCCGACGGGAGGGTATGCGTAATGCATTTTTTCCCAGTTTAAAAAAAAAAAAAAAAAAAAAAAAAAAAAGGTTGGGGGACCCCCCACAGAGTTTGCGTCCACGTCGCGTCCCCTGGAAACGGCCCAGTTTGTCACCGTAACGGAGTGGCATACTGGGTACGGCCAAAGTTCTCTGTGATCTCGTAATTACTGTTTTTATCTTGCCTTTTTAATTGCGAACATGCGGAAGGCTATGCCTATGCCCCCGCGGGACGCCTGCGGGCGTTTTCAAAAAGGCCCTTCTCAGGGCCAACCCAAAGGCCCTTCTCAGGGCCAACCCAAAGGCCCTTTTCAGGGCCAACCAAAAGGCCCTTCTCAGGGCCAATCCGACGCTTCAGCGTCAGAGGCTAGCCGCGCGCCGTCTGCGGCTAGCTTCTTTGGAAGAGCGGACGACGTTTCGGACTCCGAAAATGAGTCCATTATAAGCGTCTCAGATGCGGGCGATTCACGGTCGCGTAAGCGTGCGTATCGGAAGGGAGGGTCAGAAGGCTCCTCGGGCTCGGGTTCGGTGAGGAAGTCGAAGGCCAAAAAGCCGACGACAGCCGCAGACACACATGATGTGGGTCTCGCGACCGCCCAACGCCAGTTGGACCTGGCTCGGCGAGCACAGAAACAGCAGGACCTAGAAGAGCAGGTTGCTGCCAAGGAGCAGCGGGCGCGCGCCGCCCGAGCAAAGTCCGGTTACGGCGCGTCCCACGTCCTGTACGCGGACTACTCTGTAGCCGACCTGGAACGGTTGGCGGAGGAGGACGAGGAGGAGATCGCGGAGGTCGCCTCCAAGTCCTCCAATCTAAAAGGGACCTTCCAGAAGGCCCTTAAGAGCCGGGCCGCGAGCATGCGTGGCATTGTGTTGGAGCTAGTCCAACGCAAGACCACCGACGAAACGCGGCAACTGCAGGCGACCGTCGATCGCTTGCAGGCGGAGGTCAGCCAGCTCCACACAAAGCTAGCTGAAGCCACGGCCCGGCCACAGCAGACCGAACCGAGACCTGCGGCGGAGGCCCCCACCCCCACCAACCTTGAGGATGTCATCCGCAAGGTTGTCATGGAGGAGAGGGCCTTCACCAGAGCCTGCCTAGCAGGCATAGAGGACCGGCTCCTGCCGGAGAAGCGCCTTCGACCGCCGCTCGCGGCGGACAAGAGGCGAGCTGAAAAACAATTAGATGCGAGACTAAGCAGACGTGTCGTTTAAAATCGTATAATATGAAATATCATTAAATAATTATTGTGACTAATGTTTTGATACCTAGTTATCTGCGGCGTCAGTTATTTAAGTAAAGTGTGTCGCGTGTAATTAGTAGGTAACTACCATCTGAGTCATTGTGAAAGATGAACTAAATTTATAGACAAATAGTGTTTGTGTTAGTTATGTCTAACCCAGGATCTAGCCCTTTTGGTCGGAGCCAATTAATACGGCGAAGTCCTCCACCGACGCCAATCGAAGACTTCCATCATAGAGAGCCAAGTCCACCAGCATCCTCGGAGAAGAATGAATTGCCGAGTGAAGTTATTTCTACGCCAGAGATCCAGAAATGGATGGTATCTATAGATACCATTCTGAACGAAGTATGCACTATTGTCGCGGAAGGAAAAATGAACTCGGATCAGAAGCTCCGTGTCAATACTCTTTGCCGGAAGGTCTTAAATGGGACATCTCAAATGGCAATCTTGTACCAAGCCTTAAAGCAGAAAACCATCCAGGCGCACAGCACCATCCAGCACTTACAGGTACACCAGAACGTTTCGAACTCACTTCAACAGTTCAAAGAGGTTGTCGAAACTAAACTCAAACCTGAAAATGGCTCATATGCCAATATGGTAAAAAAAGGTTCCGACAGCTTTATTCGCCCTGCAAACCTGAGTACTGTTGCAATTTATCCCTCTGATAAGACGAAGACCAGTGACGACACGAAGTCCCTAGTACAGAAAATCATCTCGCCAGAAGAACTAAAACTACATGTCCGTGGCCTGAGAAAAGTCAGAAACGGCGGTGTCATCATTTGCACCGATAGCAAAAGCGACATCGATAAACTGAAAAAATCTGAAAAACTAGTTTCATCGGGCCTCAAAGTAGAAGAACCATCAAAACGCCGCCCTAGGATCGCTGTCATTGGTGTCCCCATAGCCCTCACTGAGAAAGAAGTTTTTGATTGCATTTACGAGCAAAACATTTCTGATAAGCTGCCGAATACTACTCGTGAGTCCTTTCAAGAAACCATCAAATTGAGCCATAAATCGGGTAAGAAAAACCTTCCTACCTGTAACTATATATTGGAAGTGCCCGCTAGTACCAGGAAAATTTTAATAAACCAAGGCCGAATTTTCATAAACTGGACATCTTGCCCCGTGAAAGATTTCACGATTGTCACCAGATGCTTCAATTGCCAGCAGTTTGGACACGCAGCCAAGTTTTGCCGAGAATCTAGTCCGACATGCAACCACTGCGGAGTAACTGGTCATTCCTTCAAGGAGTGTAACAATAAAGCTGCTCCCTCCCAATGCGCGACTTGTAAACGCTTCAAAAGAAAATGTGACCATCCAACTGGTGATGTAAATTGCCCGGCACGCAAATTTGCAGAAGACAACTACATCAATTCAATCGATTATGAAGGCGCCTAAGAGCGCCGTCGATCAAATTACTAAGTAAGCACTTAGTCAGTAGTTTACCTCATATTTTATTTGTTAGTTTATAATTAGAATGACAGATCATCTAATTTGTGATCTGGATAGTTTTTCTGTGTCTGAAGCTAAAATCTGTAATGTTGAGGACTGTAGGAATCTGATACCTGTTGGAGGTAAAACGTTAACCCTACTAACACAAAATATCCGCAGTCTAAACCGGAACATCAACGGTTTTGAAGTGTTGCTACAGAACCTTGAGGTTAGCTGTGATATTATCGTCCTAACAGAATGTTGGCTGTCGAAACAAACAGTTTTACCATCTCTTGACGGATATTACTCACAAAGAACTGATAGAACTATCAACCAAAATGATGGTTTGGTAGTATATGTAAAAAATAATTTAAAAACAGAGGTAGAAGAACCGTTATTCCAGGACAGTAATTGCTTATTAATTAAAATTTTTCCTGATACAGTAGTAATGGCCATCTACAGGCCTCCTTCTCAAAACATTGACTGTTTTTTGGACTCACTCAACATGAATTTAACAAAAGTATCATCTTTTCAAAATATAATTCTTGTAGGTGACATAAACATTAACATTGCTTCCGGGAAAACCAATGGCCATGCTAACAACTACCTGAATATTTGCGCGTTTCATGGACTATTACCCACTCATTACCATCCCACGCACCAGTCCGGCTCATGTTTAGATCATTTCTTTATAAAATCAAAGAAACCAACCCAAACATTTGTAACTAACTCATCGCTTACCGATCATCAAGCTGTTTTACTAACATTGCAAATTTCTTTACCTAGAAAAAACTGCTTGCGTAGCGATACTAAAGTAAATATGAAAAACCTTGAATATGACATAAGCGCTATTAATTTTGACCCAGTTTTTAATTCAAACGATGCAAATATTTCTTTAGAGTATTTCATACATTCGCTACAATATGCAATTAAGAAAAACTCATTTATTAAAATAATGCCTAGGAAATATTATAACATTAAACCGTGGATCACACCCGGTCTCGTTCGATGTATGAGACATAGGGACAAACTTCACCTGAAATCGAAACTGGCACCTGGTGATGAATCACTTTCCGTCACATACAAGAGGTATAGAAATTTCTGTAACAATCTTTTGAAAAAAATAAAAAATCAGTATGATAAAAATGAACTACAAAAGGCAGGAAAAAACAGCAAGCTTGTTTGGAAATTTATAAAAAATAATACTTTTAGATCTAAAAATTCCGAACCTCCCCTTGATTTATTATCAACAGAAATAAATCCGTCCGAAGCAACGAATAAAGTCAATAATTTTTTTGCTAACGTTGGTAAAAACTTGGCAGAAAAAACATTAAATTATAGATCGTTGCCTCCTCAAAGTTCACCTGTAACAACTTCTACACTACATTCTTTTGTTTTATTTGAGACCGACGCAAATGAGGTATTAAGAATCATAACCGAGCTTAAGGATGTTTGTGCTATTGGCTGCGATAACATACCGAATCATATACTTAAAAGATTTAAATATCTAATTGCACCTCCGTTAACTCACATTTTTCAGTTATGTTTATCACAAGGAGTTTTCCCCCAATTACTTAAAAAAGCTGTAGTCACCCCTGTTTTTAAATCTGGAGACAAGAACTGTGTTAATAATTATAGACCTATTTCAGTCTTAACGGGCCTCTCCAAAATTTTAGAAAAAATCATAAACACTCGTTTAATAAAATATCTAGAAGACAACAAATTGCTTTCAGACAGTCAATTTGGTTTTAGGCCCAAAAGATCGACAAGCCAAGCAGTCCACCGATTGACAAATTATATAAGTACAAGTATGGACAATGGCATGCACACCATTGGTATCTTTTTGGACCTTGCCAAGGCGTTCGATACTATTTCTTGTTCTATATTATTACATAAGCTTGAAACGATTGGGATAAGAGGAACACAACTTCAACTTTTTTCTGATTATCTTAGTGATCGTTATCAATGTGTGAAAATTGGTCAATTTATAAGTTCTGAGCTTAAAAATAGCTGTTACGGATTTCCACAAGGTAGCATTTTGGGTCCTACGTTGTTTCTAATATATATAAATGATCTGTGCAGCTTGCCACTCAAAAATGGTATCATACTGTCATACGCTGATGACACGGCTCTAGTGTTCTCAGCTAAATCAAGAATCGAGGTTTATGAACACGCGCAGAATGGTTTCAATACTGTATCTAATTGGCTTCTTAACAGTCTCTTAACATTAAATTTAGATAAAACAAAATACATTTTATTTACGATTAGGAAAAATAACATTCCGCTTACTAACTTAAACATTTTTGCACATAATTGTAGAACTAACGCTGACAACGCATGCACTTGTTCCACCTTAGCTAAAGCTGACTATGTGAAATATCTAGGTGTAACGATTGACACAAATCTAAATTTTCGTAAACATATTGATGTACTATGCAGCAGAGTGCGGAAATTAATATACATTTTTAAATACTTACGTAACGTAGCCGACTATGATTTAATTAAACAAGTTTATTTGGCTTTGTGTCAGTCCATACTAACGTATTGCATAACTTCCTGGGGTGGTGTCGCAAAGTCCATTTTACTTCCTCTAGAACGTGCTCAAAGAGCAATTCTAAAGGTTGCAACCTTTCGCCCTTTTAAATTTCCCACGCACCAGCTTTTCATGGCATGTAAGGTACTAACAGTGCGTCAACTAGCTATTCTAAACATCGTACTGCATCAGCACACTGAACTTCCTTATGACCGAGTACCTTCAGGCAAGAGAAGGAAAGATTTGGTTTGTATTAAACCTCAAACCAAACATGCTTTCGCAAATAGATTTTTTGTGTTTTTGGGACCTTATCTATACAACAAGCTCAACAAGCCACTTGACATATATAGTTTAAATTATAAGAAATGCAGTACAACGCTTGCGGAATATTTAGCAAAACTCAATTACGTTGACACAGAAAAACTGCTAGAAATTTTAGTATGATGTTTATTGTTTCATATTTCTTTGTATTATTTATTTTTGTTCATTGTTTAGAATAGTATTTATTAATAATTGTAAAGTTTGCTTATTTTTAATAGTCGATTAAGATTTTTTATTGTATTGATCTAGTTTACATATATAACTGACCAATTTAAATTGCGATGAAGTGAGGGCCTGAAACACAGGTTTAAATAAACCTAGATCGGGCAGGTCGCTATATACATTATAAGTTCCAAGTTAAATATCTTATACGTCAAATTATTGTTAGCCATACACTAGTTTTAAGTTACGCACTAATTTACCTTTATATAAGATTTTTACTTTATTATCTTTTTGTGGCTATTTATACACATTTTATTGTAAAAGTTTTTATGAATAAATTGAAATTGAAATTGAAATTGAGCCGGGGCCGTCCTCGCAAGGGGAGGACGCCCTTCTCCCTTCCACTACTCCGTCCAACCAGCCGGGTTGGACTGAGGTGGTCCGGAAGGGGAAGGGCCGAGGTAAAAAGACGGCGACGGCCGTCCCTGCCGTCCCCGCCACCACACATACAGGCCAGTCGCAGGCGACTGGTGGGAGAAAGGGAAAGCGGAAGGGCAAAAGGCCGGCAACGCCCGGACCTGCCGTCCCCGTCACCACGCCTCCCAGTCAGTCGCGGGCGGCTGGCGGGGGCAAGAAGAAGGGGAAGGGGAAATTGGTTCCCCCGAAGTCCGCAGCCGTCGTGGTGACGCTCACCGCGGAGGCTGCGGAACGCGGGGAAACCTACGCTTCGATTTTGGTGCGGGCGCGTGCCAATGCCGATCCCGCCCAACTGGGGATCGGCAAATTATCTTGCCGGCGTACCGAAACCGGGGCTCGTATTTTCGAGTTCCCGGGGGCGGAGGGCAGCGCCAACGCTGACCTCTTTGCAGCCAAGCTGCAGGAGGTCATCGCGGACGCTGCCAAGGTGGCCCGACCAGTCAAGTTGGCGGCCATCGAGGTGACCGATCTTGACGATTCGGTCACCAAGGAGGAGGTGGTGGCGGCGGTCGCAGCGATTGGTGGCTGCGGCGTCGCGGCGGTGCGGGGTCGGGACATCAGGCCTGGCCGCGGCGGCATGGGCACTATCCGGCTCGAGTGCCCGGTCGCCGCTGCCAAAGCCGTCCTTGACAAAGGACGGCTCGCTGTTGGCTTCAGTTCGGGTGTGGTCCGAGCACTTGGGGAGCAGCCTTTGCGCTGCTTCAGGTGTTGCGGCATCGGACACACCCGAGCCCTCTGTCCGTCCACCGTCGACAGGTCCGACGCCTGCTACCGCTGCGGCAAGGAGGGCCACAAAGCCGCCGCCTGCACGGTCGCCACGCCACACTGCGTGGTGTGTGCTGCCAGTGGCCGCCCAGCAGGTCACATCATGCGGGGGAGGTTGTGCAACCCCCCCCCTAAGAGGGGCAAAGCGCAGGTGCCAGTAGGGCCTGCTGCTAGCATCGCCGTTCCCGAGGCTGGAACGGCGGTGGCTGCGGAGGAGGGGGGTGCGATGTCCGATTGATGGACACAATCGAACATCGCATCCTCCAGGCGAACACCAACCACTGCCGGGCTGCACAGGATCTCCTGATGCAGACCATGGCTGAGTGGTTGGTGGACTTGGCGGTGGTCGCCGAGCCTTACTCGGTCCCTGGCCATTGGCTGGGCGACCGAGACGGCCTGGTGGCGTTGGTGTCGCGGTCTTCCACAGACTCCCCTCCCCTCTCGCTTTTAGAGAGGGGACCGGGATACGTGGCCGCCGCGTGGGGAGATTTGGCCCTGGTTGGGGTCTATTTCTCCCCTAACCGCCCTCTCTCGGACTTTGAGGATTTCCTGGAGATTCTCACTGCAGCCGTAGGGAGGGCGGCGCCACGCCAGGTCGTGGTGTTGGGCGACCTGAACGCCAAGTCGGTGGCCTGGGGCAACCCAGCCGCCTCCTGCAACGTCCGGGGTCGCGCCGTCGAGTTTTGGGCGGCGTCATGCGGCGTGTCCCTCCTCAACAGGGGGGCGGTCCACACGTGTGTGCGGCAACGGGGAGGGTCGGTGGTGGACGTTTCGTTCGCCACCCCCGTGCTAGCCGCACGCATTGTGAACTGGCGGGTGGAGTTGGTGGAGACCTTGTCGGACCACCGTTATGTGCGGTTCGACATCTCCACCCAGAGCCCCCGTGGGGAGATGGCCCGCTCTGGCAGGTCTCCCTTCCCACGGTGGGCTCTCACTCGCCTGGACCGGGAGGCAGCCAAGGAGGCGGCCTTCCTCCAGGACTGGCTGTCGCCCCCTGTTGGGGCCCCGGACGTTGACGCCGCAGCGGTCCGGCTGAGGGAATCCTTGACCGAGGTGTGCAACTCCAGCATGCCTCGGTCTCGGCGTCCGCCTCCCCGCCGGGCCGTTTATTGGTGGTCGGAGGAGCTGGCAGGCCTCCGGGCCACTTGCGTGGCGGCCAGAAGGGCCTACACGCGGAGCCGCCGGCGCAGCGCCCGTAATCAGGCAGAGGAGGACCGCCTCTACGCCTCTTACCGAGAGGCGAAGGCGGTCCTCAAGTCGGCTATGGGCGCTGCCAAGGACTCGGCGAGGGCCGAGATGCTGGAGGGTCTCGACAGGGATCCGTATGGGAGACCATACAGGGCAGCGCGGAATCAACTGCGGCCCCATGGTCCCCCACTTACGGAGACCCTCGAGCCGGCGTTGCTGGATGGGGTGGTCCGGTCTCTGTTTCCGCGCAGGACCGACTTCGCCCCACCAGCAATGGACCCTCCGCAGTCGGCGGCTCCGGAGGAGGAGGAGGAGGAGGCACCTCCGGTGACGGAGGAGGAGTTTCGCGCGGGGGTGCTTAGCCTCCGCGCGAAGAAGACGGCTCCTGGGCCGGACGGCGTCCCCGCACGGGTGGTGGCCATAGCTGCCACTCAAATGGAGGACAGATTTCGGGAACTTTTCAGCGCGTGCCTTACGGCTGGAAGGTTCCCGAAACTGTGGAAGGAGGGGCAGCTGTGCCTCCTCCGAAAGGAGGGACGCCCGGCGGATTCCCCCTCGGCATACCGGCCCATCGTTCTGCTCGATGAGGTCGGTAAATTGTTCGAGGGGATCATCGCCGGCCGGCTCAGGAGCCATTTGCGGGGTGTGGGGCCGGACCTGTCGGAAGCCCAGTTCGGGTTCCGACAGGGTCGGTCCACAATCGACGCGCTGGCCCTTTTGAAGGGCCAGGTGAAAGAGGCGGTCGAGGCGGGGGACGGAGTGTTGGCGGTGTCGTTTGACATCGCCAACGCCTTCAACTCCGTTCCCCACTCCACCATATTGGAGGCACTCCGGTATCACGGAGTGCCCCAATATTTGAGGAGCCTCCTGGCCAGCTACTTGGAGGATCGAGAGGTCCTCCTTGTGGACAAACTGGCCAGGTTGCGGAGATACGGCGCGGAGTCCGGTGTTCCGCAGGGGTCTGTCTAAGGACCCCCCTGTGGAACATCGGATTCGATTGGCTGTTGCGGGGAGCTCTTCTCCAGGGCACGAGTGTCATCTGCTACGCGGATGACACTCTCCTCACTGCCCGGGGGAAGAGCTTCGGGGAGGCGGCCTGTCTGGCCTCGGCTGGCGGGTCCTTGGTGGCAGGGAGGATCCGCCGCCTGGGATTGAGGGTGGCGCTGAACAAGACCGAGGCCGTGTTCTTTCACGGGCCTCGGCAGCGCTGCCCTCCAGACGCCCACATTGTGGTGGAGGGCGTCAGGGTGGGCGTCCAGGCCCAGATGAAGTATCTGGGCCTGGTGTTGGACAGCAGGTGGCGCTTCGGCCCGCACTTTAGCGGGCTGTCGATGCGCCTGCTGAGGGCTGCGGATGCCCTCTCCTGGCTCCTCCCGAACCTGGGAGGGCCCAACGCACGATGCCGGCGCCTATATGCCGGCATCCTGCGGAGCATGGCCCTGTATGGGGCCCCCATTTGGGCAGACTCCCTGCAGAGGAGGGAGAATGCGACAGTAATGCGCAGGCCCCAAAGGGCCATTGCACTGCGGGTGGCGAGGGCCTACCGCTCGGTGGGCTTTTCGGCGGCGTGCGCTCTGGCGGGCACCCCTCCTTGGGAGTTGGAGGCGTGGGTGCTCGCCAGAGTGTACGAGTGGACGGCGCGACGAAAGGCCCTCGGGGAGCGCCCCGTCGCGGAGGAGCGGGAGGCCGTGCGGCGGGAGGCGAGGGACGCCATCATCGTCCATTGGACGGACGACCTCGCCTCCGCCACCTTTGGCCGCCGAACGTTGGACGCGCTCGGTCCGGTCCTGCGAGACTGGCTCGAGCGCTCCCACGGGTTCCTCTCATTCCGTCTGGTGCAGGTGTTGTCAGGCCACGGCTGTTTCGGCAAGCACCTGCACCGGATCGGGAGGGAGGAAACCCCGGCGTGTCACGACTGCGGCGCGGCGGAGGACACGGCTCAGCACACCCTCGAGGTGTGCCCGGCTTGGTCTGAGCCGCGTCGCAGTCTAACAGCGGAGATCGGACAGGACCTCTCGCTTCCCGGCGTGGTGAATGCCATGCTGGAGAGTGAGGGGTCCTGGGCAGCTGTCGCCTCTTTTTGCGAGGATGTCATCTCGCAAAAGGAGGCGGCGGAGCGTGCGCGGGAGGACGACCCTCTCGCTGCGCCGCTCCGCAGGCGCAGAAGAGGTCGGAGAAGACGCCGTCTTCTCCCTCCTCATGGTGGTGATGGGCGGGCGATAGGCGCGGGGGCGCCTCCGCCCGCATTGCACTCCACACCACCTCCGCCGGTCATTCCCAGCCCTCCCCCTGAACGGGGAGGACTTGAGGGGCCCGCCGCTTTAGGCGGGTTGTCGTCGGAGGAGGACTGGACGCTAAGGCTGCGCCGATCTCCCAGTCCTCTTCCACTCGGACGACGCGGGAATAACACTGGGTCGTTTTAGTGGGTATACCGGGTCAGCCCGGGGAGTCCCACATACCCCTCCCGTTCCCCCGACGGGAGGGTATGCGTAATGCATTTTTTCCCAGTTTAAAAAAAAAAAAAAAAAAAAGGTTAGGTTTGGTTAGGTTGGGGGACCCCCCACAGAGCTTGCGTCCTCGCGGCGTCCCCTGGAAACGGCCCAGTTTGTCACCGTAACGGAGTGGCAGACTGGGTACGGCTAAAGTGCTCTGTGATCTCGTAGCTTCATTTTAATTGCGTTGTTGACTGCGAACATGCGGAAGGCTATGCCTACGCCCCCGCGGGACGCCTGCGGGCGTTTTAAAAAAGGCCCTTCTCAGGGCCAACCCAAAGGCCCTTCTCAGGGCCAACCAAAAGGCCCTTCTCAGGGCCAATCTGATGCTTCAGCGTCTGAAGCTAGCCGCGCGCCGTCTGCGGCTAGCTTCTTCGGAAGGGTGGACCCGTCAGATTCCGACGACGAGTCCCTACTTAGCGTCTCGGACGCAGGCGACTCAAGGTCGCGTAAGCGGGCCTTCCTTAAGGAAGGGTCCGAGGGCTCCTCGAGCTCAGCAAGGAGGTCCAAGGCCAAGAGGCCGACGAAAGCCGCAGACACCCACGTAGTGGGTCTCGCGGACGCTCAGCGGCATCTGGACTTGGCTCGGCGGGCGCAGCAGCAGCAGGACCTGGAGGAGCAGGTTGCTGCTAAGGAGCAGCGGGTGCGTGCTGCTCGGGCCAAGTCCGGGTACGGTGCGTCCCGCGTGCTTTACTCGGACTACTCCTTGGCCGAGCTGGCGCGCATGGCGGAGGAGGACGAGGAGGAGATCGCGGAGGTCGCCTCCAAGTCCTCAAACCTTAAGGGCACCTTTCAAAAGGCCCTTAAGTGCCGTGCTGCGAGCATGCGCGGCATCGTTGCGGAGCTCGTGGAGCGCAAGGCGAGCGACGAGACTCGCCAATTGCAGGCGACCGTCGATCGCCTCAAGCTGGAGGTCAGCCAGCTTCATCAGAAGCTGGCTGATGTCATGGCCCGGCCGAGTCAGGCCGAACCGAGACCTGCGGCGGAGGCCCCCTCCTCCACCAACCTTGAGGATGTCATCCGCAAGGTGGTTATGGAGGAGCGGGCCTTCACCAGAGCCTGCCTAGCAGGCATAGAGGACCGGCTCCTGCCGGAGAAGCGCCTCCGACCGCCGCTCGCGGCGGACAAGAGGCGAGCCGAGCCGGGGCCGTCCTCGCAAGTGGAGGATGCCCTTCTCCCTTCCACCACTCCGTCCAACCAGCCGGGTTGGACTGAAGTGGTCCGGAAGGGGAAGGGGAAGGGTAAGGGGAAAAAGACGGCGACGGCCGTCTCTGCCGTCCCCGCCTCTATGCATCCCGGCCAGTCGCAGGCGACTGGGGGGAGGGGGAGGAAGGGGAAGGGCAGAAACGCGGCAGCGGCCGCCCCTGCCGTCCCCGCCACCACGCCTCCAAGTCAGTCGCAGGCGGCTGGCAGGGGCAAGAAGAAGAGGAAGGGGAAACTCGTTCCCCCAAAGTCCGCAGCCGTCGTGGTGACACTCACCGCGGAGGCTGCGGAACGCGGGGAAACTTACGCGTCGATCTTGTTGCGGGCGCGTGCAAATGCCGATCCTACCCAATTGGGGATCGGCAAAGTTTCTTGCCGGCGGACGGAAACCGGGGCTCGAATTTTCGAGTTCCCGGGGGCGGAGGGCAGCGCCAGCGCTGACCTCTTTGCAGCCAAGCTGCAGGAGGTCATCGCGGACGCTGCCAAGGTGGCCCGACCAGTCAAGTCGGCTGCCATCGAGGTAGCCGACCTTGACGACTCGGTCACCAAGGAGGAGGTGGTGGCGGCGGTCGCAGCGATCGGGGGTTGCAGCGTCGCGGAGGTACGGGGTCGGGACATCAGGCCTGGCCGCGGCGGCATGGGCACTATCCGGCTCGAGTGCCCGGTCGTCGCTGCCAAAGCCGTCCTTGAGAAAGGACGGCTCGCCGTCGGCTTCAGCTCGGGTGCAGTCCGAGCACTTGGGGAGCAGCCTTTGCGCTGCTTCAAGTGCTGCGGCATCGGACACACCCGAGCCCTCTGTCCGTCCAGCGTCGACAGGTCCGACGCCTGCTACCGCTGCGGCAAGGAGGGCCACAAAGCCGCCGCCTGCACGGTCGCCACGCCACACTGCGTGGTGTGTGCTGCCAGTGGCCGCCCAGCAGGTCACATCATGCGGGGGAGGTTGTGCAACCCCCCCCCTAAGAGGGGCAAAGCGCAGGTGCCAGTAGGGCCTGCTGCTAGCATCGCCGTTCCCGAGGCTGGAACGGCGGTGGCTGCGGAGGAGGGGGGTGCGATGTCCGATTGATGGATACAATCGAACATCGCATCCTCCAGGCGAACACCAACCACTGCCGGGCTGCACAGGATCTCCTGATGCAGACCATGGCTGAGTGGTTGGTGGACTTGGCGGTGGTCGCCGAGCCTTACTCGGTCCCTGGCCATTGGCTGGGCGACCGAGACGGCCTGGTGGCATTGGTGTCGCGGTCTTCCACAGACTCCCCTCCCCTCTCGCTTTTAGAGAGGGGACCGGGATACGTGGCCGCCGCGTGGGGGGATTTGGCCCTGGTTGGGGTCTATTTCTCCCCAAACCGCCCTCTCTCGGACTTTGAGGATTTCCTGGAGATCCTCACTGCAGCCGTAGGGAGGGCGGCGCCACGCCAGGTCGTGGTGTTGGGCGACCTGAACGCCAAGTCGGTGGCCTGGGGCAACCCAGCCTCCTCTTGCAACGTCCGGGGACGCGCCGTCGAATTTTGGGCGGCGTCATGTGGGGTGTCCCTCCTCAACAGGGGGGCGGTCCACACGTGTGTGCGGCAACGGGGAGGGTCGGTGGTGGACGTTTCGTTCGCCACCCCCGTGCTAGCCGCGCGCATTGTGAACTGGCGGGTGGAGTTGGTGGAGACCTTGTCGGACCACCGTTATGTGCGGTTCGACATCTCCACCCAGAGCCCCCGTGGGGAGATGGCCCGCTCTGGCAGGTCTCCCTTCCCACGGTGGGCTCTCACTCGCCTGGACCGGGAGGCAGCCAAGGAGGCGGCCTTCCTCCAAGACTGGCTGTCGCCCCCTGTTGGGGCCCCGGACGTTGACGCAGCAGCGGTCCGGCTGAGGGAGTCCCTGACCGAGGTGTGCAACTCCAGCATGCCTCGGTCACGGCGTCCGCCTCCCCGCCGGGCCGTCTATTGGTGGTCGGAGGAGCTGGCAGGCCTCCGGGCCACTTGCGTGGCGGCCAGAAGGGCCTACACGCGGAGCCGCCGGCGCAGCGCCCGTAATCAGGCAGAGGAGGACCGCCTCTACGCCTCTTACCGAGAGGCAAAGGCGGTCCTCAAGTCGGCTATGGGCGCTGCCAAGGACTCGGCGAGGGCCGAGATGCTGGAGGGTCTCGACAGGGATCCGTATGGGAGACCATACAGGGCGGCGCGGAACCAACTGCGGCCCCATGGTCCCCCACTTACGGAGACCCTCGAGCCGGCGTTGCTGGATGGGGTGGTCCGGTCTCTGTTTCCGCGCAGGACCGACTTCACCCCTCCAGCGATGGACCCTCCGCAGTCGGCGGCTCCGCAGGAGGAGGAGGAGGCACCTCCAGTGACGGAGGAGGAGTTTCGCGCGGGGGTGCTTAGCCTCCGCGCGAAGAAGACGGCTCCTGGGCCGGACGGCGTCCCCGCACGGGTGGTGGCCATAGCTGCCTCTCAAATGGAGGACAGGTTTCGGGAACTCTTCAGCGCGTGCTTTACGGCTGGAAGGTTCCCGAAACTGTGGAAGGAGGGGCAGCTGTGCCTCCTCCGAAAGGAGGGACGCCCGGCGGATTCCCCCTCGGCATACCGGCCCATCGTTCTGCTCGATGAGGTCGGTAAATTGTTCGAGGGGATCATCGCCAGCCGGCTCAGGAGCCATCTGCAGGGTGTAGGGCCGGACCTGTCAGACGCCCAGTTCGGTTTCCGACAGGGCCGGTCCACCAGGTGAAAGGGGCGGTGGAGGCGGGGGACGGAGTGTTGGCAGTGTCGTTCGACATAGCCAACGCCTTCAACTCCGTTCCCCACTCCACCATATTGGAGGCACTCCGGTACCACGGAGTGCCCCAATATTTGAGGAGCCTCCTGGCCAGCTACTTGGAGGATCGAGAGGTCCTCCTTGTGGACAAACTGGCCAGGTTGCGGAGGTACGGCGCGGAGTCCGGTGTTCCGCAGGGGTCTGTCTTAGGGCCCCCCCTGTGGAACATCGGCTTCGACTGGCTGTTACGGGGGGCTCTTCTCCAGGGCACGAGTGTCATCTGCTACGCGGATGACACTCTCCTCACTGCCCGGGGGAAGAGCTTCGGGGAGGCGGCCTGTCTGGCCTCGGCTGGCGGGTCCTTGGTGGCAGGGAGGATCCGCCGCCTGGGATTGAGGGTGGCGCTGAACAAGACCGAGGCCGTGTTCTTTCACGGGCCTCGGCAGCGCTGCCCTCCAGACGCCCACATTGTGGTGGAGGGCGTCAGGGTGGAGGTCCAGGCCCAGATGAAGTATCTGGGCCTGGTGTTGGACAGCAGGTGGCGCTTCGGCCCGCACTTTAGCGGGCTGTCGACGCGCCTGCTGAGGGCTGCGGACGCCCTCTCCTGGCTCCTCCCGAACCTGGGGGGGCCGAACGCACGATGCCGGCGTTTATACGCCGGCATCCTGCGGAGCATGGCCCTGTACGGGGCCCCCATCTGGGCGGACTCCCTCCAAAGGAGGGAGAATGCGACCGTTATGCGCAGGCCTCAAAGGGCCATTGCACTGCGGGTGGCGAGGGCCTACCGCTCGGTGGGCTTTTCGGCGGCGTGCGCTCTGGCGAGCACCCCTCCTTGGGAGCTGGAGGCGTGGGTGCTCGCCAGAGTGTACGAGTGGACGGCGCGGCGAAAGGCCCTCGCCGCGAGAGGCGAGGGACGCCATCATCGTCCATTGGACGGAGGACCTCGCCTCCGCCACCTTTGGCCGCCGAACCCTGGACGCGCTCGGTCCGGTCCTGCGAGACTGGCTCGAGCGCTCCCATGGTTTCCTCTCATTCCGTCTGGTGCAGGTGTTGTCAGGCCACGGCTGTTTCGGCAAGCACCTGCACCGGATCGGGAGGGAGGAGACCCCGGCGTGCCACGACTGCGGCGCGGCGGAGGACACGGCTCAGCACACCCTCGAGGTGTGCCCGGCTTGGTCTGAGCCGCGCCGCAGTCTAACAGCGGAGATCGGACAGGACCTCTCGCTTCCCGGCGTGGTCAACGGCATGCTGGAGAGTGAGGGGTCCTGGGCAGCTGTCGCCTCTTTTTGCGAGGATGTCATCTCGCAAAAGGAGGCGGCGGAGCGCGCGCGGGAGGACGACCCTCTCGCTGCGCCGCTCCGCAGGCGCAGAAGAGGTCGGAGAAGACGCCGTCTTCTCCCTCCTCATGGTGGTGATGGGCGGGCGATAGGCGCGGGGGCGCCTCCGCCCGCATTGCACTCCACACCACCCTCGCCGGTCATTCCCAGCCCTCCCCCTGAACGGGGAGGACTTGAGGGGCCCGCCGCTTTAGGCGGGTTGTCGTCGGAGGAGGACTGGACGCTAAGGCTGCGCCGATCTCCCAGTCCTCTTCCACTCGGACGACGCGGGAATAACACTGGGTCGTTTTAGTGGGTATACCGGGTCAGCCCGGGGAGTCCCACATACCCCTCC